>JARHVA010003849.1:272500-377500 GCA_037957365.1 Torreya grandis
AAAATGTTTGAAATTTTTAAAAGGTTCTATCCAATTATCCAATTTATGCCATGGGACATGCCTATATAATTTGTGGTAATGGTCACATTTCATGAGAAAATAGTGAAAGATGTAGGCATGACATAATATTACAAGGAATCAAGTACTATAATATAACTATCATGTAGGATTGGTAAATCTATAAGGTTGATGAATATTATGTATATTTGGAGATGTCTCACTACTTGTGTTAACTATGAGACATGTTTGATTATATTTAGTACAAACTATGTATATACCATAAGAGACAGTGGCCTTTGTTAGAACTAAATAACTCTTTGATGTGATGGGAATTGACTACCTAGTTGTTTATGAGACTTAAATGCTTTATTATAATTGGATGTATATAAATATCATGAATATGTGTAATCATTAGATATATATACCAATATTTTATGGGTGTATCAACCAATTGTGGTGGGAGTGGGGGTCGATGAGGAGATGATATTATATTTAAATAGATATAATGGTATGGCATTTAAGTAAAATAAACATGTGAAACTGACTCATGAAACCATCAAAATAAATAATATGTGGTTTTAAAAAATAATTTTACCAAATTTGGGAATAAAAATGCATAATAACCATGTGAACCTAGTTGATGGAATTTTTACACAAATAATTTGAATGGTTTCTTCTCCTATTTTGTTATCTAATGTTGTTTACTTGTTACAATTATTGATATTTAACTAATTTTGTTAATTTTTATCCACATTTTAATTATATATGATGTAATTATATCTTTATTTTTGATTTATCTCTAATTCAAATATGTTAATAAACCTCACTGGAAAGTAAAGGAGATATTCATATGAATCCTATCAAAATTTGTTCTCATATGTTGTAACAATGAAGGTCTCAATGTAACATTCCTTTGGGAAATATTATTATGTATATATAATAATGTGTACACCATAATATGCACTAAATAAATTGGAATAGTAATATTCCCCATGGCATTCTCATGTGAATACCATAAGTATTTCACATTATATCCTAGATTATTAAGAAATCCCATCCTCAATGTATTGCATTGTTTCTTGTTATAAAAAAAAAATTACTTACATATGTTTTCCATTGATAAGGGCTAAAATAAACATTGGATACTTATTATGAATGCCCTGGGAAAGATAAATTCTTATAGAGGGTCAAATGTAAATATATATTCTTCTAGTGACATCTTCCTTAGGATCTTGATGGATCTTTGGATCCTTTATAGGGATGTCATTCAATGTCTCGGTCTCTATTAGATGGTTAGTATAAAGGTATGGATAAGGTTAATTTTTTTAAATAGTTCTAAATTATTGAAATGTAATAACCATTTTATGTACAAGTTATGTAATCCTTTGTCATAATGCATAAAACTCATTATTGTGATCTCTATTAATACCATGATAAATGTAGAATGATTTTACTTTCACTTTCTGAAGATGAAAAGGAAGATAATAATAATTAGGAGGAAAAATTATTATATTTTTATTAATTAATGTTTGTAAAATATCATGTGGCCAATCTATAAAATGATTAGGCTTCAGTGGTTGCATATTGCTTGTGACTAGTGCCTTTATTGTAACTTTTTATTTGTAATCCATGACCTTTGAATATTTCACCTAATATTTTACATAGATTATTAAATAGTAATGACTTTTAATCCTAACTATTATTATCCTCCTCACCATATTTTAAAAGCTAAAGGCAAACCATTTTACACTTATTATGATATTAAACAACACCAAAACAATGATTTTAATGCATTATGATAAAATATTACACAACTTATGGATAAAGGGGTTATTACATTTAGGAAAGTTGACATTCAGTCAATAAGATCCTTGTTGACCATTTTTAACCCCCAATGTCAAAAGTTCAACCCTTGGTATAAAAAAACTTTATTTTTATGTCCTATAGTCTTGTGTAAAGCTTTGTCATTCCTTATGTGGTCTTTATAAAACCTTATTATTAAATATTAAGGTTAATTTGATAATATAAAGGTAATACTTTGTACTTATCTTAGACTAGTCTAGTCACATCATGATGTAAAGATGTTGGTCCATAATGGTGTCATAGGTCCTTAGGTTTCTATTCAATTCATATTTCCCCTTTACTTGTATAAACATGCCACACTTCTTTATAGAGATTAAGGTTATGTTGCAAACTTTAAGATAAAGTTTATATGAAGGAAAATTAATTTGAACTAACTACCACATATATCAAAGATTAAAATGATCAAACATCCATACAAGAAAACTTTTTAAGGTTATTAAGGTATCTATCTAAATTCAAAGATGTCAATACAAGTCAGAAGGTAGTGATCATGGTAGTTCAACACCAAATAAGCAAGTTTCAAGCACTTTATAGATTTAATGAGCTCATATCTAGGTGAAAATAGTTTCAAGTTATATATTCATCTCTAAAAGTTCATTTTCATCCTCAAAAAAAATTCATAGGTTCTAAAAGTCTCAAACTTACATCATAACTTCCATTGGCCTCTTGGTAGAGTAGTAAAGGTAGCTTTCAAATGCATGGTATAGCTAGGAGACAGAAAGTTAGAGGCTAAGATCTTGGGAAATGATAGGGGTCATAGTTGAATTAAAATAACTCATATTTTTTTTCATATTAAATCCCCCATTTATGTGAATAATCACTAATATTTTGAGGTGTCAAAAGGTGACTCAAATCTACACTAGTTTAGTTTTGTCTTCAAGACTACACTTGTGAAATTAGTGAGAGAAGAGAAACCATTTAAGAGTAATATTAGAGTGGGAGCAGATCTCCATGACATGAAAATCCATAAAATATATCAATCATATACATGTATTATCACAAAAAAATCTTTTTCTCATTCTCTATATGTGATAGACTGGTTTTACGAAGTTCTTGAGTTGTTTCCATACATGTAATGTGTTAATAAAGTTTAAGAGTTTCAAATAGGTAAATATTGTTTATCCATCTTTTCCAAGCCAAAAATCATGTTCTAAATGGGTAAAACACTTTTATACAATGAAGGAAAATATTTTCTTAATTGCTAGCTCTTGAGAGCTATATGTTGATGGTTTAGTGCAATGGTCAGTCTCTAGTATACCCTTAGAAAGCTATCATGCTCAACTCCATTTCAAACTTTAACGAACCATTTGATTATATCTGATCAAAATATAATTTGGTGTAGATATCACCATAAACCCATAAACCTCATTAAAATATCTTTAGGCATGTGTAAGTGTATGAAGAGAAGGTATAGTGGTTCTACATGAAAATTTGGGTTGTAGATAAATAATCTAGGTACATGGAAGTATTGTAACTAAAGAAGACCTTAAATACATCAAAAAGTGACAAAAGAAGAAGCTTATATCCATTTAAACCAAGAACTAAATCACCACCTACAAGAAAGACATGATAAATAATCATGAATCTTACTTACTATCAAGATCTCAATAGTATAGTTGGAAAGTCCAACTTTCAAAGCTTGATATTCAAGGAACTATCAATCACCACCTAAAACCATGTCTTGAGCAAAACATGAGAGATAAATTGTATGTTTGTGGAGATATGGTGCCTTGAAAGAGTGAAGAGGTTAAAAATAGGATAAATAGTTCTTAATATAGTGGCACAGATCCTTGAATGCATATTGACTTGTAGAATGAAGTTTTAACTCCAAACATAATCAAGCTCTAAAAATTACCACCTATAGGTTAGTTTAGGCACCTCAAGTGATTTTCAAAATTGAGAAAAGACATAATGAATATAGTGGGTTTAAGTGTATATGGATAAACAAGTAAAAATACTCTTTTGAGGTCAGATAAATCTAAAAATATACTAGATGAGTTAATCAAAACAAACTCATTGTGACCCTACATACACACAGTTAATATCACACCTACAATCTTACCAAGAGTGAGAGGTGCATGCTTGTTTTAAGATATGAATATGTTTGAGGGAATTAAATTATATGAGAATTATCTTACAGTAATATTATGACACCATGTAGTCCTCAGGCTCAACAAAAAGGGTGGCAATGTTGATAGGCTTTGTTTAGGCCTGTAGAGCCTAAGACCATACACATGCCTATATGTATAGTCATGTGAAAAATGGTTTGATGAAAGTGAAATGGGATCCTAATGGAATTATAATTTTAAAAATGTTAGCATAGACCCTATAATAGCATTCATAAGTAGAAAAAGACAAGGAAAGTACCAATTTGGCTTATGAGACCTCATTGAGCTCCTTAGGTGCAGGACTGCAATTCAAGACTATTTTTCTCTTGTTTGTTGAGACATTGACCTTGTGAATGGGGTATAATGGATTTTATGGATTTTTAATTTTTCACCAAAATTCAAACATATATAATTTTTTATTGGTTTATGTGTCTAACCTTTATGAACAAAGGTTAAGAATACAAACCTCTCATAAACTACCTAGTTACAACCTGATATGCACTTTCTTATCCTTTTAACTATACAAAGGATTTTCATGGGATCCTATAATCATATGAAAAGTTAAGGAAACTTATGAAATTTAAAATTATGGTATTGGTTTAGGATTTAAGGTCCCAAGTTTTATGAACAATTGTTAATAACCCAAATAGGTCTAAACCCTCCTAAAACCCTAATAAGGACCCACTGAGAGAGAATGGATTCCAAAGTGAATGATATGAATTGTAGTTATATTTAAACCTATTTATAATAATTTATAACTCCAATAAGGTCCCCACCATGAGATTTTATTATACCTCGAATTGTATGGATGTAATATATGTTATACTTTTGTAAGGTTTTAAGCTCCAAATAGGGTATAGAAGATCAGCTAAAGATGAAAAATAGTATGGAGAATGAATTGGGATTTAATATAAATATTAAAGTCAATAAATGCATACAATCCATCTTGAATGTATACCCATAGGTCTCATTTTTAAAGATATTTTAAAAAAAACTTAAGACTAGTTTCTTGGACCATTTCATGGCTCCCATATCTACACAGGGTCGTAGAAGCTCAAATTTGGTATGGAATTTTTTTTATAAGATTTAAAAATTAAATAAATTTTTTTTGGTTGTTTAAAGTGTGTGAGATAATTCTAGATCAGAAACTTAGTTTTTTAGGTCTAGAGGCCTAGTTGAAGCCTAATTAGGGAAATAAATAAGATGAGAAATGATACATCGACTTGGTTTCAGGACATGAAAGTTGGAATGGAAATATAATGGGATATTGGATACTAAAAATTACCATTAGTTTCCTAGGATCATTCTTAAATCCTTCCACACAAGGAACTTTTTGTGTTTTTAGGGCTATAAGGATTTGAGGGCTAATGAAAGCTTTAGGTGTAAGATGAAATTGTGGAGAGATTTTGAGACGTTAAAATGAGTTATTTTAGGTATAATATGATATTAATATTAATTTCATGGATATATACTACTTTGGTGAAGATAAAATCAAGATTTCACACTTATAAGCAAGGTAAGGTGTGGTAGAGCTAAGGGGTTTCAACACACCTAAAGAGTTAGTTGATGATTACCACTAATATGTCAGTTTGGGTAGCTCTTAAGTAATATTTCAATATAATATATATAATTAAACTCAACATGACTTGATGAAAGGTACCACTTGTCATCTCACAACTCAAGACAAGGGGTAGTTTTGAAGAAGAAGACAAGGTGCCAAGCAAAGTTTGAGACTTATTATCTAATTACAAGAGGAAAGAATCATTAAGTGAGTAAAACATGATATTAATAACCTAATGAGATAGTTTGACAACTCATTTCTTTATTTTAACCTTCACTTGACACATTTCACATCTCTCTTCTATGCTCTTCTCTCTTCTTCTCTATCTAACTTCTCTATAGATTGAGCCATGATAGGCTATGTATGTATCTTCCACCCAGGTATGGTGAATCTTTGCCTATTTTAAATCCTTCTATCAATGATAAACTTCTATTTTTACCTCCTCCTTTGACTGGTTCTAATGTGTGTGCATGACTAGTTGGTCTTGTCAAGTGATTAGCTTCAATTCCTTAGCATGTTGTCCTTTTATAGCATTCATATTTAGTTTGAAAGCCTTATTTATAGGTATTTTGAAGTGTGTAAGTGAGGTGTGAAGTTTTATTTAGTTATCTATTCACTAGTTTCATTATATGACCTCTTTTTTAGTCTTCCTAGCCTAAGCATCTTTCACTACCTCCATAATGAAGTGCCAATGTAGAGAGGTAGATTTGGAGTAGTGTTTATTTTAGGTTAGTCTGAAGGTTGAATTACATATTTAGCTAGTTGGTGATGGTCAAACTATTTTTTTGCATCACCTCTATTAGTGTAGGATTATATCCCTTTACCTAGCAAATTGGTAGATTAGTGAATGAGCCTAAGTAATACATCAAGGGAGATATCCCTTTAACCTAGAGATTCAATATAATAATAGACCACCCATAGCCTAGGATTATCTCCATGTTATCTCAAATTTGGAAGGCTTGAACTACCTTCCAAGGGTGAAAATTTGGGCTATAACAATCCCCTTTTCCATCTTCCTCTACTACTCATTCGATGAATACCAATATTTCTTAGGGCTTTCCTACAAATAAACCAATGGTTCACATGATTATATGGATGGTGTTTCTAGGATAATATCTTATTATAGATAAAATTGTATTATGAGTAACCTATCCTAGGATATTACCATTATGGAACCAATTGTTATTTTAGCTCTAACTATAAAAGAACTTAGAGAATAAAAAGTTACAAAAGATAAAGCACAATATAATGCAAACATAATTACATCCCATGCTAAATAAATATGGATACCAAAAGTGAATCAAGAATCTATAGATCAAAAGAAAGTAAAAGTTAAAATTATCTTAAAAAAATAAAAATAAAGTAAATTAATTCAATTTTGTCTATAAAAAGGCAAAAAAATGGATTCACGAGATTATAATAACCTCTTATTACCCAATGAGTGGGAAATTCATTATTGGGCATCAAGGATAATACATAATACTAACTCTCTAGGTAGGCTCTGCCATAGTAGTAATATCATTCTTAAATCTAAAGATTAATGGGGCATTCAACTTCTTTTTAGGAAGCCCAAGGATGTAGATACTTCATGCAATTCCATCCATAGTAAACCAATGCTAAATTACACGTTCTAAAACATAGTGGTTATAGTCTTAAGATCATGTCTTTTATTAAAATGATATTTTTATACAAATACCCTATATAAATAAAAATTTGAATGCATCAATGTAGTATTCATATCTATGAAATATAATACAATATTTGGAATAAATTCATTCAATTATGTGCAACAAATTATATAAATAATTTTACAGCTATGTGACTAAGGGTTAAAAGAGAGCATATCTTGTTTTTCATTTTATTTTGGACTATGAATGTTCTCATAATTCATCTTAGTCTCACTACTTAGATTTTTGTTCTATTTATTTAGGTTTTTTATTCCTTGTCTAGTCTGGAAACTAGTGTCATCCTATGGACACTAGCATTGACACTTGTGTTTAGATATAGATGCGTCATTAAAAAAATTAATATGATTTATAAATAACTCTATATTTTTTAATCATATACATGTAATTGCATTCCAAATTCACCCTTAGATATTGTTTATATTGTGCATGAAACATTATTAGTAGTCAAAACTCTAGGTCCTTTTCCTTTTGACCACCTATGGCCCAATAAAAATGGGTTAGCATGTGAGTTTATCTAACACTATTATTTATAAATGTTACATAGATATCAATATACTCAAAATATGGCCTCAAACTTATATTTAGTTCTCTCTCCTAGATGTGTGTGTGTGTGTAATGGTGATTGTGTAACTCTATGTTATTTATCCTATTTCAACCCTTTGTAAAAGAAATGTAAGGGAAAATTTACCTTTTTTAATTATTCAAACTATGAAATTATGAAATTTAGTTTAAGGTGTAATTCAATAGATTTTGAATAAATAATTTATATGCTAAGTAGAGGCTTTCTTGACAACAAATTCTACATCCAACTTTTATATATATAGGGACCCTTTTGATTTTGAATTAAGTCCTAGTAGCATGTGAAATCTAATAATAGAACAAAATATGAGCCCTTTATAATGATAAAAAATTGAAAAGAATGAAAAATAGAGAATATGATAAGGTTAGACACTAGGGTTAGCTTGCATACACTAGCATCGATGCTAGTGTCCAAAATAGAATGCTAATGTACAAAAACTTATAACATAAAATACAAAAAAAAAACATGAATTCCCACCACAAGGTTGATAAAGTGCAACACAATAAACAAAAGTTATAAAATACTAAACATTTTAATAAAAATCCATGGAACCTGAGGGGCCCATGTAATACCACACCACTCAGTAATCAATCTTATGTCAAAAGGTCTATACATATAAAATTATAAAAAAAATACATCATACAAAGATACATTTTCCAAATATGGGTTCTGCATTTTCCTCTAAATTATAATTACTATAATTAAAATAAGTATAAACATAGGTCTGTAAACACACCTTAGACTTGTGGAAGTTCCAACTTGAATTTTGTACCTCCTGTCCTACAAAAATAATCATTTTATAGTATAATTAACATATATAATATAAAAATGAGTAATAAAATAAAACATTGAGAAATAAAAAACATGGAAACAATACACATGTATATATGTTGCATAGTGATTACCTCTAGAATATCATCCTCACCATGAAGGATAGAGACATAGCAAGGAACTTGAGGCCCCATCCATTTTATATCTAGGAAAATGAGTGAACCCACAAGCGATCATGTTTACTTCATCTTGGAGATGTTTTTAAAATATGATATTTAGGGGAGTGATCATGCCCAATATTGGGTCTAAAGGGAGTAGTGCCAAGTCCATCAAGGGCATTAAATCTCAAACACATAACTCAAGTGTAAAATAAACAATTTAACAAATGTAGACAATCTATCCAATCTCAATCAAGTCAATTGGTATAACCATCTAAACCAATAAAGGGCACTAAATCTCAATGGAACTATTTAAGGAAGCCAACAGATGTAGATAGATAGTATTTCAATTAGTTCATATTCGTAAATAGTTTAAACATGTATATATAATTTGGTTTATTTTGAAAAAATCAATGCAGCTTTGATAAATGAGAGAAATAATTAACTTTATTCATTCCCCCTATTATGTCTTCTTTTAATGATGTATAATTTTAATATGTATCTAGATTTTGGTGCATTTTCATGCCATATGCACATGTAATGTGTCACAAGCTAAAGTATCTATCAATATGCAACCTCTGGTTATAAATTATATATAATATCTGTGTCAAATCTAAATAATTTTGTCCCATTTTTTCAAAATTTAGATCCAAATATGTAGAATTATTCCCCAAGTTTATATTTTAAATCATGTAAATGGTTCCCAATTATGGAAATTATGTACATGTGGATTCAATTATTTATGGCATGCCCCCATTGAAATTCCTCCCTTTTGGGGTGAGGGGATGGTAACATGGTGACTACCTTATCAAAAAAGGATAATTCAACTATATCATATGTGTAGAAATCATATAGTATTCAATCATGTAATGGTTCTATGCCTCAATAGAAATTTAATTTTTTAATGTTTGGATATATTGTAATAAAAATTATATTTATTTACAAATTATAAATTTGTGTGAACTAGATAAAAAATATGTAGTTTTAAAATTTATAAATAGTTTTCATTAAAATTGTATAGTGTGGAAGTTCTCTTTTTGTGGGTCCCATCATAATTTTTCAGTTTATGATTTTGATACACAGTGATCAAGATATCACAATTTTAAGTTTGCAAGTGTACACAATGGTGGAAAATTCAACTATATATATATATATATATATATATATATATATATATATATATATATATATATAATTTATTTCATTTTTATCTATTGAAATTTTTTGCTTTGTAATTTTCACATAATGTCTCATGGGAGATTTATATGTTTGATGTGCTCTAATGTCCCATGGCCTACATTTTTGGGGTAGGATCTAGAGGAGTTGTTAGGTATAATTTTTTCACTTTAAATGTATTGAAATTTTCAAATTTTCTTTATTTTTAATCCCATTTTTAGTGTCAAAGATAGTCGATAGACACTACAATCAATGTTTGGGATAGTAACATCAAAAAAGCAATGATAGTGTCCACTTCTTCGACACTATTATCTTGTATTACCATCCAAATTTATAGTAGCATCTAAAATTAGTGTCCATATATGTGTAAATTAACTTGTCATATTTTCATGTTAATAATTGACTGAATTAATGAATAATGTAACTCTTTTAGCTTGATTATATTTGTAGAAAGATGTGTGTATTTGTAAGTTTATATTTGGGAGGAATTTATCTAGCTAGGTGGAGTTGGATTTAAATGCCAAAAATTGTGATATTATTGATTATACCAAGCTTGGTTAGGTGGGATGATGAAGATAAATTCATTATGATATTCATTTTATGATAACATTAACTAAGTAGTGGTATGTTAATACATGTACTTTCTAACTCTTAGCATGGGAGATGATAGTCACATTGGAGGATGTGTATTAGCTTTTTCACTTGCCCATTATAGGAGAGAGAAAGACTAGGTATTAGGGGATGGTAATGTGGGATACATAAAAATATCTCATGTAAATTTTAGAGGCCAATGATTAGATGTTGTAGATCCCTCTGGCATAGTCCATCTAGAGGACATAGATATGATGTTTCATGATTATGGAAGTTCATTTCTTATTTTATAGATTCCTTTGTTGTTGTAGAGGGTGATGGGGTGGTTATATCTTACCATATGTATCATATTGTGTGTAACATTAAGAACTAGGGTGTTAATTACTCTTGGGGCACACCATGGTGGCCCATTTATATAGATATTTGTACAAATTTTGATTAGAGACACATGATTGAGGATAGGTTAGCCACACTTAGTTATGTGTGGGCATATGAGCACATTTAGGTTGTATAACCAATAAGTGGACCCTTTACTATGTAGTCCCACCCATAGTTTTTTTTCATAATGGGTGTTACCCTAACATAGGGTACATTCTAACATGGAGTATTTCATGATACTAGATCGATTGACATCCACATAAATTGTCTAGTGTCCTTATAATAATTGTATGGTTAACCCAAGGATGGGAAAGAGTGACAATAGGTTCATGTTATAATTTAGTTGGTAGATAAGTGTCTTGGTGTACATGAATTGTTCCAATTGATCACATATTATGTTAGTTTACTATTTAGTAGGATGTCCCATTAGATCTATATAATTTAAAGCACACAGTATAAGAGGTGTAAGTTGAATGATAAGGATGATCCCATTTTTTTTGATATAACACTATTACCATATGGGGAAACATATAATGTGGTTCCATTAGTATATGGGGATGCTACTTAGGTTTTTAGAGGCTTACACATAGTGGTGGTATAGGTCTTGATAGCCTTTGTTTTTTCTAACATTATTCCCCCTAGTGCAACACCTACCACACATAGCAAAGTTAGAGGAGGTAGAGATTTGGGTGGTCCCATATTCTCATAGCTTTCACATGAGGCAACCATAAAAGTAACATGTAATTAAACTATCGTATTTGATTTATTTTTTTAGCATACTTAATATATTACACTAATAAATATATCTAAATTGTAACTTGTTTGATTTTATTTTAGGAAACCAGAAGTGGTCTATGATGGTTGATCATGGCATGAAGACTCTGACATGAAATATACCCATGAAAATTGTAGGTGTTATTTTTTTAGAGTGTGTTACCAATATTTTTGGTGTACATGCACCACGTTTTGATCATGTGGCCATGGTTATGGTAACATACCATACATTTTAAACCAAGTAAAATGAGTTACAAATAGAATCATATAGGTGGGTAACCCCTGAGATGAGTGACATAGAGACCACTTAGTTGTTGATTAATAAATATGACTTATGGTATGAGCATGAGCAGACACAACATCAAATAGGATCCCTACAACAAAACTTGTAAGAGTGGTCTCACTCTTGTGATTATAGGTGAGATTTTTGATCCTCCACATTAAAAGGTTTGATACCTTTTGATGTAGATAGTTATGATTCATACAATCTTCAAGATATGTCCCAACATATGATTGACATGTTGTATAAACTTTGAGTTTTATATATATATATATATATATATATATATATATATATATATATATGAGAATTATTTTTAGGATTTTATAATGAGTGTATGATTTTAGACATGTAAAATTAATATTTAATATAAAACTATGCACTTGTGACCACTCTTTTACACACTTAGTTCTAGACCTATTTTAGGGCCACTTTTGATCATTTTTTACTACCTTACAAGCTTTTCTAAGCTGATACATGACCCTCAAATGAAATTATCCCTATTTTTATCAACATTAAACATATTTATACCCTACCTAACCCTTAACATGACCAAAACATCCATTTGATAAGATCACCCTAGAGGAGAAGAGTGTATTGCTCTAGTATCCTCCATCTCTCCTGTCTTCCTATCAAATAATGACTAGTTTTATAAATTCAATACTATAACAAGGTCAAACCATTAAATAATGATCCAGATTCAAACTATTTTAAATTATATGTATATATCAACACTTTTCAAACCATTTTCACACAAGTGGATTCCACATTGAAAAACACCAGAATCACACTTGCATACTAAGAGTAGAATATCTAGTTTTCTCAATTCTAATTGCATACAACCATAGTAGGATATAGATCAAGTATGAATATATTATATAGGTCACAATTCATGGTTAAGACATCTAATCATAGTACACCAATTATTCACACATCATTGAGGCTTAGGATAACTACATAAAGTATGATCTATCTTTGGAGTATTGGTATGTAGGAACCACTAAACATATGGGGTGTTGAGGTATCTCCAAAATTCAAAAATTGACTCCTTTTTTACCCATGTTTTTTTTGGTATTCAAATGTCAAGGATATAGGGATTTTAAGAATAGTTAGTCTCATAGTGGTTCTTTGTAAGTGATTGTAAACACCCACACTATATACATGATATATAGACAAAGGCATGAAGAACCTAAAAACCCTAGTTTCATCACTATAAATGGACAACATAACCCTAGGTTGGACATGAGTGTCACCCCTCTCATTTAATTTTCCCAATGATATTTTTTAGGCTTAGAACTAGTTCTAGATTTTTGATTATAGCCATCAGATCTTTATACATAGTAAGTCTCAGATCTTGATTCCTCTTGGAGGCACAATTTATAGCTAATTATTTTTTATCCTTACACTAATATTTTTAGTAAGTTTTTAGAATATAGTAATTCCAAATAAATTAATTTTATCATTTTTATATTGTTCTCATAATTTTGCACAATGGTGTTGTCATTTAGATTTTTCACACAAATCCCAAATTTGGTAAAACATGTTGGTAAAACCATTTATTATTTGAATATTTACAATCCCTAACCATATATATTACTAGGGTTTGTATCCTTCATTCTATTTTTTTCGTTAGATATTTTAGATTTTTCAAATTTGTTAAATTATATAAAATTAACACTATTTTGTTATTATATTTTTACTATCCAGATTAAGTATATTATTTTTTCCTAATTTATCCACAGTACCACACTAAGATATTTCCAAGCCACCTATTTGAAAATTTTAGTTACTCAACCCATAATGGCAAAGAAAAGTAACAAGTTTGATGACATGAATAGGCAATAATTTCAATGGTTTCTCTCAAAAAATAAGGATATGCAAGATGATTTTATCAACATTATTAGATAATAAACTTGAGAATTCATCTGATAGACAAATCTCTAAGACTTCTAACCCTACTCCTCCTTTAGATATAATGTTTTTACGACCTGTCACAATGTGTAAATTCAAGGGATTCAATAGATTACCATTCTAATTCTTACTCCATAGTTAGGAAAACCACCTTTGGTTAAGAAACACTCCTCTCCAACTCTCTTGATGTACAATCCCTTATGTAAGAGATTCATATACTATAAACTAAGATGTTACATTTAGATCAAGGTACTTCAAAACCTAATTAGGCACTAGGTTCTCATGTCATATTGCATACTCCACAAACACAACATATAGTAGTATATCCTTTATAATATTTTTGGCACCTAATATTACACTGAATGATGGAAAGGGTGACCAAAAACACCATCTACAAAAGAATTTTACATAACATGTTTCGACTATGTGTCTAATGACAAATTATTGACTCATCCTAAGATGTCTCAATAACTATGCATTAAAATGATTCTATGATTTACCACATCCTCCAATTATTTAATGCATTTAATCCATTGGATGATATGTTTCTTGCACATTTTTCAATCAAAATTATTAAGAAGGTTTCTTATGCTCAAATATCCCCACTCAAACATAAATCTAATGAAAATATTGTATAATATGTTTTAAGATAGAAGACCATGTTATCCAAAATGATAAATCCTATGCCAAATAGAGAATTATAAGATGTATTTAATAAAAAATTTCTTCCATGTCTACATGAATCCATTAGTTAAATTTTTTCAACTCGTTCATAGAATTGTGCCATACAATAATGTGAAATAGAAGTCAAGATATTAGTAATTAACAAGCTTGAGTACACCAACCAATTTTGATGCTAAGGCAATTAATTAAAGTAAGACACAATACAAGGTAAGGCTAATTGATAACAATAATGACCAAAAAGTAATAGTACATGCAGTTCTAGATCCTATTCCATGCATTGTCTTATCAACTCCTCTACAATAGTAGTTCACTAACCTAACATAATGTCCATATAAGGTTATGAAAATACCAATAGAATTAAATATAATATCTCTCCCTCCCATTAAATAGGGTGATATGAATTGACCTCTTATAAAAAAATTTAACCAAAATGCCTTTTATGACTGTCATAGGGAAACAAGGCATACTACTAACAGATGTATCTATTTGAGACATATGACTCAATATTTTATAGATGAAAACATCATTGATGTGGGGGTGCCAATAAAAATACAAAAACACAACCAAATGAAACTAAAATAATGAAAATATTAAGTGATCATTTTCTTGAGTAGATGATTAATAAGACTGTATATACATTAGGCATGCACTATGCATATAATGTTTTCCATCTAGTATTTTTTACCATTCTAGTGAATAGGAACAACATCCTTTAAATTGTAGAATAGGTTTTTATCATACATTAGTTCCATAGTTAGGCCACTCATCACATTTGTATAGCATGATATATTTGATGATGATGTAGATTGACATTATTTGTTTATTCACACTCACATTAATCACTACCCTATTTAGAGTGTCATGGTCAATAATGGTTCAAGTATGAATACATGTACCAATACACTATTTTATCATATAATATATAGACACACACACACACACACACACACACACACACACACACACACACACACACACACACACACACACACACACACATTCATGCACACAACACACACACACACACACACACACACACACACACACACACACACACACACACACACACACACACACACACACACACACACACACACACACACACACACACACACACACACACACACACACACACACACACACACAAAAACACACACGCACACACGCGCACACACGCGCGAGCGCACGCGCGCGCGCACACACACACACACACACACATCGAGATATGATTCCCACCACCATGGTCACCAAAGGATTCAATGGTCTAATTCAAAACTTTATTGGTGAGATTACTTTACCATTACAAGTTGGTCATGTACATATGGCCACTAGATTCAAAATAATACCTAGTGCAGGGTTTTTGACATTTTATTAGGATGCCTTCAAAATCAATAGATTTATGAAATTCATTTTATATTTCATAGATTCTTGAAATACATATATTATAATAATTTGTTTTATAGTTTTAGGGATCCTTTATCAATACCCTCTATCTTATAAATATTTAACTACCATAAATATTTTTCAGTTGAGCCACTTAAAAAGGCATAACCTACTTAGATATTTTCAAAACACAGATCTACACTTCCATAAAGGCCTATACTAGAGAGACCCCTTCAACAAATATTTGTCATAGATTATAGACATCTACTCTCTACTCTTATACATCATTGAATGATATTATATAGTATTAGAGGCACATCAAATAATGTATAATCACAAGAATCACCTACTTTGAGAGTGGCTTGAAAAATCCCCATAATTAAAAATAAGTAGCATGGTAGTGACAATTATAACACATCTAATGGTCCATATTTAGATTTTCCATTGAGATCAGATCAGTCACCATAACACACACATTTCCATTTAGGAAAGGTTATAATTCATTTTCGTTACAAATGGATAGTGGATTATGAGTCCCTCATAGGACTAATTGGTTAGCATAATCTCACTTATTATGTATCATAATTACATTCATATATATGTAAAAATACAAAAAAATAAAATAACATTGAAAATACCAAAATCAAGACTTATACATGCATATATGTACCTTTTTATACACCAATTGAATTATGCATAGTATTTGATACTTGTTTTAGCCAATTTGATATCATACATGCTTCACTAGTATACATGTGCATATTACATAGGACATCAGCCCCAAAACCAATTAAGGGTGATTTTACTATTAAACACTAAAAAAATATATTTATATAGGAGCACTATGGAGGATAGGAGTGTACTAATCTAGTGTCCCTCACCCCTATATTATCCTAGCAAGATCAAAATACAACACTCATTTCCATATTATATACATATTTCCTAGAACATGTATGCTCATAAGCTATATAATTGGGGCATGGTGAACATAGGTATTATCCTTCCTTATCCATATTATCTTACTCACATACATAATAATTTACATTTTATCACATCTTTCAATATTTATCAATCACTAACATGGTGATATACTATAACCTATCTCAATTACTGAATATTGCTGAAATTATAACTTAGATATTAGTGATTAAAATTCATAATCATGCATGATTTTTACATTTATTTTTCCTAGCTTTATATATTGTATGCACTTATTTATTTAGTTTGATTACATTTAAATATGTCATTACAAAGTGGCTCTAAGCCTTTATATCTCCAATTTTATGCATTTGAGGACATTTGAACATGTCCAGGCGTCTATGTCTTCTATTTGCATGTGGACATTTGAACATGTCCTTCAATGTGGCTCCGATCCTCCATTATTTCATTGCATGCACATGAGGGAATTTGAACATGATTTTGTATGTATATTTTCTTTGAGTGAGTGACATTTGAACATGTCCCTTTTTTGTGGCCCCTTGACCTTATATTATGTGTTTTGTGTGTAGTGTGTGTACTCTCTGATTGTGTGTATCATGGCCATGACACATTACTTAATTATTTACTTATATATAGATTCCATGATGGATATCATTAACCCAAAACCTTTTTTTTTATGATGGACATCATGCATTCATCCCTAAGTAGCTACATTCAACATTATACATTGAGTTCCTAATCTATTTACATGCTTCATTGTCACATCTATCTATACAAATTACTTTTAAATTTTTATTTTCATATGCATATTACATTATTACTATGCTAAATTTAAATACATCATGATTACATGATTTTCCATGATGTCACTAATACTTAGATTTACATCTTTTTACATCATAACAAACTACTACATAAATTTTTATTTCGAGTTAAATTATTACACATGATTAACAAATAAATTCAAAATAGGGGGAATTAAAAAAGGTTTTTATTAGAGACTTGACCTTTCTAGATCAATACATAAACAAGTTTCAATAGTGGTTACATAGTTTAGTTTTAGGATCGAAAAACATACAAAAAATTAAATTTGGATAGGAATGCAACATTGGAAAGGAGAACACTAATCTAGTATCCTTCTTAATGTTATTGTCCAAATGCCTAAAAATAGGTATTTCCAAAATTTATTGGAACTTGAGTTTACTTAGATTAGTATTTAGTAGTTTCATAGTCTCAGTTTCCAAAATTACTTATAATTACATATTTTATCTCAAATTTTCTCAAAATTAGGTGAAATCATCTATGACATATTATTACAAGTTGGCACTAAGGTTTATATCATAATCAAAGTTTTTTTACTTATTATTAAAATATATATGCACCAAATATAAGTTAAGGGCTTGTTCACAACAAATTGCTTCATTGTTACACTAGTTATTATACCATTTTCATATATAGAATGAAAACTCATGTCATTCTCCAAGTTATATACACCAAACCTAGATTATACTCAATATTTTCACCAGTGTTTACAATAATTTTTTCACTAGTATCTACACTATTTTTTGAACTAGTTATTTGTGTACATACACACACACACACACACACACACACACACACACACACACACACACACACACACACACACACACACACACACACACACACACACACACACACACACACACACACACACACATATATACACTCATACATAGATCCAACCAACTCTAATACTCTAGTATGATTATGATGGAGTTAATAACACTTTATTTCTTGAACACACCCACTTATAGATGTGGATTAGGGAATGAAAAATCCAATCCAATATATTCAATGTTAATACAAATGCACAACATACCATAGTCACTAGTTTTTACACTAGAAAAGGTGTAATAACTTGCATACTCGATTAGGGGTATTCATTCCTTGTAACTCTCTATATTTTTTCATTTTAATTATTGATATTAATCTTAAGTAAAAAATGATATTACATATGTTTCAATACAGGTTTTCATGGAGCATAGTTCAATGTTGTGGCCTACATCTAAGACTCTTTCTCAAAGGTAAGTTTAGGTTTGCACTCTTTTTCCTTTCACTATAGTAATTTAACTTTGTTTCATTACTATAATAAATGTGGGGGGGAATTCAGACAATAAAAATTAACATTTAAGATAAAATCATGTATTTGTGACCAATCTTTTTCATACTTAGTTATAAACCTATCTTAGGGCCCCTTTTGATCACTTTCAACTACCTTACACACTTTTCTATGATGATACATGACCCCAAAATGAGATTATCCATATCATTATCAAACTTAAAAATATTCTAGGCCCTTATTAACCCTAAACATGACCTAAAAACCCATTAGATAAGTTTGACCTAGCAGATAAGAACACACTGCTCTAGTGTCCTTTCTCTTTCTCATGTATTCCTACCAAATAATGACTAATTTAAAAAGTTAAAATCCATAATAAAGTAATCCCATGTCCTTAGTGATCCTAATTCAAATTATTTTAAATTATATTACTATATAAACAATTTTAAAACCATTTTAAACCAAAGTGAAATCCATACATAAAATCACTAGAATCACAATTACACACTCAGGTTGCAATATCTATTTTCCCCAATTCTTATTTAATACAAACTTGTTAGCACATATATCAAGTATAAATATATTATATAGGTCACAATTCATTATTAAGGCATATAATCATATTAGTATTGCACCATAATCTAGCACATTATACCAATTATTCACACACCATTGTATATTGGGAGAACTACATAAAGTTTGATCCCCCTTCAGAGTAATCATATGTAGGAAATGTTTAACACATGGAGTGTTGAGGTATCACCCAAATTCAAAAATTTAATCCTTTTTACCAAAGGATTTATATTTTTTTTCACATGTTAAGGAGCTAGAGTTTTAAAGTAAAATAAGTTACATAGTGGTCTCTATAAGTGATCGTAAACTCCCACAATATATACAATGTCTATAGATGAAGGAAAAAATAAATTATAAACCCTAGTTTACTCAATTAAAGTGGATAAGATCACCCTAGGTTGGATAGGTTTACCACCCCTATAGTATCCTCATCCTAGTGTTATTTTCCAAGCCTAGATCTAGTTCTATATTCATGATTCTAGCCACCAAATCTCTCTACATAGTAAGCATCAAATCTTGATTCATCTTGTAGGAATAATTTATAGATAACTCTTTTTTTTCTCCTTATACTTTTCTTTTTTAGTATTTTTAGGAATACATTAGTTCCAAATTAGTGAATGTTATCATTTTTATATTATTCCCTTGACTTTTCATAGTAGTGTTGCCATTTACAGTTTTCACACAAATCCCAAATTTGGTAAAATAATGATTTATGATGTTGCTTTAAGTGATTTTATAGTGTAAATTATGTGAATATTTAAAAATTTGATGTTTGTTATTCATATTTTTTGATTTATGAATTTTAATGAAATCATTAGATACCATGTAATTTGAATGGAAATAATATTGCATGACTATAATTATTATGCTGGAATTGAATATCTACTCTTTGATTTACTTTTGATACCTCTTCTTGTTGCATGGAAAACATATATGTTGATGCATGAGTTTTTCTACAATATTTGTATCTATGCTTCCCCTAAGTACATATATATATATATATATATATATATGTATGTATGTATGTATATATATATATATATATATATGTATATATATATATATATATATATATATGTATATATATATATGTATATATATATATATATATGTATATATATATATATATATATATATATATATATATATATTGATCAACCAATGGTTCTTTGGTAGGATCAGTGTGGGAAAGATTAATTGGTGTAGAACATATGCCAGGAGATGAAATTATTCCAATGGCTTGTTTTTAAAAATGATTATAGACCAATAATTCCTTAGTATAAATGCCAGGGATGTTTTGGTCCTCCAAGAATGACTTATGAAAGAACCCAAAGAAGGATACCTTGTTATCTTATGCATGAATGTATTAATTCCTCTACCTATCAATTGTGCAAGCTTGTGTTGTAAAGAAAAATAATTATTATTATAATGTCCATGAATACCATAAAAAGTGAAGAAAGGTTGTCCTTTTATATTTTTAAATTTGTGTGGTGGATAATATTAGTTTTTATGGAGAGTAATAAAACTCTTATCTAATAATACATTCAATATTTCATGTGGTTTATCCTTAGTGTGATCAAAATAAAGTGGTTATCTCTTAGTAGGATTAGATGATCGAATTATAGGAGGCACTAAATATTTTTATTCCTTTCCTTTATGGAGTATCTTCATTATTTTCTCTTCACTATGCATAATGGTGTATGGTTTAGGAACTTATTTGGTTGATTAATTCACTTTTTAAGAATTGTTAACAAATATTTTGCCTTTTAATGTGGATGCATTTAATTTTATATTGTCATTCATTAGCTCACATGCATACTTGTGCACATCCATATATAGGTTATAAAATGAAGTTTGAGTATTATGCAAAGATCTTTATTTAAGTATAAAAATAAGAACTCTAATTAATGTTAATTTTACTTCTAAATATAGGGGTATATATGTCAAATAATATAATGCATTCCTAAATCTTATAGTATAATCTAGAGTAAACTCATCATTTTGTTAATTTAATCCTTGAAAATGTTCAAGTGTGTATTTAAACACATAATGATTGTGAAAATATGAGAGGAATATGTTCTCCAATTTTTTTAAAGTAGGTAAGGAACCATCTAGAGACTATAAAACAAATGACTAGTTGCATTTATTAAATTTATATGAAAATCTTTCAGTAACAAGCATCCATTGTTAGTCTCATGAGCAAAATCATGTATATATTAGGTCAAATGGGTTGAAGGGTCATCTTGACCATAAAATAATGGAGTGTAGGCATACAAATTTCAATTGGGTAAGGATATTCAAAAAGTATATCTTATAATAGGTTGACCTTATAGAGTATCAACATGAATACTCTCATGACATGAGAATACTTGTAAATTAAGGATTGCATCCTGCTTTTGGAGACATCACACAACATTAACTAGGGATATAATGTGGCTAGAAAACATGTGAATAGGATGATAATATGCACTTATGTGATTTCATGTGCCAACTATTCAAAACATAGGGATAACATACTCATTACAACTATCTTTACATTCTAAGGTGGCAACATTGTATGTTTATAAAGATTGCATAAAGGAAATTCGATAGTACATGATGTATGTTAATAAAAAATTATATAATTTTGAACATCATGAAGATCTGTATGAATATTATGTAAATGATCATTTCATATGTGTTCAATTAACACACCATGAATATTATGAAGGTCAAGGATTTTAATACTTAAATATTTATTACATGAGATAAATGAAATTTCACCTTTTTGTTCACTATGCATCAAAGGAGAAAGCATTGTATTAAATTATTATTCTTCATCCACATGCACATTGTAATCATTTTCATACCAATTCAATCTATCAAAAAAAATTGATTAACTTTAACATGTATCATCCATACTAATTTGACTATTGATATCATTTCCATGTTTCCATTCGAGAAGGAGAGGGAAATAAGATTAGTACACATTTGTATCATTGAATTTTTAAGAGAGAGAAATGTATTCAATTTTTTAATTTTCTAAAAATGTAAAATAATCTTTATTTTTTTAATATTATCAATATTTTTTAAAGAAGGAGGAAACTCAACATGTGTATCATTTGGCAAAGGAGATTCAAAATTGTTTACACACACATCATGTGAAGATTCTATGCATGGAAAATGACTATGATGAACATTTTGAGTAATATTCTTATTTTTTTTTGCATTCATGTCCATTTTATGAATGTTTAATGTGATGTAATTCACTATAAAATGTAAATAAAAAAAAAGGTGTAATTTTAAATAATGCATTGTTATATTGTAAGTCAAGTAACATGGGAGAAATAGGAGAGCTAGGCTCCTCGTACTCACTTTCTAAATTCATTTTTGAATAATAATAATAATAATAATAATAATAATAATTGTATAATTATGAAATTAATGGTTAAGAGAACATATATATTTTTATTTATTATATACTTTCACTATTGATACATTTCTAGTCCTACTACTCAGATCTATGTTCTATTTGTTTAGGGTTTCTCTACCTTTTCTAGTTTAGACACTAGTGATATCCTATGGACACTAGCATCGATGCTTGTGTCTAGATATCAACACTTTTTTATATATATAAATATGTACTATAACTAAATATATATTTTCCTAATCCTATACCTATAATTTTATTCTTTTTAACCTTCATATATTGACCAAACTACACATGAAACATTGTTAATAGTCAAAACACTAGGTACTTGCCTTTTGAACACATTGACTCAAAAGAAATGGGTTAGCACGTGAGTTGAGATATCCATAATAAACTTACTGTTGTTAAGTTTTACATACATAGTAATATACTCCAAATAAGGCCTCATACTCACATGTAGTTATCTCTCCTAGATGTGTGTGTGTGTGTGTGTGTGTGTGTGTGTGTGTGTGTGTGTGTGTGTGTGTGTGTGTGTGTGTGTGTGTGTGTGTGTGTGTGTGTGTGTGTGTGTGTGTGTAATTATTATTGTGCAACTATATGTTCTTTATACTATTTCAACCCTTATTATAAGAAATAAAATTACAAATTTACCTTTTCTAATACTTCATACTATAACATTATATAATTTGGTATAAGGTTTAATTCAGTAGGTTTTGAATAAATAGTGTATATGCCAATTTAGAGGCTTAATTTATAAAAAAATACCATGCCATAGATTTGTACATATAAGAACCCATTTGAATTTGAATTAAGACCTATTAGCACACAAAACACTATAATATAACAAGCATACATGCCCTTTAAAATGGTCACAAAGTAAAAATAATTAAAATAGATAAGATGACAAGGTTGGATACTACCATCAACCTTTGGACATATGCTAGTGTCCCAAAGTAAACACTAATGTCTGTAAACCAATAAAATAAAACATACAACACAAAATCAAGGATCCATAACACAAGGTGGTTAAATTGAAACATAGTGAATATAAAGTAAAAAAATAATAGACATTACTATAAAAATCCATGGTGCTCAAAAATCCCATGCAGAACCACACCATTGAGTAGTCAATATTCAACTAAAAGGTGTATACATCAAAAACTATGCAAAAATACATCATATAACAATTATTATACCAAATATGGGTATATATGGTGGTGTATGAGTATCCATTATATTAAATTATATATCCTCTACCACCCGAAATTCCACCAAAATTGGTTAAGACCCATATTCAGGATCATTTTTTAGAGACAACTAGCACACACATTCAATATTGATATTTAGAGACAATTGAAGCACTTATTGATGACTAACATATAAGATTTATTATTAAAAATATAAAATATTTATATATACATTTATTACATCATAGGGTTACTCAAAGACAAAGGATGGAACCATATTGTATAACAAATTCTAATTTAACACTATAGATAGTTTAATGCAATCCATAATAGAAAAAATAGTGAGACACTAGGTGCACCCAAAAATTATATAGTGTGATGTTTAAAAAATAGATATAATAATGATGAAATGATCTATAAAATATAATTTAATATGGTTATATTTAATATTCCTACCAATATCCATCTCCTTATCCTCTTTTTCATATTTTAAAATCCTAAAAAACATCCATTTTGAGTCCTTATTCCTTTGCTTTAAAATTACTTTCTCTTAGGATGATATTACCCCTATTTATGATCAAACTACCTCACTTGGTGATGTAACCACTGCAAATATGATGTTTATGTAGTGGTGGTTTTAAAAAATACTATGATTTAAGTGTTTCATATAAGGCAATTTACCCAACTGCTGTAGTGGTTCTGTCACTATATGTGGTAATTTTGTCATTTTTAGCATCGGTTTCACTTTTATCACCTACAAACTATGATGATTTTGTCCTAGTTTTCTCATCTTCCAATTCTAACATCTAAGACTTGATTTCCCATGTGTTTTATGTGATTTATTCACATTTCCTCCTTGTTTTTATTTTATTTCACCCCCTAATAGAATAAATCACTCCCACTCTTGTTTTAATCTTTCACCATCCTTCATAATTTAAATTTTAATTAACTAATAATTAAACTCACCCTTGTAATATACTTGATTATCCTACAAGTATCTTAGTTTTAGATGAATTTTATATTTAAATTTTTCATTAAATATTATTTTATTTGAGCTCTATAGAAACAAAGCCCATCATATTTTAGTTTTGGAAAAAAAAATTCTCCACCTTTGGTCATTTTCATGTCAAACTACATAGTTCTAGAGAAGGAAAGCCACCAGATTAGTAACCCATTTTTTTATGTTAGTGGATAAACCATCCATATTCAATTAATTCCTAGTTTGGGATTATGTTACCATTTTTTATATTCTTATTTATAATATCCTTTGTCATAGAGTTCCTATAGATATGCTGAGTGAAGGAGCTACCTTATTGAGGATAATCTATAACAACAATATCTTTGCTTCTATCTAGTCTTACCTTCATCAGGTTGTGGGTTTTTAAGTTTTAATTTTTTTATTGTTTATTATATTATAATATTTTATATTTTATTTATTTATTAGATTATTTTCATTTAACAAAATGAAAATGAAAATCTCTCTTTTTTTCCTCTTGCACCAAAACCATAGTCTAGATCTATTGCTTTATAATTCCATATCAGTTTTCTTGAAAGAAATTAATTTATTACATACATGTAGGGTAAATTGATCAAATAATATAAAATAGTTAAAAATATCATACAATAGTTTATTTTTAGTATAAAAAACATTTCACTCAAAAACAACCTTCAACCAAACACCCACAAAAGCATAGGCAAATTAGATAGCCATAGCCTTTCATGTTATATCTTGAAACCACTCATTTTAATAGTAAAGAAACAATATTATAGGAAATTAAAATCATAACATTATATTTTCACACTTTCATCGATAGATCATTTCAATACATAAACAAGCATTCAATAACATAAAAAATCAGTTTTAGCTTTCATAAAAAAGTTAATTTATGAATTCTAGTGTGTATACTTCCTAGGGTTTAGGATTTTTTTTAATATTTTATTATTATAAGGGATAACTTTTAGTATAATTTCATACCATTTTCATACAAAATAACAAAAATAATTCCAAGTAATTTAGATTTCATTATACAAGTCATCTCAAAAACTAGGCAACACACATAAAAATTAACAACCACACACTTCTTCAAGATTTCATTTTTATCATTTCATGCATCATAAAAATAATTGAAAATCACAATATTTTTATAATAATTCATTTATTTAATTTAAATTATTCATTTCTTTATTACTTTTAGTATTTCAATTTTAACAAGTAGATCAATTTATTTCTTTTCATCTAAACATTTCAAAAATACCAAAAATAATCATAAAGCTTGTATAAATGAGCACAATAATGTAAACCTTGATTATAAAATGAAAAATATATTGTAACCAATGACAAAATTTGACCATGTAGATTAAATTAGGACCCCTATAGGTAAAAATTTGATTTTTCTATGTTTTAAAGGGTCTAATATTTGGTGATAAGGTGTATTATTGGTTATAAGGTGTATTATAGGTCATTTGGTGTCATTTAATGCAATATTAGCCTTGGTCTTAGTCATTTTAATCAATATGTCATTTTGAGTCACTTAATAAGCCATTTAAGGCTCATAAATACAAGTGGCATGGTTTTCAAGGTGTCCAAGTGTCCTATTTTTATTTTAAACATAAAATAAGTTATATTCCCTATCAAGAATGTCATTTCATCTAAAACTTGTAGGTTATCTAACTAAAAATCAGGAAATCAACTTAAAAGAAGAGTTTGGCACTTGTACACCCCATGAAGGAAGGTAAAAAGTGTGAAAAGGTTATGAAATGTATATTAATATTATTCAAAATAAATTTAATGTTTTAAATGCTCTATAGTTCCAAATTCAAGCTAATACTATTATGCTCCTTCTTTGCCTTTCTAGACACAGAGAAGTGGTCAACATGTTTGTGCTTGGTATGAAAAGTTGAAGAGGTTACAAGTCAAACACATTTGGGAGGTGGTATTAAAATAATATATATAAATTTAAATAAAAAGATTTTTAATATTGGTCAAACATGATTTATGAACCATCTCTAATAAGTTGATTATCTATTTTTGCTCGCTATTTCTTGCACCCTATAGATTTTTCTTTATTTTGGACAGGTTCATACAATCTAGTTATTTATTTTGATTTCATAGGATGTTTAACCCATACTATAATGTTTTAAATTGTTTTCTTAATGTTATAAGGTGTTTTTATAAGTAAATCATCTCAATTTCATAGATTTCTCTCATTTGGAATAACATGCCTATTTACACCATTTTTAGATATTCATGCTTTGACAATGGCTTCAAAGGGTTGTGATAGGTCCTTTTCAATTTTTTCAATCTGATATTTATTAAATTTACATTTTATAATCATTTTAAAAGTAATTCTCCATGAATTTTTAGTCACAAACATCACATAGTCACCTGCATACTCAGTCTATAATGGAATTGCACTTACAACTGATTGAGGGGTGAAACATTGAAAATAAGGTGTGATAGATTGTTTTATGTTTTGAAATATAATTATTTTTCATCTAAAAATAATGGAAAGAAAGAAATATGTTATCAAATCATATTCCCTATATACATTACCCCAATTTTGCTCATTTCCTATTTACAACTCAATATGCACCTATAGGAGTCTTAGAGGATGATGTCATCCTAGAATAGGAGTCTTCATGGTTATTTAAAATATTTATTACTGATAAGAGTTAATTTAGAAACTTTAATATGGATTAAGGTTAACTAAAATCATATATATCTTGCATCTTACTTACATTACCACTCACTACTTGTATACATGACAAAGCCACCTACTTGTGGTATTAATAAGGAGCTAAGAACTCTCACTGGAGGGGTTGGACAAGTTATAACTTTCCTTGGAGTTTTATTTTTTTTAGTGAGCATAAAATACTTATTTAAAGTATTATATTATCAAAATATAATTATAAACTATGATCAAGGAATAATGACTGTGCTCAGTGATCAAATCCCCAAAAGTGCATAATAGAGTACCTTGCTATTTTGTTGACATCTTGTAATATCAGTACTAAAGGATTTAAAACATATAAATGTTTATACCTTATAGTACCCAAATATTAAAATAGATATGAAAATTATTGAGGTTAATAACCTAGGGAGGATGGCTATTGATAACCTCAAAGATGCACTTTCATGCACTAAACTTAGGTAGTGATTACCTAAAGGTTTGAGCTATAATGGGACTCTTCACCTAATGTTGTAATAACAAATCATGCCTATATGATTAAGTGGTTTAATATATTTTAAAAAATCATTATTGATATAAGGGTAATGTAAATAAAATTTGAATTCTATGCTTCATATCCTATTCACATCTAGAGGCATATTTTGGTCTAAAAGACCACCTACAGCTGGTTATGAAGTCTCATAGTCCATAGTGTGATCTTAAATGTAGATACCTTCAAACATAAAGAAATTTTTTAGATAAAATTACTTCCTATATACCTAATATGACTTTAAAATAATACTTGTCACATGTTTCAAAGGTGATGATCTCCTATAGGTCCTTTTACCCAAAAAAATCAATAATTATTGACTGTTACAAGTAGTGGATAGGGAAGTATTGTTCTCGATGTGTAAATATCATTAACATGAGACAAATGAATCTAAAAACTTATCAAATGATCTAATAAGGTTTTAATAGGTTTGATTCATGTATCCAAAGTCAAATTCAAGCTAGGAATACCTATATGTACCTTCTAAAACAAGAAATATAGTCTATAATCCAAGACAATGAAATGAAGAGTTATGCAATGAGAGGTATGTATGGAAAATTGAAATGGTGATAAGACATAAATAAAATTTAAATATGAACGTAATATTATATATAATACCTTATCAATGGTAAAAAATTAGAAATGGAACCTTAAGAATGTAATACATAGTCTGCATGAAGGAACCCTGCATAGTCTACCTTTTATAGGAGTCTGTCTTGGAGATATAAGGAGTTAGTAAGTATATTGATAATACCAAGAGATTAAATTTTTTTAAAAACCTTTTGATTAATTTATTAATCCCATCCAACATTTAAATTGTCTAATTTAATAGATAAAGTACCCTTTGTTTTGTGTTAGACAGAGGGTACATCCCTTTATGCATAAACTAGTAGGTTTGATAAAGGGTGATAGATATATAGACCAAGAGATAAAAAAACATTTATAGGAGGTGTATGGAGTTAAAACAAACCTATATCAAAAAAATAAACATATCATCAAGGGGATTATCCTTACATGGAGGTCTAAACCATCAAAAGTGCAAACATGCTTATGAAGCATAGTTTAGGCCTAAAGCCAAATGGAGAACCACTTTCATTTCTAGTATGGGGTGAACATTATAATCCATTTGGGCATGTTAATATGGTCATAATATATGTTTTTTAGCTATTTGGATGTAAAATAAGCCATAATTAATCCTTTTTTGGGCTTTCAGATAACTAAGGCCTATGTAAATGGAGAAAAGAGCTCAATAGGAGAGGTTTGGAACTTTATATCTCATTTAATGCCTTACATGGATATCCAAGAGGTTTATAGGTGTTATAGGGGGTCCTAAATATAATTCTTGTGGAATTTTTTTGCAATTAAACTTTCCTATTCTTATGAACAAAGATTAAGAGTGCAAATGGCCTAAAACCCTTACAAACTCTTGGATAAGGCCCTGATGAAGGAAATGAAGATGGAAAGATTTTATAATGGAATATTTTACCCATAATGATGATTGGAAGTTGTATAAGACTAATTCATGCTCCCTACCATTAGGATTAGTTCTATATAATCTATAGGAATAGGGTATAGAACTACTTCTTTTGAATTTTTTATGCATTATGTAGGTTATAAATACTTTAAAAGAATGAAATAAATTTTATAAGGAATATATAGAATTTTAGTAACTCACTATGGTAATTTCATGCCTTAAAAAACATTGAAGTGCCTCAACAAGAGATCTCATCTCAACCATGTTGTTTCCAAAATCAGCTTAGCTTTTTTTTGGGAGCAACCCCCTATGAAACTTGTTCATTTCATCTTTCATCTCTCTAAGTTTGTTTTCGAGATGGGTTCTTCTCATTATCATTTTAGTCCAACTGCACCTTTTGAAATTTGTAATGTCTTGTTATCACGTCTTCCTTGAAATGTGAAGGTTATTACAATCTTGATGCGTATAGGGGACCAAAACCTGCCTCTTTCAGAGTTAATGTTTCATTTTTTCCATTTTCATGCACAGTCAGCAAAATTTGCCGCCAGGGCATTTTGCCTTTTACCTGCAAGCGTGGCAATTTTTGCTGCCCCTACATTTTTACCTACAAGGGCGGTGATTTTTGTCGTCCCTGCCTCTGAACCTGCAAGGGTGGTGAAAATTGCCACCCCTGCATGCCTCATTTTCTGTGCATGGCATTTATTGTCACATGTGGTAGGTTATTGGGGTCAATTTTTGCCTGATATAACCTGATTTCAGTCCTATTTTCTTCATTCTTCCTCCTCTCCTCCTACCCTTTGTGTCTGGATGATCCATCAAATGGGTGACAGTGCATTTTGGTGGATTTAATCTCATGGCATGCATGGCTTTCTAGATAGGTCTTATTTTTTGCATTTGTGTTCTTCTCCTCTTTCTTGTTAGCTTGTTTTTATTGTTGTTTTTCCTTATTCTTCTCCCTGTCAGCCTTCTAGATTTCCTTTCCATACAGGGGTGGTGATTTTTGCCGCCCCTCCCTGTTGCCCATGGATTTTGTGCAAACCAGGCATGGGCAGCAATTTTTGCCACCCGTGCCTCTTGGTTTCCCTTGTCGCAACCCCTACCTATGTGGGTGGTGAATTTTCCTGCCCACATAGGCCTTGCCTATATGGGCAGCGATTTTTACCACTCGCGCCCTTTTTTTACCCAAAACCTACATCGACAGCAAATTTTGCCACCGATGTAGGCCAGAAGTGTATGGGCAGTGAATTTCACTGCCCCTACACTTTCCCCTCTGATTTGTAGAGGTGGTGAATTTCACCATCTAGGCAGGTCGATCCTGTAGGGACGGTGAATTTTTCCACCCATGCATTTTTCCTCTAATTTTTCTTATAACTCTAGAACTTTTCCCATTTTCTATCTTTTTCCTTTCCTCCCCTTTTTTCCCAATTTTTGACCCACCCATTTTAAAGTGCCCTGCCTTGGTCATGATCACTTAAAATGTGGATTATCCAACTCCTCCACTTTTCCCTAATTACGTGATCATGACTACAGTACTTTCAAAGAATTCTTGCTCGTCAGCACCTGTTCGACTGAGGCCATTTCCAATGTCTAAAACATCTCCCAAAAAGTCAAAGGCCATGAAGTACAAATACCAGGGTGTTTTCCCAATCACTTCGGTCACCTCCAACATTGATGACATCAGAGACACAGAAATTGGCCATGTGAACATAGCTGAGTTCATGACCCAAACTAAGGCAATGAACCCAAGTTCTAAAATGAAGAGAATCATTGAAAGCAACATTCATCTAGTTGTCACTTTCCCAGTGTCAGCACTATCATACGAAGTTCATCCTCCAATCTACCCAGTTTTACAATAAAGAGACAAGATCAGTCTCAGATGCCAGTTGCAATGTAGTAAATTAGCTAGATCCCAAATTTATTGACAAAGTCTTTATGTGGCCTCCTACTACCAAAGTGTTGAGGATTGATTTTGTAGAAGCACAGAAGGAGTATGACAAGGACCTCGAGAGGGACCAAAAAGTGATGAATAATAGGTGGTTGAAGACACCCAGAACCAATCTATCTAGATGGATATGGAGCTTCCCAAGGAGTGATTTCATTGAAGAAGTCGGTGATTTGATCACCCTTCTCAACAGAGTGCGAGGCCTCCCGTCTTTCTCACAGTTCCACAAGTGGATGTACCCATTCATCAAGATCATCCTCCAAGGTAAGTTGGTCATCTTTTGGGGTGAGCAGATCAACAACACCCTTCACAAGTAGCTAACCAAGGTACAAGCTTCTTCAAAATTCTATATGACTTTGTACCTTGTCTACATAGCTTCCTTGATGTGAAACTTTCTAGGTTTGACAAATAAAAGGGATAGAAAGACCACCCCAGTCTACTCATATTACTCCTAGTTGATGCTTCAAGGATTGATCTACCATTTTGAAAGGGTAAATGATGCTTTCTTTGCCATATTTTTATGCCTCTTTGACCCTCAGCTTGAATAGAAGAGAGTATCTGATGAGGCTTGGATAGTTGTCAATGACTACAGTTGTATGTTCCTTCAATTTCCCACCTTCTATTATCTTTGGGTTGGCTTTTTCCAAGGCTATCCCTATATGCTCCTAGGTTTCCTTCTGATAAGTTAGTTTTGATGGAGCTTTGTCAATAAATGGTTGTCATACATACTAGACAGATGGAGCTGAAAAAGCCAGGTCTCAGGTTTCTAGTTAAAATTGGTAGATACTCTATCTTGATAGCAGCCAAAACTAAAGTCATGGAAATAGAGATGCAGCTAGTCACTATGAAACAATTCAAGAGAAGGGACAAATTTGACTATAGGGGAGTCAAGGACATGATCAAACGAAAGACTCAATTCCATGAGCCTATGATCGAAGACATCTGGGTAGACCTGAAAATAGCAGAAGAAATTAGGAGGATGGACTATAATAGGCTAACCCTAGAACAAATTGAGTATTTGGGGCTTGCAGAGATTCCCCCCAATTTGGTAGATGATAAGATCATTATCAATAATAGGTACCTGGCTGAAAAGATTGCTAACTCCCCTCTTCCTCCAATTTAATGGTCTCAAAAAGAGCTAACTTCTCTGAGGAAGAGATTTGAACCAATATTGGCCAACACCAATGATTGGTTAGTGGCCAAAGGGGTCATACTAAAAGAATTTATTATAGGATCAGAGGCTAAGTTCCAAGTAGAGATGAGGAAGAAGGCAAAAAATAGGACCAAAAACAAAGGTGATGTTCCTTCCCCATCTAGGCCTCGCAAGCCTATAATCATCTTTGTTTCTAAAAAATCAAAGGTTAGTGAAGAGCTAGAATTAGCGGCTAAGGAAGTTTTAGAACAAAGCCCTCAAGAACAGAGGACATAAAAAATCAAGACAAATGACTGGCCTTCAGAATAGCAAAGTACTGAACCTCTACCTTCCCAAGAAGGGGCACAACCGCTTAAAAGCATCTCTCCTTCTCTGCCTCAGTCTCCTATGCAATCTCCTTCTCCTCTCTATCCTATCAGTGTTCCTACTTCTGGAGTTGCCTCTCCTTTCAGAGTTATATTTGGTGATCCTCATGGCACTTTTGGAGATACTCTTCGCTCTTCTGGATCGATTCCTAGTTTGGCATCTCCTTCTTTCAATTTGGGAGAAAGTTTTGCACTTGAGCTAGAATCAATGGCCGGTATAGTTTCACCTGTTACTCCTACTAGAACCACTGTTACTACTAGTAGTGTAGACATTGCCATGGTAACACCAACTATAGAAACTATTGCCACAATAAGTACTTCTCTCCCATCTTAGATGTCAGCATTCACACCTAAAAGAAAGAAGCTAGCCATCTCTGCAGATGACTTCAATTTTGGCAAAATAGTGCCAGTGAAAGCTAAGGCTCCTAAGAGGCCAAGGATCCTCTCAAAATTGGTTGAGAAAAAGGGACATAAATTTTTGGAAATAGCTAAGCCTCTACACTATGCAACCCTTAAGGGTTTTGAAATGAGCATCTATTCCATCTCTCGTGTTGAACTTGGCAAAGTTACTCATGAAGGTGCAAAAAGAGATCTACAGTCTGCAATGGACATCATGGTCTAGAAATTTGACCAAGAAAAGGAGATGAAAGACTATTATAAGGCCAAGATAGAGTAGCTGATGGCAGTAATAAGGAAATTCACTCTTCCTCTTGAAGCGGTGACTCCAGAGGCCTTCTCTATAGATGACCCTGTCATTCAAAAGGCAGAGAAAACTTACTTGAAGGGGAAAGTGCTGGAGGATTACATTGAAAAGATGCATACTCAGGAAGTTTCCTTGCTTATGGAGGTTGTAGAAAAGACAGACAAGATGAAGAAGGTGAGGGCAGATTTAGATGACCTTGTCTCTCTTATCTCTCAGGATATTGACAGTACAAAAAAATATCTTGGCAAATGGAGGGAGATTAAGAATCTGAAGAAAAGCACCTTGATATCTATCGATGTCATTTCTAGCAAGGATTCCTATGTTTAGATCAAGGAGTCACTGATATATAAGATACAGGTACTCAAGGAGTTAATTGAAGATCTCAAATCTTCCAAGGATGCTAGTGAGAAGAGCAACACAAGCCTATTAAATAGACTGGAAGAACTACTCTGCAACCTCACTTCTAGGGATAACCAATTTCTCTCAATCGAAGAAATGATCTAAGGTTTCAAAGGGATGATTCAAAGAGATTTTGAAGAGAAAGCCTTCTCAATGACTTCTGTGGACAATATTTTCGATACTCAGTTGACTCTGGACAATCTAAGATCTAGGTTAACTAGTCATGCTAAGGCATTCACAACATTGAAGGATGCTTTAATTAGATCCAGGGTCCTCTCAAAGAACATAGTTACACCAGATAGTATAGGAATTCAGGCATCCATTGCTATGTATGATGCTCATCTAAAGAAGTCTGGCGGCAAGTGCAGAATCTTTTTCCCTTTCTCTCTTCTTCTTTCCTTATGCACTTTTGTCTTGAGAAAAGTGCATGCAATTTTGTAATATGTAATTACATGTAAAAAATATGGAAAAATATCTCAAAGTCAAAGATGAGTCATCTTTGACTAGGATATTTTTATATTTTAATATTTTCTAAATTTTGAGAGTTTCTCGCTATATATAGTGGAGACCTCTTTTGTAAATGGATCTTGGATAATTGAGAGCAAAAACTCTGCCAAAATTGAAACACTTTTTGAGACTTTATGCTCAACTTTTAAATCATATTTTATTAAATGAATGAGAAGCAGGTTTATTTCAGACTTTGTGTTGAAATTATCTGTGTTATTTAGGAAATAGTTCTTATGTCCTCTTTCCTAATAATCTCTTGTTTATTTGATTTAATAAGCAAAGTGGGTGTGTTAATATTATTTGAGGGTGTTTGTAAAAGGTAGAAGAGAGACTTTGAGCTACTTTTATCTTTATGATTCTGTTATCTTTTGTAGTTTTAGGTGAAGACTTTGTGCTTCATTTCGCTTTATAGTTATGCTTGTTCCAGATCAGCTAAGGAGACAATGTAAGACTTTATGCTTACATGGATTTTCTGTGACTTTTGTTACTGACTTTAGGTGATTTTTTGCTCTGCACTGGATACCATTCCTGAGAGAAGAGGAATGTTGTTGGCCAACAACTAGGATTTCTCTCTCTTGTTTCTTGAAAATCACTTCTTAAAAAAGAGAGGTGGATGCTATTATACCACCCCATGTGTTATTTTATGCTTAATTATATATACATATAGCACATAAATATTCATAGGGAACCTCCCCTTAATGAGAGGAGAGATTTACCTCATCCATATCTAGTAAACCCACACTTTTTGTGACGTAAATCTCCCTATGATGTGGTTGATATACCCATTTTGTCATCAGTTAGTTGATGACAAAATATTCACCCAACAGTTTTTGGTGACTCCACTGGGGACTACGAATGTGCATTTTGAAGCCTCAAGCTTCAACTTGAAGTAGTTTTGGTCCCTTTTTCATTTAAAATCTAGAAACTTGATGCTACACAAGAAGCCAAAGAGCCAAGGGTGTTTTTGACCCCATGTTTGAGTTGGCACAATAGAGCAATTTTGATTTGTTTCCTCCACCACCTTTCCTTCAACGGTCTATGAGTTTCCCTCCTGACCTTATCAAGTCACCAACGCAAGATAGAGCTTCTTTTCCTACTGTTAATCATGCCCTACCTATAAATACCCCACCAAGGTTTGTTATCTCGCTATTTAATCCTCTTATCATAATGGCTCAAGGTCTGTGGGGCAATCCTTTGGTCCTCTTAATTTGACTCCACCCTTGCATGAACTACCTCATAGTTCAAGAAAAAAATTCCTAAGTTTTTTGGTGATGGAAAGGTTCACCCCGATGAGCATATCACTAATTTCTCCATAGCATGTGGCATAATCGGTGTGGATTTTGGAGATGTAGCAATGAGACTTTTTGTGGAAACCTTGCAAGGTGCTACCGCAGATTGGTTCTACCACCTGCAGGCTGGGTCAGTGACTGACTAGGACACGCTCAAAGCAAAATTCAAAGCTAGGTTTAAACTTGTTGAAGATGCACATGCTTTGTTAGCACAGCTAACCCAGATGAAAAAATAATCCCAAGAACCCATGAGGGATTTCATAGCCAAATTCAACAAATTAAGGAACCAAATTCCAACTGTTGCTCAGCCCACGCTGGAAAATCTCAAGTGCTTTTTTATCAACTCATAGCTTCCTGAAGTAAGTTTCATGTTGAGGCAAGCTGGCCCTATGGATCTAGCATTGGCTCAAAATTTGGCTACTGAGATTGAAGATGATCTTATCCTGGCAGGTAAGATCAGAAAAGATCTTAGTAAAACTAGATTCTCTTCATCTACTGAAAGCTCTTCTACAGGCACTACAGATTCTATGATAAAAAATTGACAAATGAACTGATAGCTTTGAAGAGGCAAATAGCCCAAGGTACGTCTACCCATACTTATCAAGATATGCCTAGGAGAACATTCCAGAATCAACAATATCAAGGTAATGCTACCCAGAACCAAGGGCAATCAAATCACCTGCCTCCCCCTCCAGGGAAATTGGCCATTGAAGTAGCACCTACAAATTCAGTAGTTGGTTACCTAGAGGCTAAACATGACTATTCACTCCAACCCCAATTGGATCAACTTGATGATGCTAATATCTTTGATGACCAGGAAGAAGAATTAGCTGGCGACTCCAATATTGGTTTCCTGGATTACCAGGATGAAGCTAGAAGTAAAGGGGAAGGGTTGGATGGATCCTATGCTATTTTCACTAGATCTCAAAATCAGTCAGCTTCACAAACTGATAAAGAAAAGGCAGAAAAAGAACCCCAACCAATGGTTGCTATTGCTAAATGAGGGACTCCATTGCCTCCTCAATCAAAAGATCAGGTAGTTCACAAAAAAGTAAATACCTCCAACCACCCCATACCTTCCCCTTCAATTGCTCAGACCAATGCCACACCTACTAAAGTTCCAGATGATGGACTCTCTTCCTCTATTTCAAATTCTTTTTAGCTATTTGATATAATTGATCATGCTAGAAAGACTAAAATCCAAATGATAGAGATTGAATATTTGAGGGCTAACCCAGAACAATTTGACAGGTTGGCAGAATATGTGAAAAACAAAGCCATCCCCATAGGACAAGATTCTCTAAAGGCCTTTCATGATCCCCCTAAAGATAAATCTACCCAAAATAATCTTGTTGTGACTCCTCTGGTTGCTCTCAGGAAAATAGAACCTTTTTATGTTTTCCTGCTAATAAATGGTTACAAACTGAGTAATTGCATAATAGACTCTAGAGCCTCAGATAATGTCTTGCCCGTGAAGGTGGCAGATTCCCTTGGCCTAACTTTGACCAAAAATTTTAAGAGGTCTTCTTCTGTGGAAAATAAGCAAGTTCCCCTCTTTGGTCAAATAAAAGATGGTCAATTTGCTTTTGCAGCTTTTCCAGAAAAATGGATTAAAATGACAGTTCTAGTGGCCGATGTTCCAGCCTCTTACAGCATCCTGCTCGGATGGAATTTTTGTAAAGATGTTGGAGGTGAGCTAAGCATGGACTTGTTGAAAGCAAGAATCCTAATTCAAGGTGTCATGAAGAAGTTGCTTCCTAAAAAAGAGGCAAGGTATGTAGTCACCCAATCGTCAGCACCAGAATCTCAAATCTTATTTGAGTCTTCAGGCATGAGTAATTACTTCCTATCTATGGATGAGATCCATGCGGCATCTGATTTAACTCTTGCAAGTGATAACTTGAAATTGTGTTTAACTGACATGACAGCTAAATCCGCAAAGCAAAATGAACACATGGGAGAACCTCTTCCCCCAAATAAAGGAGTTTTCAAAGGAATAGTGGTGTCTAACGAGGTATGGACCTTAGAATTTGATGGCAGCTATTCTTCTACTGGCTTGGGAGCTAGGGTTGTGTTGATATCTCCTCAAGGAGACATTATTCCTTTGTCCTACAAGTTGCAGTTCAACAACACCAACAACACAGTTGAGTATGAATCCCTGTTACTTGGATTGCAGGCTGCCAGAGAAAAAGGCATTAAATTACTCCATGCTAAAGGGGATGCTGAGTTGGTAGTCTGTCAGGTAAGGAACCTTTATCAAACCAAGAATGAAAGGTTGTGCCACTATCGCAATCTGGTCTAGGATCAGATTAAAATTTTTGATGCTTTCAACATCTCCACTGTTCCAAGGGAATTCAATAACTAGGCAGATGCATTAGCTGTCTCTGCTACTCTCTTGGTTCCCCACCTAGATTTTAAGGGAGATAAGTACACTATTGAACTAGTCTTTCAGCCATGTGTACCTAATAATGCCAGCCATTGGCAAGTATTTAACAATGATGATCAAATCATTGCCTTCTTGGAGCAAAAGGATAGTTTTGAATAATTGTATTTTGAAGGTAGTGAGCTCTGGGAATGTGAAGCAACTTTTGAATCAAGCATGAACACATGTGAGGATTTCTTACAGCTTTAGGGGAATAAGATTCCCAAAGGCTTGGTTTTCCTAGAGAAGTTGTTTTATAACCATGATAGGTTTATTAAACAACAACGAATAGATTCAAACTCCTCTCAAAATTTTGATCAGGTAAACCTGGGAACCAAGGGAGATTCTAAGATGGTAAACATTGGGAAATGTTGCACTCTCGAGGAGAGATTTAAGCTTGCTAGTTTACTACACCAATATATAGATGTATTAGCTTATTCCTATGATGATCTAAAATCACTTAGGCCGAATGACATCTGCCACGACATACCTCTTAAGGTGAACTCTATACCTTACAAGCAAAAGTCCAAGCAATATAATCCAAAAATCTCAGGTACTATTTTAGCTGAGATACAAAAAATGCTTGATGCCTGGATTATTTTTCCAATCCATCACTCCACATGGATTGCTAACATAGTGCTTATCAAAAAAAATAATGGTGAAATTTAAATCTGTGTGGATTTCAAGAACTTGAATTAGTTATCTTTAAAAGATGACTACTCTCTCCCTATCATGGATCACGTCTTACCAATGGTAACATGTTTAGAAATGTTATCAATGCTGGACAGTTTTTTAGGGTATAATCAGGTCGAAGTTGAAAAAGCAGACTAGCATAAGACAACCTTCACCACACCTTGGGGCACATTCACCTATCGAAGGATGCCTTTCGGTCTGATAAATGCAGGTGCCACATTTCAAAGGGAAATGGACCTCACTTTCAAAAATGAGATGGGTAATTTCATTGTAGTGTACCTGGATGATTTGACAGTATTTTCAAAGCATCATTCTGACCATGTCCACCATTTACAAAAAATACTAGAATGTTGTTGTTAGAATGGTATTTCTTTAAATCTAAAGAAGTCTATCTTTGGGGTGACTGAAGGAAAACATCTCAGACACGTTGTGTCTCGAGAAGGTATTAAAATTGACTCAGAAAGAGTCAAGTCCATCCAAGAACTTACTTTTCCTACCAGCAAAATTGTAGTTCACTTGTTCTTTGAAAAGGTGAATTTTCTCTAGAGATTCATTCCTGATTTCACTGAGAAGACCCGCCATATCATCAATATGATGAAAGGCAATGCTACCTTCAAATGGACTGCTGAGGGAAAATCAGCATTCAAAGAAATCAAAGAAGCAATTGCTCGTGTGCTAATCCTGGTTTGTCTAGACTACGCTAAATTTTTAAAAATATATAGTTATGCTTCTAAACATACACTCTCGATCATTTTAATTCAACTGAACCAAGGTGTAGAATCTCCTATTTCCTTCATGAGTTATCCACTCAAGGTTCATGAGCTAAAATATTCTAACATGGAGAAGCATGCATATGTGGAGGTCAAAGCAGTCAAGCATTTCAGGTTTTATATCCTGAACTCATACACCAAAGTTCTCATACCCGATACAACAGTAAAATCTATTTTGACTCAACAAGAGTTTGGTACGAAGAGAGGTAATTGGATCACCAAGATTTAGGAGTTTGATCTAGACATCAAACCTACCAAATTCATGCAGGGAAAGGGTTTTTGCCAGTTGATCGCTAACAACATCCCAGATGAAGTGGAAAGTGAAGAAATAGAAATCAAAGATGTGCCTGCAGTCCTCTTTGTTGCCACTACTGATGAGTGATATTCTGACACTACCCATTTTTTGACATATGGTGAGTGTCCTGCCCATCTTTTTTATAAAGAGAAATGGAATGTTAAATTAAAGGCTGCTAGTTATGTTCTATGGGATAATGGTCTATATAAAAGGAATCTAGATTGGGCATTTCTTCGTTGTGTTGATAAGGTGAAACAAGATAAACTCTTGGAGTCTTTCCACAATTTAGCTTATGAATGGCATTTTTCTGCACCAGTGATAGCACACAAGAATCTATGAGCAAGGTATTATTGGCCCACACTATTCTAGGATGCATAGGTGTGAATTGTGTCAACAGTTCGTTGGGAAGCCTAAGCTAACTGCTTTGCCTCTCAAGACGGTAGTAATCGAGGAGCCTTATCAGTAGTGAGGTATTGAATTCATTGGCACGATCAACCCATCTTCAAGTTCCATACATGATTATGTCCTCACGGTGATGGATTACATTACCAAGTGGGTGGAGGCCATCCCAACCAAGCACGTTATGTTTGAAGTAGTGTGCAGCTTTCTTAAGGAAAATATCATCTCCCGATTTGGGGTCCCACTCAAGATTGTAACAGATAATGTGGCCTATTTTTCATCACATGAAATTACTCAATTTTGTTTTTATTATGGGATTACCCTATCCCATACTTCATATTATATCCCTAAAGGAAATGGCCAAGTAGAATCAATTAATAAAAACTTGGTCACTATTATCAAGAAGTTGGTAGATAACAATCAGAGAACATGGCACAAAGTGTTGTATGATGCTTTATGGGTAGATAGGATAACACCTAAAAAAGTTATAGGTATGTCACCTTTCCAACTTCTATATGGCTTGAATGTGGAAATCCCCATCACTCTTAAACTACCAGTGCTCAGGTTAACCAAAGTAATCAAAGACTCAACCTTTAAAAGTTTAGTCGACAAAAGAATCATGTGTCTGACTAAGCTAAATGAATGGCAAGCCATGGTAGTGGATCAGATTATGACACATCAGAACTAGGTAAAGGAACTTTTTGATAAAAAAGCAAGGTCCATGAATTTTGAGTCAGAGATCAAGTGTTGTTGTGGGACAAGAGGCGAGAACCAAAAGGGATGCATGGTAAATTTGACTCCTTGTGGAGAGGCCTGTTCACCATTTGACAAATCTATGGTGAGGCTAGATTCTTGCTAGAATACCAAGATGGAATGCCATTTTCACTACCTCATAGTGGGTAGCATTTGAAGCTGTTTAATCCTTGAAGCTTAGATGGGTCTATTTGTATATATGTATAGTTTTTACGTTTTGTCTATTTTTCTTTCATTTTTAGTGTGACTCTGTAGCCCAATGGCTTGGATGAAGGCACTTAGAGACTAGTTTCTACTCCCATTGATTGATTTGATTAATGGATGTTCCCCAACAGGAGTCAGCTGTTGTTTCTAAAATTAGCTTAGCTTGTTTTTGGGAACAACCCCCTACGTAACTTGTTCATTTCATCTTTCGTCTCTCTAAGTTTGTTTTTGAGATGGGTTCTTCTCATTCTCATCTTGGTCCAACTACACCTTTCAAAATTCGTAATGTCTTGTTATCATGTCTTCTCTAAAAAGTGAAGGTCATTACAATCTCAATGTGTATAGGGGACCAAAACCTGCCTCTTTCAGAGTTAATGTTTCATTTTTTCCATTTTCGTGCATAGGTGACAAAATTTGTCGCTAGGGCATTTTGCCTTTTACCTGTAAGGGCAAAATTTTTTGCTACCCCTACATTAATACCTACAAGGACAGTGATTTTTGTCACCCCTGCATCTAAACCTGTAAGGGCGATGAAAATTGTCGCACTTGCATGCCTCGTTTTCCATGCACAAAATTTATTACCATGCATAATGGGTTGTTAGGGTCAGTTTTTGCCCCATATAACCCAATTTCAATCCTATTTTCTTCATTCTTCCTCCTCTCCTCCTACCCTTTATGTCTAGATGATCCATTGAATGGGTGACAGTGTGTTTTAGAGGATTTAATCTTGTGGCATGCGTGGCTTTCCAGGTAGGTCTTTTTTTTTGCATGTGTTCTTCTCCTCTCTTTAGTTAGCTTATTTTTATTATTGTTTTTCCTTCTTCTTCTCCTCATTGGCCTTCCCAATTTCCTTTCCATGCAAGGGTGGTGATTTTTGCCACCCCTCCCTGTTGCCCACAGATTTTGTGCAAACCAGGCGCAAGTGGAAATTTTTGCCACCCATGCATCTTGGTTGCCCTTGCCACAGCCCCTACTTGCATGGGTGGTAAATTTTGCTGCCCATGCAGGCCTTGCCTACATGGGCAGTGATTTTCACCACCCATGCCCTTTTTTTCCCCAAAACATGCATCGGTAGAAAATTTTGCTACCGATGCAGGCTAGAAGTGTAGGGGTGGCAAATTTCACCACCCCTACACTTTCCCCTCTGATCTGCAGAGGTGGAAAATTTTTCCACCTGGGTAGGCTGATCTTGTAAGGGTGGTGAATTTTTCTGCCTCTACATTCTATCTATTTGACATGCAAGGGCAGCAAATTTTGCCGCCCATGCATTTTTCTTCTAATTTTTCTTTTAACTCCAGAACTTTTCCCCTTTTTGTCTTTTTCATTTCCTCCCTTTTTTTCCTAATTTATGACTCACCCCTTTTAAAGTACCCTTCCTTGGTCATGATCACTTAAAATGTGGATTCCCCAACTCGCCCACTTTTCCCTAATTGTGTGATCATGACTACAATAATTTTAGAGAATTCTTGCTCATCAGTGCCTGTTTGACTAAGGCCATTTCCAATGTCTAAAACGTCTCCCAAAAAGTCAAAGGCCATGAAGTACAAATACCAAGGTATCTTCCCAATCACTTTGGTCACCTCCAACGTTGATGACATTAGAGACACAAAAATTGGCCATGTGGACATGGCCGAGTTCGTGACCCGAACTAAGGCAACAAACTCGAGTTCTAAAATGAAGAGAATCATTGAAAGCAACATTCATCTGGTTGCCACTTTCTCAGTGGCAGCACATCATATGGAGTTCATCCTTTAGTGTGCCCAGTTCTACAACAAAGAGACAAGATTAGTCTTAGATGCCAGTGGCAATGTAGTAGTTTAGCTGGATCTTGAATTTATTGACAAAGTCTTTATGTGCCCTCCTGCTACCGAAGTGTTGAGGATTGATTTTGTAGAACCACAGAAGGAGTATGACAAGGACCCTAAGAGGGCAAAGAAAGTGATGAATAAAAAGTGGCTAAAGACACCCAAAACCAATCTATCTAGATGGTTGTGGAACTTTCTAAGGAGCAATTTCATTGAAGAAGTCAGTGACTTGATCACCCTTCTCAGCAGAGTGTGAGGCCTCCCGTCTTCCTCACAGTTCCACGAGTGGATGTACCCATTCATCAAGATCATCCTCCAGAGTAAGCAGGATATCTTTTGGGGTGAGTAGATCAGCAATGCTCTTCATGAGTAGCTAACCAAGGTACAAGCTTCTTCAAAATTCTATATGACTTCATACCTTGTCTACATATCTGCCTCGATGCGAACCTTTCCAGGTTTGACAACTGAAAGGGATAGAAAGACCACCCCAGTCTACTCATATTATCCCTAGTTGACGCTTCAAGGATTAATCAACCATTTCAAAAGGGTAGATGATGCTTTCTTTGCCATATTTTTATTCTTCTTCGACCTTCAACTTGAACTGAAGAGAGTATCTAATGAGGCTTGGACAATCATCAATGACTACGATTGTATGTTCTTTCAATTTCCCACCTTCTATTATCTTTGGGTTGGCTTTTTCCAAGGCTATCCCTATATGCTCCCCACGTTTCCTTCTGATAAGTTAGTTCTAATGGAGCTTTGTCGACAAATGGTTATCGTACATACTAGGCAGATGGAGTTGAAAAAGCCAAGTCTTAGGTTTCTAGTTGAAATTGATAGATACTCTATCTTGACAGTAGCCAAAGCCAAAGCCATGGAAATAGAGATGCAGCTGGTCACTATGAAACAATTCAAGAGAAGGGACAAATTTGACTATAGGGGAGTCAAGGACATGATCAGACAAAAAACTCAATTCCATGAGCCTATGATTGAAGACATCTAGGTAGACCTGAGAACAGTAGAAGAAATTAGGAGGATGGACTATAGTAGGTTGACCCTGGAACAAATTGAGCATTTGGGGCTTGCAGAGATTCCCCCCAATCTGGTCGATGATAAGAGCATTATCAATAGTAGGTACCTGGCTAAAAATATTTCTAACTCCCCTCTTCCTCTAATTTAATGTTCTCAGAAAGAGCTAACTTCTCTGAGGAAGAGATTTGAACCAATATTGGCCAACACCAATGTTTGGTTAGCAGCCAAAGGGATCATACTGAAAGAATTTATTATGGGATCAGAGGTTGAGTTTCAAGCAGAGATGAGGAAGAAGGTAGAAAATAGAACTAAGAACAAAGGTGATGTTCCTTCCCCATCTAGGCCTCACAAGCCTAGAATCATCTTTGTTTCTAAAAACTTAAAGGTTACTAAAGAGCCAGAATCAGTGACTAAGAAAGTTGCAGAACAAAGCCCTCAGGAATAGATGGCCCAACAAATGGAGAAAGATGACTGACCTTCAAAATAGTAAAGGACTGAACCTCTACCTTCCCAGGAAGGGGTACAACCACTTAAAAGTGTCTCTCCTTCTCTGCCTCAGTCTCTTATGGCATCTCCTTCTCCTCTCTCTCCTATCAGTGTTCCTTCTTCTAGAGCTGCCTCTCCTTCTAGAGTTATATTTGGTGATCTTTAGGGCACTTTTAGAGATACTCTTCACTCCTCTGGATCCATTCCTAGTTTGGCATCTCCTTCTTTCAATTTGGGAAAAAGTTTTACACTTGAGCCAGAATCAACAGCCAGTACGGTTTCGCCTGTTACTCCTACTACAACCGCTGTTACTACTAACAGTGCAGACATTGCCATGGTAACACCAGCTGTAGAAACTATTGCCATAGTAAGTACTTCTCTCCCACCTTGGATGTCATCATTCACACCTAAAATAAAGAAGCTAGCCATCTCTACAAATGACTTCAAGTTTGGCAAACTAGTGCCAGTGAAAGCTAAGGTTCCTAAGAGGCCAAGGATCCTCTCAAAATTGGTTGAGGAAAAGGGACATAATTTTTTGGAAATATCTAAGCCTCCATAAGATGTAACCCTTGAGGGTTTTGAAATGAGCAGCTATTCCATCTCTCATGTTGAACTTGGCAAAGTTACTCACGAAGGTGCAAAAAGTGATCTACAGTCTACAATGGACATCATGGTCCAGAAATTTGACTGAAAAAAGGAGATGAAATACTATTATAAGGCCAAGATAGAGTAGTTGATGGTAGTAATAAGGAAATTCACTTTTCCTTCTAAAGCGGTGACTCTAGAGGCCTTCTCTATAGATAACCCTGTCATTCAAAAGGCAGAGAAAACTTACTTGAAATGGAAAGTGCTGGAGGATTACGTTGAAATGATGCATACTCAGGAAGTTTCTTTACTTACACAGGTTGTAGAAAAGATAGACAATATGAAGAAAGTGAGGGCAGATTTAGATGACCTTGTCTCTCTTATCTCTCAGGATATTGATAGTACAAAAAAATATCTTGGAAAATGGAGGGAGATGAAGGATATAAAGAAAAGCACCTTAATATCTATCAGTATCATTTCCAGCAAGGATTCCTATGTTGAGATCAAGGAGTCACTGATATAAAAGATACAGGTACTGAAGGAGTTGATTGAAGATCTCAAATCTTCTAATGATGCTAGTGAGAAGAGCGACATAGGCCTGTTAAATAGACTAGAAGAACTATCTTGCAACCTCACTTCTACGGATAACCAATCTCTCTCAATCGAAGAAATGATCCAAGGTTTCAAAGGGATGATTCAAAGATATTTTGAAGAGAAAGCCTTCTCAATGACTTCTGTGGACAATATTTTGGATACTTAGTTGATTCTAGACAATCTAAGATCTAGGTTAACTAGTCATTCTAAGGCAATCACAACATTGAAGGATACTTTAATTAGAGCCAGGGTCATCTCCAAGAACACAGTTGTGCCAGATAGTATAGGAATTTAGGCATCCATTTCTATGTACGATGCTCATCTAAAGAAGTATGGCAACAAGAGCTAAATCTTTTTCCCTTTCTCTCTTCTTCTTTCCTTATGCACTTTTTTCTTGAGAAAAGTGCATGGAATTTTGTAATATGTAATTACATGTAAAAAATATGGAAAGATATCTCAAAATCAAAGATGAGTCATCTTTGACTAAGATATTTTTATATTTTTTAAATTTTGATAGTTTCTCCCTATATATAGTGGAGACCTCTTTTGTAAATGGATCTTGGATAATTGAGAGAAAAAACTCTGCCAAAATTGAAACACTTTTTGAGACTTTGTGCTCAACTTGTAAATCATATTTTATTAAATGAATGAGAAGCAGGTTTATTTTAGACTTTGTGTTGAAATTATCTATGTTATTTAGGAAAAATTTATTATGTCCTCTTTCTTAATAATCTCTTGTTTATCTGATTTAATAAACAAAGTGGGTGTGTTAATATTATCTGAGGGCATTTCTAAAAGGTAAAAGAGAGACTTTAAGCTACTTTTATCTTTATGATTCTATTATCTTTTGTAGTTTCAAGCAAAGACTTTGTGCTTCATTTCACTCTATGGTTACACTTGTTCCAGATCAGCTAAGGAGACAATGTAAGACTTTGTGCTTACGTGGATTTTCTGTGACTTTTGTTACTGACTTTAGGTGATTTTTTGCTCTACACTGGATACCATTCCAGAAAGAAGAGGAATTTTGTTGGCCAATGACCAAGATTTCTCTCGTTTCTTGAACATCACCTCTGAAAAAAGAGAGGTGGATGTTGTTATACCACTCCATGTGTTATTTTATACTTAATTATATATACATATAGCGCATAAATATTCATAAGGAACCTCCCCTTGATGAGAGGAGAGATTTACCTCATTCAGATCTGGTAAACCCATACTTTTCATGATGTAACTCTCCCTATGCTGTGGTTGATATACCCATTTTGTCATTAGTTAGTTGACGACAAAATATTCACCCAACAAACCAGTCAAAACTGGTATAGTGAGCAAGATGGTAAGAAGTGTGCAAACTCCAAGTGAGATCCTTTTTAAGGTGTGTATAATTAATCTAAGGCCATGGAGATTATTTAAAAGTGTCATACACTCCCTCACATATATTTTTATGGAAAATTGATGCCCTTCGGATGCCAAGTGTGAGGTATGTGTGAAAGAGGAGTTTCATTTGAGTGCAGGTAGTGATGGCTCACTTATAGAAGATTTCAAGTGATTAGGAATATAACCAATGCATGGAGAGGAATTTATAAAACCATTAACTCTAATTCCAATCATGATACCTATCCCTAATTATTTTTGGGACATTTAAATAGGGCTAAATCATGAAGGTAATTTTATGAGACACAAAGGGAATTTCATACCACATTTCAAGAGTTCCATGCCTTGGGTTGACGCTTTTACTCTATAATTTAAATGATCCTTTTAAAAATATATTCCCATGAAAATTTAAATCCTTATCTCAGCATGAAAAGTTTCCTTGTGACATTTGAACTTCTCGTTTCTCACTTCTTTCTCAAGTTTTATAAGAACTAGACATTTTGGCCTTTATAAATTATGTTCCACCTAAGTACAGTGAAGCGATACTCATTTTCATACCATGGATCAATAAACACTACTATTTTTTACCTGTTCCATGACTATTCATAGTGTGTTCATTTAGATTATTGATTTTTCTTATTGATGACTTCTTTCCTTATCATTGTTGTTCTATTATCTCACCTATTTATAGTTGGAAAGTTTCTTCTTGTAGGTCATGTAAAGTGTTCTATTGATGTGTCAAGTTTGAGTGAGTTAGTCTATATAAATAGTGTCATCCTAGTCCTCTTGTTTAGTCTTCCAATCCTAAACATTCATCACAACCTCATAATGAAATATTGATGTGAGAAGATGTAGATTAGAGAAGTTTATTTTTTGTTACTCCCTTGTTCTCATGTGTAACATGCAACTGGTTGGTAGTCATGATCTATTTTGGTGTTCACATCCTCTAGAATAGTTTACTTTCAATTTTCTCTCCCTTTTCCCTCATAAATTTTAGGTGTAGTATTTTATATAAGTGGTACATAAAGGAAGCTAGCACTATCTAGAGATTCACATCATTTTTAGGCTACCCATAACATAGAGGATTTTCAATTATGCCACTTGGATTAGGAGAGCTAAGACATATCCTCAAAAGGTGACAATCCAAGTGACAATAGTTTATGGCACACCTAGTGGGACTCTTAGTCCAAGAAGTTGAAATATTATTGGTGTTGTCTTTCAACACATCAACCTTTGGAGGAATCTATCTAAGCATCAATGGCGACTCTGAAGTTACATCAACTAGTCAAGTAGCCCAAGTATTCCTTTTGAATATTTTTGATAATCATTCCTTGTTTTCTTACTTTGTAATGAAGTTATATGGATGATTTTGGTGTTGAGTATTGTTTTACACAAGTTGGTGAGGTTTATCAATCTTATGACATTCCCTATCAGCCTTGTCATGATCCTTACTAGCTTTAATATGATCTTTACGAACTCCAATATGATCCTTACCATCTTGGTCATGAGTTGTATCAATACCGTAACCATATTTCCTAATATAGTGCTCCTCCTAGTCAACCTAGTCACTTCTCAAATTAGTCCATTTCCACTTTCAAGAAAAATCTCTTGGGTTATGAGAGGTACATGATAGATCTTGGCACACAAATGGGACATGGTCTAGATATTCCTAGTCATATTTTTCATAAGGTGAGAGATGCATTAGAGATGTTTAAAAGAGAGTGGGAACCTATTGAGAGAGAAAATTGGCAAAGGATTACAAGTGAGATGCTATATGTAGGTGGATTGATTACATATTTGGAAGATAAGATAAGAGTTTATGATTCCTACTTATAAGCCCAATCAAGCTTGATAAAGTCATCCTTTTCCAAATTAGCTAGAAGAGGGAGTTGGAAACAGAAACCTTATATTTGAAGCAAATATTGATAGGTAAATTGAGTTGGTAAATAAGAAAATGCATTAGTCCATATCATCATTAAAGGAAGTGGAATTTAATCCCTCATTGTCCTCTCCTATTACATCCTCACCTCAAGAAGAGACTCCTAGATATGAAATCCTGAGTTGGAGACAAGGTGGAGAATCCAAGATTAAAAAGATCCCATGTTTATTGAGCACTTCATCAACTCCTTAAATTAAATTCCCATCTCAAGAAGATACTCCTAAACCTAAAATCCTAATCTAGAATAAGATAGTGGAATCATGGGGAAAGAAAGAGGATAAAAGCCTTTATAAGGAGTGTGAATTTGAGAAAGAGCTTGATCCTATGCATGTCCCTCCCACCCTTCCTCAAGAGACCTCTTATTTTCTATGTTAGTCCTAGTTTACTTCTAATCCTCATGAATATGCCTATCAAATTCAAGAGAGACTTTTCCAACATAACCTAGACAAGCAAATTGAAGAGTTAGAGTTGAGAATGAAATTGTTCAGTTAAGGTGTGATAGAAGGTTTAGATACAAAAGAAAATCATATGCCTAAACACACCCAATCTAACCTTCCTCAAGAGAGTGTTCAAGTTGGATAAGATTTTAGTGAAGTGATTTTCAAGTGGAAGGAAGATAGCCAAGCTATTTTATCCCAAGGTCTACCTCCCCTTCATCAAAAACTCCCAAAAGGATCCCATAAAATTCATCCTCAACCTTATTTTGAATTCTATGTTCCACCTCCACCAACTAGTTCATATTGTCCTCACCCTATCACCCTTTGCCTTGATGGACCTATTTTATGGGAACCCAAAGAGGATCATTTAGTTGAGGAAAATTTATAACTCTTACTTGATGAAAGTGTAGCTCTTTGGCAGCCTCATTGGGATAAGTCACCTAATTTCAAGATGCCTAATCCTGGCATCATGAAGAAGGAAAAGGATATTGAATATCTTGTAGCTCTTAAGGAGAAAACTTAGATTATGATAGTTGAGATACAACTTGAGAGTCCTCAAGAGATCCTAAATGCTAAGGAAGAGGTGTGTCCTTATGTTGAGTCTTCTTGTTTGGTTGATAGTTAAGAATGCCTTGTGTCAAAGAAGAAATCTTGGATGAAGTCTTTTTGGATTCTAAATAAGAGGATGAAGGAGCTTCTCTTGTTCTTCCCCTTCATGATGCTCATCAAAGAGAAGATGAGGACTTGTGGTAGTAGTTTTAAAATATTTTCAATGAATTTGAGTCTCTCAAGGGGTCTACAACTTCCTTAGAGATGATTACAAGTGATGGTAATCAAGATAAATTTTTAAAAATGTCATAGATGAGCTAGATCAAGGTTCACCTCAGCCTTTAGAGGTCAAAACAAGTTATATTGGCCTCAATATTCTAAGGAACAAGAAACTACTCTGCTTGAAATCATGCCTAAAAATAAGATGTAAGTTTATCATGATATGAAGAGTGGGCAAAAATATGATGTATGTGTACAAGGCGAAGAGGAATACTTTTACATTGGAGACCTATTTTAAGATAGTCTACTTGAAAGTATAGAAAGTGAAGTGCCAAGAAATAGGTCTAATCCATCAAGTATCGAATCCAAAGATCAACATGATTGGCATTGTGTTTCATCTCATGAAGAAGGAGATGTAAGGAACTTTCTTTTTGATCCTACAAAGGGAGGTATTCTCAATTGTTAGTTGTACATAGTGTTTAATTTTTTGATTTCCCTAAGTGCTTTGATCACATGCATGTGTGTCTTTTCAGTGTGTTTTCTTTTCTTTGTGTGTGTCTTTTGTTTTGTGTGGTTGAGGTATTCAATTGGTCTTGTTTTGATCAAATCTTGTTATCAATTGTCAAAGTCCTCTTGTTGTGTTTTAGAATTTAGATGACTCCCTAAGCCTAATGGATTGATAAGGCTACTAGTCTAGTTAGAATAACAAGCATTATACCCTTATGAGTCACCAATTTATTGACCAAATTTGACCTTGTAAGTCAAATTCAGACCCATATAGGTAAAAATTTGATTTTTAGATGTTTTAAGGGGTCTAATATTTGGTTATAAGGTGTATTATAGATCATTTAATGTCATTTAATGCTATATTAGCCTTGGTCTTAGTCATTTTAACTCACTCAATAGTCTATTTAAGGGTCATGAATTTAAGTGGAATGGTTTTCAAGGTGTCCAATTGTCTTATTTTCCTTTCAAAAATGTAAGTTCCTTTGAAACTTGTAGGTTATCTAATTGAAAATCAAGAAATCAACTAAATAAGGAAGATTTTGGAACTTGTATGGCCCATGAGGGAAGGTGATAGGTGGGATAAGGTCATGGAATGCCTCTTCATCTTCCTAAAACTTAATTCCATGTTTCAAATTCTCTTAAAGTTCTAAATTCAAGCTAAAACCATTATGTTCCTTCTTTGCCTTTCTAGACACATAGAAGTGGTTAGTAGGTTTGTTCTTGGTATGGATAATTGAAGAGGTTTTAGGTAAAATTAATTTGAGATGTGGTAGTGAAATCAGAGAGATCAATTTCCATAACAATATTTTTAATATTTTTTAACCATGATTTATGAACCATCTCTAACAAGTTCACTATGTTTTTCTGCTCATTGTTTATTGCACTCTATACGTTTACTCTATTTTGGAGAGGTCTGCACAATATAGTTATTGAGTTTGATCATATAGGATTTTAATCCCATATTATAATGTTTTTAATGCCTATTTTCATGTTATAGTGTGTTTTTATTGGAAAATCATCTCAAGTTTGTAGACTACTCTCATTTGGAATAACATGCTTGTTTACACCATTTTTAGATCTTCATACATTGAAAATGGATTCAGAGGGTTGTCATAGGTTATTTTCCATGTTTTAAATTTGATCTTTATTTAATTTAAATTTTAGACTCATTATCCAAGCAATTCTCCATGAAGTTTTAATCACAAACATCGCATAGTCACTTGCATACTCAGTCTTCCATGGAATTATACCTTCAAGTGCTTGAGGGGTGAAACATTGAAAATAAGGTGTGATAGATTTAACTTAAGTTTTATAATATCCTGATGTTTCATCTCAACATCATGGGAACAAATCAATACATTATTAAATAATATTCCCTAAGTACATTGCCCTAATTCTGCTCACCTTCTATATGCAACTCAATGTGCACCTAAAATAATTTATAAGATGATGTCATGATGGAAAAGGAGTCTTGGTGTATATTTAAAAACCTTATTAATTATAGGATTGCATTGGGAAGATTTGAGAGGGATTAAGGTTAACCATAATCATATATATCCTGCATCTTGTCTGCATTACAACTCACTACCTTTATATATGACAAAGCCACCTATAGGTGGTGTTAATAGGGAGATGAGAAATCTCAATGGAAGAGTTTTATCCAAAAATCAAAATATTTGGTTGAAATATAATTCAATAAACAATAAAAACATAATTTTAATAATTTTATCTTTAAGAAGAGATGTTTTATTGATCAAATTTGTAGATCCAAACATATGCCTATCTTTGAAAAGAGATGTCTAATTTCCTTTTCAGGTTACACATTAATTTATACACATTTTTAAGGTAGGAGGAGGATGTATAAGGTCACCAATCTCTAGGGAGATTAATTTATTTGACTTCCATGGTTCACAACAATACAAAATTCAAGGAAATACAATTTTTAAAAACTTATTATTTTTAGACTACACTACTAAAATTGAAAATTAGAGCACTTTCATTTGGTTTTTGGGGGTAAAAACCCACCAATTGGAAATCTATTCCATCTCATGATTTTCCCATCATTCTTATCTTTCCAATGGTTCAAATAGGGTGTCAAACGAAGCTATGGTACAAAAGTTAAGGCTCCCAGAAGTTATGCCACCAATTGGGGTAGAACCATTACCCAAATTGTCACCTAAAATGTTTCTCAAATCATTCCTCCCTCCTTAATAATAAATGGTCCCCATTGAATCAATATTTTTCATCAAGTGTGGTAATTGTGTTTTGATTTGATTTCTGATGCATAATTGGAATGGACTATGTTTTATGGACTTGTGTTGGGCCTGATGGTTCACCATTTCTATTTAACCATCAGTCTATGGATATAAGGCCATGAAATTCCTTGACTTGGTATCTATTTGCTTTTATTATTATGTTTTTTGGGTAGTTAGGGCTACAACATCTACCCTTTTGGATTTCATTGGTTTGACCACCATAATAACAAATTTTTTGGCACTAATTAGGGAGATAAATGTAGAAGGTAATACCTCTAGTACCCTATAGCACTATGTTCAAAGAGTGAGGGTGATCCTTCTAGTTCTTGATTTATAGATGCCATGTCGATCATACATGAATAATTGACCAAAGATTACATTAAAAACATCTATATTGACCACATCACATGAGACCTCATCATGGAAAGGTTTTATTTCATATGAGAGAAGACATTGGTGGGTGACATGGAGGTTTCTCCATAGACTCAACCATCCAATACTATTTGGCCTTGGGTGAGGCTTCATAGATAGATTTATGTTATTAACAACATTATAAGAGATTAAATTATTTTGACTCCCACTATCAAGAATGAAATGTAGAGGCTTACCTTTCATGTATAACTTAGAGTGAAACAACCCTTCCTTATCATCTAGCCTCTCTTCATGGGTTTGTGATGAAGCAATGATGGCATCAAGCTCACTGTCTACAATCTCTTCTTCATCCTCTTTGATTGTAGGGTGTGTATTAGATAAAGTAGTAGATGTTGAGGGTTATGACTTAGAAAGTAGGGACTTGATGGCTCAATATTTTTCTTTGGAGTGAGCTCTAGATTTTTAGTAATCACACCATTTTCTAGTCTTGTCTTCTTTTTACTTCCAATTTTGGCCTTGTGTTTGACCTTCTTTATCACTTTTCTATTTTTAAGGCTAAATATTCATAATCATTCTTCCATGCTTCTACTCAATCTTCACTGTGAACTTATACACCTCACCAAGGGTTTCCAAATTGAAGGGTTCCATCTCCCCTCATATATACCATTGTAGTCCCCCACAATATTTGAGAACCTTATGTTTCTCACTTTCTTAGATGCCTAATCTTGCAAATAAATAATGAAAAATGTTAGTGTAATCTTCAATAGACTACTCCTTACCTTGGAGAAGTTGTTTCCACTCTATATATAAATCATCATATGCTCTAATGGGGTAATATTCTTCCTTTACAACTTCTATGAAATCATCCCAGGTAGGTTCCACCTCATGGCTAATATCATCTATACTAAATCTCTTCTTGTGCACTTTCCACTAATTTTTTGACAGGTAATGATGCTTTTAAAAGAGAAAAAGTGATATTTTATTTATTGATAAATTTATTTACAAAAAAATAAGATGAAAATTGATCCAACCAATTTTTTACTACATCATCATTGATTTTACCTTCAAATGTAGGGATATCAAAATTCACCTAAACCTTGAAGGGTGTTAGGGAATTGAAAAGATGTGGGGTTACAGATGAGGAGCCAAAATTTCCCATCAAGATTTATTGGATAATATAGGAAAATTGTTTTAGTATCTATGATTGCTACTACTAGAGGGCTTCATTTACCATTTCCTTAAAAGGATCAGATGTCTCGGTGTTATCAACTATTTGAGGCCATTTGGAGAAAATAGGTGGATAGTCAGTTGATTATATATTCCACCCAGGCTTCCTATAATCTTACCACATCCTTAGGACCATACACTCTAAATATAAGCTAATCTAATACCACTAATCCAAAACTCAAAATTTTTGGTTGAAAGATAATTCAAAAAATAAGAATAACATAATTGTAATAATGTTATCTCTGAGATGAGATGTTTTATTGATCAAATTTATATATCTAAACATATGCCTATCTCTGAGAAGAGATGTCTAATTTCCTTTTCAAGTTACATCTTCATTTATACACATTTTTAGGTTAGGATGAGGATGTGTAAGGTCACCAATCTTGAGGGAGATTAAGTGGTTTAACTTCCATGATTCACAACAATACAAAATTTGAGGAATTAATATTTTTAGAAACATACTATTTTTACACTACACTACTAAAATTGAAAATTGGGGTACTTTCATTTAATTTTTAGGGGTCAAAAACCATAAATCAAATATCTATGTCATCTCATGATGTTCCCCTTATTATTATCTTTCCAACGGCTCAAATGGGGATCAAACAGAGCTATGGTGTAAAAGTTATGGCTCCTAGAAGTTCTACCACCAATTGGGGTAGAACCGTCACCTGAATTGTCACCTAAAATGTTGCTTGGATCATTCCTTCCTCATTGAGAATAAATTGTCCCAATATCATCAATATTTCTCATCAAGTGTGGAAATTATGTTTTGATTTGATTCTTAATGCATACTTGGAATGGATTGTGCTTTGTGGAGCTATGCTGGGCCTGATAGTTCACCATTTTTGTCTGACCATCAGTATGTGGATAGAAGGCCATGAAATTCCTCAACTTGGTATCTATTTTATTCTATTGTTGTGTTGTTTTTGTAGTCAGAGTTGCAACACCAGCCATTTTGGATTTTTGTGGCTTGACCACCATGAGAAAAAATTTCTTGGCACTAATCACGAAGACAAATGTAGAAGGTTGTACCTCTGATACCTTATAGTGCCATGTTCCAAGAGTGAGGGTGATCCTTCTAGTTTTTGATTCATATATTCCATGTCGATCATACATGAACGGCTAACCAGGGAGTACATCTCAAACATCTAGATTGACTACATCACACAAGACATTGGTGGGTGACACAAAGGTTTCTCCTTGGACTCAACCATATAATATTATATGGATTTTGGTGAGTCTTCATAGATAGATTTAGGCTTTTCACAACATTATCATAGATTAAATTCTTTTGACTCCCATTATCAAGCATGAAATGTAGAGGCTTACTTTTCACCCATAACTTAGAGTGAAATAACCTTTCCTTATTATCTAGCCTCTCCTCATGGGTTTATGATGAAGCATCGAAGGCATCAGGATTAATATCTTCAATTTCTTCTTTATCCTCTTAAACTTTAGGGTGTGTATGAGACAAAGAACTAGATGTTGAGGATTGTGACTCATAAAGTAGGGACTTGATGGCTCGACATTCTTTTTTGGACTAAGTTCTAGATTTTTCATAATAACACCATTTTGTAGTTTCCCCTTCCTTTTTCTTCTAGTTTTGGCCTCATGTTTGACCTTCTTTGTCACTTTTTCCATTTTGAAGGCTGACTCTTCATATTCATTATTCCATGCTTCTACTTAATCTTCACCATGAACTTGTATGCCTCATCGAGGGTTTTCAAATTGAAGAGTTACATCTCACCCCATATATACCATTTTAGTCTGCCACAATATTTGAGAACCTTTTGTTTATCACTTTTTTGGATGCCCAATCTCATAGATAGAGAAAGAAAAATGTTAGTGTAATCTTAAACAGACTCTTCCTTATCTTGGAGAAGTTGTTGCCACTCTATATATAGATAACCATATGCTCTAATGGGGTAGTATTCTTCCTTTATAGCTTCTATAAAATCATCTTAGGTAGGTTACACCTCAAAGTTAATATCATCCATACTAAATCTCTTCTTGTACACTTCCCACCAATTTTTTGATAGGCAATGATGCTTTCAAAAGAGAAAAAGTGATCTTCTCTTTATCAATGAATTTATTTACTAAAAAACAAGATGGAAATTGATCCAACTAATTTTTTACTACATCAGCATTGATTTTTCCTTCAAATGCAGGGATATAAAAATTCAGTTGAACCTTGAAGGGTGTTGGGACACTGAAAAGATGTGGGGTTATAGATGAAGAGCCAAAATTTTGCACCACAATTTTCTGAAGAATTTGGGAGAATTTTTGTAGCATCTATGCTTATCACTACTAGAGGGATTCATTCACCATTTCCTTTAAATGATTGGATGTCTTGGTGTTGTCTACCATTTGAGGTCATTTAGACAAAATAGGTGGATAGTTTGCTGGTTCTATTTTCCACCAAGCTTCATGTAATCTAACCTCATCCTCAAGATCATACACTCTAAATACAAACCACTATGATACCACTAATCTAAAACTCAAAAGCTTTGGTTGAAAGATAATTCAAGAAATAAGAACAACACAATTACAATAATGTTATCTCTGAGAAGAGATGTTTTATTGATCAAATTAATAGATACAAACATATGCCTATCTCTAAGAAGAGATGTGTAATTTAATTTTTGGGTTACATCTTCATTTATACAAATTTTAAAGGTAGGAGGAGGATGTGGAAGGTCACCAATCTCAAGGGAGATTAAGTGGTTTGACTTTAATGATTCACAACAATATAAAATTTGAGGAATTACTATCTTTAGAAACTTACTATTTTTAGATTGCAATACTAAAATTAAAAATTAGGGAATTTAAATTTTATTTTTGAGGATCAAAACCCATTGATAAAATATCTATAACATCTCATGATTTTTTTATTATTCTTATCTTTCCAATAGTTTAAACGGGGAGTCAAATGGAGCTCTGGTGCAAAAGTTATGGCTCCCAGAAGTTATACCACCAATTGGGGCAGAACCATCACCTAAATTGTCACTTGCTCTTTGAGAAGTAATGATCCCCATTGCATCAATATTTGTCATCAAGTGTGTCAATTATGTTTTTATTTGATCACTGATGCATACTTGGAATGGACTGTGCTTTATGGAGCTGTGCTGGGCTCGATGGTTCACCATTTCTATCTGACCATTAGTCTATGGATAGAAGGATATGAACTTCCTCAACTTTGTATCTATTTACTTCTATTGTTGTGTTGTTTGTGTAGTCAAGACCGTAACATCAGCACTTTTAGATTTATATGGCTTGACCATGATGAGAACAAATTTCTTAGCACTAATCAGGGAGACAAATATAGAAGGTGATACCTTTGGTACCCTATAGTGCCATTTTCTAAGAGTGAGGGTGATCCTTCAAGTTCCCTATTCATAGATTCCATGTTGATCATACATGAATGGTTGACTAAGGAGTATATTACAAACATCCAGATTGACCACATCACACAAGACCTCATCTTGGAAAGGTTTTATTACATATAAGAGAAGACATTGGTGGGTAACACGGAGGTTTCTCCCTGGACTCAACCATCTAAGACTATATGGCTTTGGGTGAGGCTTCATGGATAGATTTATGATTTTCAAAACATTAACAAAGATTAAATTCTTTTGACTCCCAATATTAAGAATGAAATGTAGAGGCTTACCTTTCATCCATAACATAGAGTGAAATAACCTTTCCTTGTCATCTGGCCTCTCCTCAAGGGTCTGTGATGAAGAAACAATGGAATCATGCTCAACATCTATAATCTCTTCTTCATCCTCTTCGACTATAGTTTGTGTATGAGTTAGAGTAGTAGATGTTGAGGATTGTGACTTAGAAAGAAGGGACTTGATGGCTTGACATTCTTCTTTGAACTGAGTTCTATATTTGTGGTAATCACACCATTTTCTAGTCTTCCCTTCCTTTTGCTTCCAATTTTGGCCTCATTTTTTACCTTCTTTATCACTTTTCTATTTTGAAGGCTAACTCTTCATATTAATTCTTCCATGCTTATGCTCATTCTTCACCATGAACTATTACACCTCATCAAGGGTTTCTAAATTAAAGAGTTCTATCTCTCCCCATCCATACCATTATAGTCTACCATGATATTTGATAACTTTGTGTTTCTCACTTTCCTAGATGACCACTCTCATAGATAGAGAATGAAAAAATTTAGTGTAATCTTCAATAGACTATTTCTTACCTTGGTAAAGTTATTACCACTCTATATATAGATCATCATATGCTCCAATAGGGTAGTATTTTTCCTTTATAGCTTATATAAAATCATCTTAGGTAGGTTTTGCCTCAAGTCCAATATCATCTATACTGAATCTCTTCTTGTACACTTCCCACCAATTTTTTGATAGGTAATGATGCTTTCAAAAATGAAAACATGATCTTCTCTTTATCAGTGAATTTATTTATAGAAAAATAAGATGAAAATTGATCCAACCAATTTTCTACTACATCAACATTGAATTTTCTTTCAAATGTAGGGATATCAAAATTCACTTGAACCTTGAAGGGTGTTGGAGCACTAAAAAGATGTGGGGTTGTAGATGAGGATCCAAAATTTTCCATCTATATTTGTTGGAGAATTTGGGTGAATTATTGTAGCATTTATGCTTACTGCTACTAGAGGGATTCATTCACCATTTTCTTGAAAGGATCAGATGTGTCGATATTGTTTGATATTTGAGGTTATTTAGAGTGAATAGGTGGATAGTCTCTTGGTTTTATTTTCCACCCAAGCTTCCTATAATCTAACCTCATCCTCTAGATCATACACTCTAAAGATAAACTACTCTGATACCGCTAATAAAAAACTCAAAAGATTTGGTTGAAAGATAATTCAAGAAATAAGAACAACACAATTATAATAATTTTATCTCTAAGAAGAGATGTTTTATTGATCAAATTTACATATCTAAACATATGTCTATCTCTAAGAAGAGATGTATAATTTCATATTTAGGTTACATATTTATTTATACAAATTTTGAAGGTATGAGGGGTATGTGAAAGATCACCAATCTTGAGGAATATTAAGTTGTTCAATTTTCATGATTCAAAATAATATAAAATTCAAGGAATTACTATTTTTAGACTACATTACTAAAATTGAAAATTAGGGACTTCTATTTGGTTTTCATGGGTCAAAGCCCACCAAGTATAGATCTATGCCATCTTACGGTGTTTCTCTCATTCTTCTCTTTCCAACGGTTCAAACAGGGAGTCAAACGGAGCTATGGTACAAAATTTATGGCTTCCTAAAGTTCTACCACCAATTGGGGTAGAACAATCACCCAAATTATCACCTAAAATATTTCTCAGATCATTCCTCCCTCCTTGAGAAGCAATGGTCCCCATTGAATCAATATTTTTCATCAAGTGTGGCAATTGTGTTTTGATTTGATTCTCAACGCATACTTGGGATAGACTATGCTTTATAGACCTATGTTAGGCTCGATGGTTCACCATTTCTATCAAACCATTAGTCTATGGATGGAGGGATATGAAATTCCTCATCTTGGTATCTATTTGCTTATGTTTTTATTTTATTTATGTATTTAGGGATATAACATCAACCCTTTTGGATTTCTATGGCTTAAACACCATGAGATCAAATTTCTTAGCACTAATCAGGGAGACAAATGTAAAAGGTGGTACCTATAGTACCCTATAGCACCATGTTACAATAGTGAGGGTGATCCTTCAATTTATTGATTCATAAATTCCATGTCAATCATACATGAATGACTGACCAAGGAGTAAATTTTAAACATCCACATTGACCACATCACACAAGACCTCATTTTGGAAAGGTTTTATTGCATATGAGAGAAGACATTGGTGGGTGACATAGAAGTTTCTCCCTAGACTCAACCATCCAATACTGTATGGCTTTGGGTGAGGATTCATGGATAGATTTAGGCTTTTCAAAACATTAGTAGAGATTAAATTATTTTGACTCCCACTATCAAGAATGAAATATAGAGGCTTACCTTTCACCCATAACTTAGAGTGAAACAACCTTTCCTTATCATCTCACCTCTCCTCATGGATCTGTGATGAAGCAAAAATGGCATTGGGCTTAGCATCAATAATATATTCTTCATCCTCTTTAACTATAGGGTGCGTATGAGATAGAGAAGTAGATGTTGAGGATTGTGACTCAGAAAGTAGGGACTTGATGGCTCGACATTATTCTTTGGACAAAGTTTTAGATTTGTGGTAATCACACCATTTTCTAGTCTTTCTTTCCTTTTGATTCTAATTTTGGCCTTGTGTTTGACCTTCTTTGTCACTTTTTCATTTTGAAGGCTGACTCTTCATATTCATTCTTCCATGCTTCTGTTTAATATTCACCATAAACTTGTATGCCTCATCAAGGGTTTCCAAATTTAAGAGTTTCATCTCCCCCCGTATATACCATTAAAGTCCACCATGATATTTGAGAACCTTGTATTTCTCACTTTTCTAGATGCCCAATCTCGTAGATAGAGAACGAAAAATGTCATTGTAATCTTGAAAAAATTATTCCTGAACCTTGAAGGGTGTTGGGGCACTAAAAAGATGTGGGGTTACAGATGAGGAGCTAGAATTTCCCATCAAGATTTATTGAAAAATTTGGGTGAATTTTTGTATCATCTATTCTTGTTACTTATAGAGGGTTTCATTCACCATTTCCTTTAAAGGATTGGATGTCTCAATGTTATATACCATTTGAGGTCATTTGGAGTGAATAGGTGGATAGTCTACTAGTTTTTTTTCCACCTAAGATTCTTGTAATCTGACCTCATCCTTGGGATCATACACTCTAAAGACAAATAGATCTAATACCATTGATCCAAAACTAAAAATCTTTGGTTGAAAGATAATTAAATAAATAAGAACAACATAATTGTAATAATGTTATCTCTAAGAAGATATGTCTTATTGATCAAATATGTAGATCCAAACATATGCCTATCTTTGAGAGGAGATGTCTAATTTACTTTTTAGGTTAAATATTACTTTATACAAATTTTTAAGGTAGGAGGAAGATGTGGAAGGTCACAAATATTGAGGGAGATTAAGTGGTTTGACTTCCACTATTCACAATAATACAAAATTTGAGGAATTACTATTTTTAGAGCCTTACTATTTTTAGATTGCACTACTAAAATTGAAGATTGGGGCAATTCTATTTGGTTTTTAGGGGTAAACACCTGCCAAGTGGAGGTTTGTGCCATCTCATGATGTTCCCTTAATTCTTATATTTCAAATAGTTCAAATGGGGAGTCAAATGGAGCTATGGTGCAAAAGTTATGGCTCCTAGAAGTTTTGCCACTAATTGGGGTAGAACTGTCACCCGAATTATCACTTGAAATGTTGCTTGCATCAAAGTTTGAAAAGTTAGAAATTTACTTGGAGTTTAAGTGTGTATTAGTGAGAAAAAAATAATTATTTAAAATGTGAGATTAATAAAATAGAAGTGGAAACTATGATCAATAAAACAGGATTGTGCTCAGCAATAAAATCCACAAAAGTGTAGAATAGAGTACCTTGCTATTTTTTTGACATATTTTAGTAGGGGTAATAAATGATTAGAAACATATAGATGTGTATAAAGTTTAGTCCCAAAATATTAAAATATCTAGGAAAAATATGGAGGGAAGTTAACTTAAAGAGAATGGTTTTTGAGAACCTCAAATATGCACTTTTATGCACTAAACTCAGGGAATGATTAGCTACAGGTTTGAGCTATAAAGGGATTCTTCACCTAATGTTGCAATACCAAAGCATGCCTCTATGATTAAGTGGTTTTAGATGTTTTAATAAATCATTATTTATCCAAGGGTCATTTAAATATGTTTGAAATCCTATGCTTTATCTCCCATTCACATTTACAAGTATATCTTGGTTTAAAAAGACCACCTACAACTGGTTATGAAGTCTCATGTGCATAGTGTGATCCTAAATGTAACTACCTATAGACATATAGACATTTTTTAGATCACATTACTTCCTAAAGACCTTAGAGGACTTACAAATAATAATTTTCACATGTTTCAAAGGTGATGTTTCCTACAGGTATTTTTACCTCAAAAAGCTAGTTACTATTGACTGTTACATGTAGTAAATAGGGAAGTAGTGTTCTTAATGTGGAAATAGCATGAGCAAGACACAAATGAATCTTAACACTTAAAAAATGATATAAAAATGTTTTAAGAGGTCTTATGCATGTATCTAAAGTCAAATTTAGGCTAGGAATAGCTAAATGTACCCTCCAAAATAGGAAATATAGTCTGCAGTCTAAGATAGTGAAATGGAAGGTTATGTAATGAGAGGTATTTATTGAAAATTTAAATGGTTATCAAACCTAGAAAACTTTCATGATGAACATGATGGTATTTATATTACCTTAGCAATGGTAAACAAATAGAAAGGGAACCTTAAGAATGTAATACCCAGTCCACATGAAGGAAATGTTGGCCATTTTTAACCCACATACTAAAGCATTGAAGAAGGATCAACATGGAAAAGATGAAGGATCTGAGTAGGTCTTCATGGTTTTGAGCCTTCACAAGATCAAGTAGCAGTTCAAGCCCAAACCTAGAAGATCCCATAGACTAAAAGGGGATAATTGTAAAATCTCTTATTCAACTAAGTCTTTAATTATTCATTCTTTCAGACTCTATATGGAGACTAAGTGAAAGGTAAATTATTTTAGGCCTAATTTTAAGCTAAGTTTCATTTTCCTTTCTATAAAATTGTCTACACACTTTTCTTGAACGAATAATTTCTTTTTTAGCTAAGTGTCCTTACTTCAAGATTTTTTGCCTTAGCCTTTTTGTTTAAATATTGAGAAATTATTTTGGACATTTTGTCTGAAACAATTTTTGAAGGGTATTTTCCCTTTAGGAAATGGCACTTATAAAATTATGAAAGATATCTTTTCTCAGTCAAAAGGTTCTTTTCAAGAAGTTGAAGGGTACTTTCCTTTCAAAAATGCCATTTTCAAATTATCAAATGGGCCACTTTTCCAGAGTTGAAGGCCACTTGATTTTTTTTTGAAGGGCATTTCCAAAGGTAAAAAGGTTTGTTTCAAAACTCTAAAGGGTATTTTTCCTAGGGGCATGGCCCAGTTCATTTTTTTATGAAAGATTTGTTTCTCAGGGAAATGGTCCATTTCAAAGTTCTGATGGTCCAAAACAAAAAGGCCAAAGGGTTTTTCTCAAGAAGAATACCCTTTTCCAAGTTCCAAAAAGAATTATATAGATTTTTAAAGGCATTTCCAAAGGGAAAAGATAAAAAATAAAGTCTGAAAGAATTAGGGCCAAAGTCAAAAAGGTCAAAGGAATTTTTTAAAGGACACATTTCCTTTAGGAAAATTATTTGAGATAATTTTTCCAAAGGCATATTTCTTTCAAAACTTTTATCTTGAAGAAAAAGACAATTTCAATAAAATCTAAAGGTTCCATTTCAAAAAAGCCAAAGGGTCCATTTCAAAAAAAAAGGTCTCTTTTCAAAAAAGCAAAGGGTTCTTTTATAAAGTTTTGAAGGGTACCTTCCCTTAAAAAAGGGCATTTTTCAAATTTCCAAAGACTTAATTGTATTGAGAAAATTGTCCAAAATTAAAGGCCCAAAAGAATTAGGCCAAAGGAAATTGGCCAAAGAAAAAGCCTATAGGAAAGTGTCTGAAGGAAATAACCCAAAAGGATTAATGACATTCACACTAGATGTCAAAGTTTAAGCTAAAAAATAGCAATTGGGATTCAAATATCCCATGATAGGCCTATAAATTTCAAAATCTAAACCCTTGCAATGTAGTCATTTAGATTTGAAAAGATTGAGATGTTTACAAAGACATCAAAGATGGGTCTCATAAAATAGGCCTTTTAGACCTATTAAAGATCAAAATAAGCTACACGATCTATAGACTTACGTGGACATAAATGGATAAAGAAAAACCAATGTCCTTAGACTGGTTTTCCATCTATACGAAAGATCCGGTCTAATTTACAATGTAGGAGTTGGTAGGTGAAATTAATGGAGAGGCCCTCATCCTTCAACGTGGCCATCATCTCCAACAAACAATTGCTTAATGAAAAGATAGCATGGCTTAGTCTAGATTCAAAGATATGGGCACTTTGTCCTTATACAAGTAATATATGCAAAGTGAATGAGCACACCAAGTTTTTAATGCAAGGATCAAATCATTCACACTTGGTAGAGACATACAACTACCTATGACATGGATCTATTAGCTCCAAATGGGGAGACTTGAATGCATGAGTGGCTCAAGGAGATTTATGATGATCTTGGATTATTTATCTCATGGTCAAGGTAGTTGCATACTTTTAATGTAAAAGAGTTGAAGGACAACAATAAGGATTTCAATCATTATGACCCCCTCTCCATCCTCTCATATGATCCCCCTATTCTCTCATCCCTTTCTGCTATATATATAGGATTTTAAGCCTTAAAAGAGATCCCTCGATTGGTGATGGAGTGACTCTATCAAAATTGCTTGTAAACACTCTCTTGAAGCAATAAGATAAACTTTTTGACTCTAATTTGGAGCAAAGTGTGAATTATTGGGGTTTTAACTTTTGAAATGTATGTCTGTTTTCATCATCTATGAATCCTCCATGCACCTTTATTCAATTCTTTTGGTCCCTTATAGGTTATGTGAAGGTACCTTTTTGAAGTGTCACAATTTTATAGTGTCTCATACAACCTATTTCTTTATGTCCTTTAAATTTTAAGGTTTCCCTTTAACCTCCATGAAAATACTTATGATTGTGGTCTTGAGATATGATCAAATTATTTTGTGTCTTGGTTAAATTAATTAGTAGTAATTAAGGCTTTTAGGCTGAAAGTGGATCATTTCATCTTTGGGGCATCACCATCCTTAGTTTAGGTTTCCCTTTCATGTTATCTTTCTCTCCATTTTCCTTATTCAGTAGTAGATCCTAGTGTGGGAAACAAGCCAAAGTAAAGCATTTGAGGAGTTAGCCTCATTAAAAATCCTAGAGGATCAACCTCACTACAAGATACCCATAGCTTGAGGTTGTTCCAATATTGTAGCTAGGAGTGAGAGAGCCCAAAAAACTCTCCTAAAAGGGTGAAATTTTATCCTACAATAGTTTTTGACATGCTCGATGGGACCTATTTCGAATAATATTGATGAAGTTTGATGCTAGTTTGATCAGTTTATAGTGATTATATATTTCATCTTTTAGTATCTGGTGACTCTGAAGAACACTCAGCAATCTGGTGGTAGAACGATAATTATATTTCATGCTAAAGGTGACTACAAGACTAGATTCTAGAGGTATTCCTTTTGAATTTATTAAATTACCTTTAAACTTAGCCAAAAGGTTAAGGTTCACCAATACTCTGCCATATGTAAAGAAATATTTTCCTAACCCAGTCTCAAGGCTTACCCTTACAAGAAACCTCTTGATAGTTCCCCCTATTACCATGATTCCCTAAAGAGCCTTTATAGGCTTTAGTAGCTAATGTCCTTTGAATCTACCACAATATGATCTTATGCCAGTAGAAGCTCTCAAAAGTATCCCATATTTCATAAAAAACTAAACCATAACCCCTACTGAACACATCAAAGACATAGCTAATTTTTATAATATCCATAATGTCATTATAGAAAATATAGCTATTGGATTTTTAGCTATATCCCTTTAGGAAAAATTTTAGATTGATATAGAGGCTGAGGACCTAATTCTATTCAATCATAGAATCATCTAGGAGTGGCCTTGTGTAAAATATTTGTAGACAAGAGTGACCATTTGTCACTAGCATAATAACTTACCACAGTCAAGAGAGCCCCCCATGAAGTCATGCAAGAATTCAACACAAGATTCCAAAAATATTGGGAAAGAATTTCAACCTTTGTTAGACTATCCCATAAATTTGTGTTCCTATACTACTTGAAGGCTCTACATAGTAATATATCTATAATGATCCAATCCATGGGAGGGGACACATTTCCAAATGCTTATGAGGTGGATATTAAAGCAAACAATTACCTAGTTTAGGTTGGTAAGCTTACTCCTAGACCCCCAATGCCTCTTTTCCCTAAAATTATACCACCCCCTATAATTATTCCCACACTTTATTTTATTCTTTCAACTCCAATAATTATTTTTATACCTTCACCTAAGCAAGAAAAGGCCTCCACTAGTAGATCAAGTGATTCCTAAGAATAAATACCTAGAACTTAAGAGCATGCTCCAATCCTTGGGAAATGATGTGGTAATTGTGAAGAGGAAACAATCTTAGTTCAATAAGCCTTATCAAGCTCCATATCAGCCTCAACAATAGTCTTATTAGGAAAATAGGCCACCTTACAAAGGATATTTCTAAAGACAAGGTCAAGGATAGGGGAAGCCTAACTATGATAGAAAAAATAACTATAATCCAAATGATGTAGCCTCTTCCAACTCCTTGGTTCTTTTTCAAAACAATATGGCTCAAGAGGTTAAAAGGACCGTACCTTGGGATCAATATATTGTGTAATCCATTATCCCAACTAATGGTTTTAACTAGGCATTTAATGACCAATGATATCCATTTGTTGCTTATGGATACTATCAAGCTCTTATGGATATAAACATAGAGATCCCCATGATGACAAGACCAAGGATCCAATCAAGTACCAAACTAGCTAAATGCTATAATGGTCATCAATGAACACTAAGAGTGTTATTTACTCAATTAGTAGGTTAGTTCTAGTCAAACATACATTCCATTGGTGGCTAATATCAAGGTTCAAAAGAAGGAATATAGATGGTAATCAAGAGGTCATCAAAGATCTTCCTACTATTACTCCATTAATATCAAAGCCAAGAGCACTTGTTATCACTCTAAAGGTCCTAACACCTCCTAAAAATTAGAATCAAAGGACCCATTTTGATCCAAAAAACTCATAGATTCAATAAGCAACAGTAGTGGCCCCCAAAGCATAGGCAAATGTTAGTGGTCCATCAATCAATTTTTTTGAGAAAATGAAGAAGTATAGTATGAGTTTACTGATGTGGGACATGCTTTCCATGCCTAGTCAAGTGGATATCCTTCATGAAGGTTTCAACAAGATAGGTGTTACAACAACTATAGGAAAATAACAAGGCAAAGAAACTAAGGTCCTCACCAATGCAACCCAAGGTCTTATGGGAGAAGGATCATGTAAGGTGGTCAAACCTCCTCCATTCTACATTTAATTAATCATTGATGATTCCTTAGTGCATAATTGCTTGGTAGATAGTGGAGCTAACACTTAATTAATTCTAAAGACTATAGATGATTATCTAAACCTCAAATATGAGCCACATATTAAGAGATTTTTGTAGCTTGACAGTTCTTCCACAAATCCATTTGGTATTATCAGAGGTCTTAGCTTGACTTTGCATGTTTGTCCTAGTGTTTTAGTGGCTCAAGATGTGTTGATTCTAGAGGTGACTCCTCATTTTGTGTTATGCCTTTATAGAGAATTTACAACAAATATAGGAGGCTATCTCATAGTAGATTTTTCATACATGGCATTTACAACAAGGTATGGGACTAAGGTATTAATCAAGGCTGAACCCATGGCACAATTTCACATTAAACCCCATCAACCAAATAACATAAACCTCAATTGCACTATCCTTGATGAGGATGAATTTATAATTGGTTAAAAACTAAATACCTATCCTAAGGAGATTCCAAACTTATTTTTGGATGAGATATGGGGGGGATAATCAAATTCTTAACCCTTTGGAAGGTGTTGAAGAAAGAGACATGGGTGTATATTTGCTACATGAAGAAAATCAACTCATGCCCTCCCTCATTAGACCTAAAGAAGACCTCAATGGTATATACAAGTTGTTATTTGATGGTTCAAGGAGCAAAAATGGAGTAGATGTAGGGGTAATGTTGGTTTCCCTTTTAGATGATAAGTACTTTTCTTCTTATAGGTTCCAATTAAGTTGTTCTTGCAATGCAAATGAGTACAAGGGTCTTATCCATGGCCTTTAGTGGGATAGTAAGAGGGGAATCAAGTAGTTAAAAGTATATGGGGATAGTGAGCTTATAGTGAACCAAGTTAGGGGCCTAAAAATTATGAAAAATCCTTTGATGAGGTGTTACAAAAATAGTGTGGGACCTAATTGAAGCTTTTGAAACATTTAACATTAAACCTATGCAAAGGAACTATAATCAACATGCTAATAGGTTGGTAGCTGTGGGAGCCCATTTTGATATCCCAAATGAGTTGAATAATCCAAAAGTATAACCAAATATTTTAGTAGTAGTGATACCATTAGTGATAAATAATGAGGCTCATTGATAGGTCTTCAATAGTGACAAGTAGATTGCTTATTTCTTACAGCATAGGAAATAGAGTTTACCTCAATGAACCAAGGTAAATTTCAACATCAGTATGAGGATCAAATTATTCAAATAAGGTCTAAAAATATTCCTAAATGGCTAGTCATCCTTGAAGGTCTTTTCCATGAGGGAGAACATATGAGGAAATATGAGGCAGTGATGTCAACTGATGAGGAGAACTATGAAAGAGCCCTTATTTTAAAGGATAAGATCCTCAAGCTTAGGAAGGTAAGAAATGAGGTAGAAAGCCATGATTTTATTGAACTTTTTAAGGAATATTTAGAAATCTTTGCTTGGGAATATAGTGATCTAAAAGGCTTTGATCCTAATCTAGCCCAACATACTATAGAATTGGAGGCCAATGCTAAGCCCATGAGGTAAAAGCAAAGCCCTATTAATATAGAAATTGAAGGGCTAATGAGTAAATAATTTACCAAATTGATTGAATCCAATATCATTTTTCCTATCAAACACTCCTCATGGATATCCAACCTAGTACTTGTGAGGAAGAGGAAAGGTGAGATCCAATTGTGTGTTAACTTTAAAGACTTGCTTAGGGTATCTTTAAAAATATCACTACCCCTTATCATCCATGGAGAAATTGCTTAAAATGGTTTTTGGTTTAGAATGATTCTCTCTTTTGGATGGGTACTTAGGATACAACTAGGTGCTAGTAAGAGAAGAAGATTAGTAAAATACAACCTTTACGACCAAATGGGGCACATATGATTATCAAAAGATGCATTTTGGCCTATTAAATGTTGGGGCCACTTTTCAAAGAGTAATATACATGGCCTTCCAAGGATTGCTAAATTAGATGGTGTTTTTCTGCTTGGATGACATGACAATTTTATCTAAGAGGGCAAATGATCACTTAGATAACCTATGATTGATCTTGGAAAGATTCAAGGAATATGGGATCTCTTTAAATCCTAAGAAATGTGTGTTTGATGTCCATGAGGGAAAAATATTAGGACATATTATCTCAAAATAGAGATTAGCTATTGATCTTGATAGAATAAGTGCCATATTGGCTTTATCTTTACCCAAGAATAAGAAAGGACTCCAAATTTACCTTGGGAAAATAAACTTTGTGAGAAGGTTTATACCTAGTTTTGTAAACTTGGTCAAACCCATCACTACCATGATGATAAATAACTAAGTGTTCACTTGGTCAACTAAAGGTAAATAAACATTTGAGGCTATCAATCAAGCCATTTCCCAAGCACCCACATTCATGAATCCTAATTTCTCAAGAGATTTCATGTTGTATGCCTTTGCCAATATTGACAATATATCAGCCATGTTGATTGAAAAGAATGGTGAAGGACTTGACTAGCCAATATATTATTTTAGTCAAGGGCTTGAGGGGTATGAGGTGAGATATACTTTCATAAAAAAACAAGTCCTTGTAGTGGTAGTAATACTTAAAAAGATTAGGCCAATGCTCTCCAATAACAAAATATATTTTATGGTGTTTCATCCTATAGTGAGAGACTTCCTTCTTAACAAAGACTTGAATGAAAAGAGAGCTAGTTGGATTACCAAAGTCATGGAGTATGAAGTGGAGATCAAGGTCACTAAGATAGTGAGAGGAAAAGGTTTGTGTGAGTATATGGTTGATGACATTCATGAATACAAAGAGTTATCTTGGTAACACAAGTTAACTCAAAGTTAGATACACCTCCACCTCACACTAGATGGCTCTAAGATATGACACATTTATTGATAATAGGTGAGTGCCCAAAAGGTATGGATAGGAAAAAGAGAAGGTATTTTATGATTTATTCCATACCTTATGCATTGGTTGATGGACTTTTATTTATAAAGGATGTCAATGGAGTGCTCCTAAGGTGCATAGATGATGACCAAGTCATAAGGCTCTTAGAACAATTCCATGATGGGCCTATAGGAGGCCATTTTGATCCAAGAATTGTAATGTAAAAAGTGATGAGAGATAGTTATAATTTTACCAATATTTTAAAATATGTGTATGCATGGATAAGAAGGTTTCAAAAGTGTGCTTTCTTTGTGGGTAAGCAAATATTATCAGCCCTTCCTCTCAACCCAATTCAGGTAGAAGAACCCTTCATGCAATGGGGGATAGATTTCATAGGAATGATCAACCCTCCAGCAAGTGTAAGACATAGATGGGTGGTTACTAAGATTGACTAATTCACCAGTTGGGTGGAATCCATTGCATTGAAAGAAGCTAATGAAGGTACAGTCCTAGACTTGTATGACAACATTGTTACCAGCTTTGGTGTTCCATCCAATTTTTTGATAATACATTCACATTCCTTGGTCTTAAAACAAGTGAATGGGATGTCAAGATGGGCATATACATTATTACCTCTTTCAACTATTATCCTTAATAAAATGGACTGGCTAAGTCCACAAATAGAAATTTACTAAGAATCATCAAGAGAACTATGGAAGAGAATTAGAGGACATGGTACACTAAATTAAAGATAGCCTTGTGGGCTGATAGGGTGACTTCTAAATTTTCCATTATAAATTCTCTATGTATTAGTATATGGAAGGGAGGCCAAGTTACCCATTTATTTTGAGCTACCTACATTAGAACTAGCCCATTAGTTGGAGTTGATGGAAGATGAGCCCATCCATGTGATATTGGCAGAACTCATGGAGCTTAAGGAAATGAGAAACCTTACAATGAAGACATTAGAGTAACATAAAGCTCAAGTCAAGAAATACTTTGGAAATAGAGCCATAACAAAGGAAATTACATAAGGGGATCTAGTCCTCAAGTGGGATTCAAATAAGGCCAAGCCAGGAAACCATACATAATTTTATATCTTATGGAGTAGTCTTTATTTGATCCATAGATGCAAAAAATATAATACTTTTTAGCTAGCCAAACTAGATGGAGAGGTACTACCCATCCCAGTCAATAAGATTCATATAAATCCTTGATATTATAAGATTTTTCAACCATTGTATATATTTTACTTTTTTTATAGTTTTTTCATGTTTCCATTCCCTAAGTGCCTCATGCACATATTTTTTAGTTTTGTATCTCCCTTCCATAAGTGCCTTAAGCATAGTTTTTTTTTGTTTTTTTTTCCTTGTTACTTCAAGGGGAGTTCCCAAATAGGGTCAACATCATCAAAAAGGTAGTGACTTCATGCCTAATGAATTAGATAAGGCAAATGAGCTAGTTTCTCAATCATAATAGGCATTCTTACCTATGAGTTACTAGAAATATTGGCCATTTTTAGCCCACATACTAAAGCTTTGAAGAAAGATAAACATGAAAAAGATGAATGATCTGATTAGGTCTTCATGGTTTTGAGCCTTCATAAGTTCAATTAATAGTTCAAGCCCAAACCTAAAGGATCCCACAGACTAAAAGGGGCTAAGTTCAAAATCTTTTACTCGACTAAGTCTTTACTTGTTCATTCTTTTAGACTCTTTATGGAGACTAAGTGAAAGATAAATTATTTTGGGCCTAATTTTAAGCTAAGTTTTAGTTTCCTTTTAGGAAAATTGTTCACACAATTTTCCTGAAGGAATATTTTATTTTTCTAGCTAAGTGTTCTTTGTTTAGGATTTTTTGCCTTGGCCTTTTTGTTAAATTATCAAGAAATTATTTTAGACATTTTGTCTAAAATAATTTTTTAAGGCTACTTTCCCTTCGAGAAATGGCAGTTAATTTTTTTTGAAATATATCTTTTCTCAAGGAAAAGGTTCTTTTCAAGAAGTTGAAAAGTACATTCCTTTTAGAAAGGCCATTTTTAAATTGTTGAATGGGCCACTTTTCCAAAGCCTAAAGCCACTTGAATTTTTTTTAAGGGAATTTCCAAAGGTAAAAAGGTTATTTTTCAAAAATATGAAGGGTATTTTCCTTGGGGGAATGGCCCAGTTCATTTTTTTTCAAAAGATTTATTTCATAGGGAAATGGTCCATTTAAAACTTTTGATGGTCCAAAATAGAAAATATAAAGGGTTTTTCTCAAGTAGATGGCCTTTTTCCAAGTTTTGAAAGGCATTAAGCATATTTTTTAAAGGCATTTCCAAAGGGAAAGGACAAACAATAAAGTCTAAAAGAATTAGGCCAAAGTTAAAAAGGCTGAAGGAATTTTCTAAAGGACATATTTCCTTTGAGAAAATTGTCTAAGAAAATTTTTCCTAAGGCAGATTTCTTTCAAAAATTTTGTCCCAAAGCAAAAGACCTTTTCGAAAATGATGAAGGGTCTATTTCAAAAAAGCCAAATGGTCCATTTCAAAAAATCTAGAGGATTCTTTTCAAAAAAATAAAGGGTTATTTTACAAAGTTTTGAAGGGTACCTTCCCTTAAAAAAAGGGTATTTATCAAAGTTCTGAAGACCTAATTATTTTGAGAAAATTTTCCAAAATAAAAGTCTTGAAAGAATTAGGTTGAAGGAAATTGGCCAAAAAAAAAACCCACAAGAATGTGTCTGGAGGAAACAAACTAAACGGATTAATGATGTTCATGCCAGACATCAAATTTCAAGCTCAAAAAATATCCATTGTGATTTAAATATCCCATGGTAGACCTACAAATGTCAAAATCTAAATCCTTTCAAGTAGCTATTTCAATTTGAAAAAATTGAGACTTTTGCACAGATGTCAAAGATGGGTTTTATAAAATAGGCCTTTTAGACCTAATAAATATCAAATGAAACTATTCAATATATTAAATTACATCAACATAAATGGATAAAAGAAAACCAATGTGTTTATATTGGTTTTCCATCTATAGGAAAGATATGGTCTAGGTTTCAACATAGGAGTTGGTAAGTGCAATTAATGGAGAGGCCTTCATCTTTCGACATGGCCATCATCTCCAACAAACAATCACTTAATGAAAAGGTAACATGGCTCAGTATAGATTCAAAGATATGGGAACTTTATCCTTATAAAAATAGGATATGCAAAGTGGAGGAGCACACCAACTTTTTAATGTAAGGATCAAATCATTCACAATTGGTAGAGACATGCAGCTACCTCCAACATGAATCTCTCATCTCTAATGGTGGAGACTTGAATGCATGAGTGGATCAAGGAGTTTTTTGGTGATCTTGGATGGTTTATCTCATGGTCAAGGTAGATACATGCTTTGAATGTAAAATATATCAAGGATAAAAGTAAGGATCTCAGTCATTATGACCACCTCTCCATCCTCTCATTTGAGCCCCCTCTTTTCTCATCCTTTTCTACTATATATATAAGATTTTGACCCTTAAAAGAGATCACTTGACTGGTGATGGAGTGGATATATAAAAAACCACCTTGTAAATATTCTCTTGATGCAATAAGATAAACTTTATAACTATATTTTGGAATGATGTGTACATTATTGGGGTTTTAACTTGTAGAATGTATATCTCTTTTCATTATCTCTAAATCCTCCATGCACCTTTCTTTAATTATTTTGGTCCCTTGCAGGTTGTGTGAATTTTTATACATTGACTCCTTCTTTAATAATCACAAGTTTATGGCATCTCATACATACCTATTTATTTCTATCCTTCAAATTGCAGTGTTTCCCTTCGACCTCCACATAAATACTTATGCTTGTGGCCTTGAGATAGGATCAGATTAGTTTGTGTCTTGATTAAATTCATTAGTAGTAATTAAGGCTTCTAGGGTGAAATTGGATCATTTCATCTTTGGTACATCATCATCCTTAACTTATGTTTCCATTTCATGTTATTTTTCTCTCCCTTTTCCCTAGTCAATAGTAGATTCTAATGTGGGAAACAGGACAAAGTGAAGCATCTGACGAGCTAGCATCATTAAAAATCCTAGAGATTTAAACTCACTCCAAGATACCCACACCTTGATGTTATTCCAATATTATATTTAGGAGTGAGAGATCCTAAAAAACTCTCCCACAAGGGTGCAATTCTAGCCTACAATAGGCACCTTGCACAATCTACCTCTTCAAGGACTCTATCTTGGAGATATAAGGAGTTAGGAGGTCTATTGTTAAGACCAAGAGATTAAAATTGGTACAAAACCTATGGAGGAATTTAGTAAGCCCATAAAAACTTTAAATTATCTAAGTAAATAGGCTAAGTACCATCTATTTTATCTCAAATAGAGGTTATTTCCCTTTGTGCATAAATTGACAAGGTTGAGAAAGGGTGATAGATGGATAGAATAGGAGATAAAAAAATATTTCTAGGAGGTCTAGGGAGTTGAAACACACCTATATAAAACATAGAAACATCTCATAGAGGGGAGAAGCCTTACATGGAGGTCTAAACCATCAAAAGTGCACATAGGCTTATGAAGCATAGTTTAGGCCTAAAGCCAAATGGAGAATGAATTTCACTTCTAGTATAAGGTGAAAAATATAATCCATTTATGCCTATTCATAGGGTCATAATAGATGTTTCTAATCTATTTGGATGCAAAGGAAGCCATGAAGAAGCCATTTTTTGGCTTTAAGAGAACTAAAGTTTGTGAAAATGGAGAAAAGAGCTTGATAGGAGAGGTTTGGAAGCTCATATCTCTTTTGATGCCTTGCATGGATTTATAAGAGGTTTATAGGTGTGAGCATGGGTCTTAGAGATAATTCTTGTTGAATTTTTTTTCAATTACAATGTCCTATTCTTATGAACAAATCTTAAGAGTGGAAATGGCCTAAAACCCTTGCAAACCCTTGGATAAGGACCTGATAAAGGAAATGAAGATGGAAAGATGAATTAATGTAATATTTTGTCAATAATGATGATTGGAGGTTTTATAAGACTCAGTTGGGATCCCTGAAATTAGGATTAGTTGTACAAAATCTATACAGACAAGGTACAAAACTCTTTCCTTTGACTATTTTGTGTATTGTGTAGGTTATAGAACTTTTCAAGGGATGAAATAAATTTGAGAGGAATATGGATACTTATAATAAATAACTATGTTAATTTCATGCCTTAAAAATACTCCTGAGTTCCTCAAAAATATCTCTCATCTTAGCTAGTCAAAACTGGCATAGTGAGCAAGATGGTGAGAAGTGTGAAAACTCCAAGTGAAAACCTTATTAAGGTGTGCATAATACCTATAAATCCATGGAGAGTCTTGATAAGTTTCATCCACTCACTCCCATTTATTTTCATGGAAAAATGATGCCTTTTGGAGGCCAAGTGTGAGGGGTGTGTGAAAGAGGAGTTTATTTTGAGTGCAGGTAGTGATGGCTCACTTACAAAAGATTCTAGGTGATTATGACTGAAACCAATGCATGGAGAGGAATTTTTTAAAACTTTACCTCTCATTCCAATCATGATTCCTATCCCTAATCAGTTGTGGGATTTTCAAATAGGGCTAAATCATGAAGGCAGTTTTTTGAGCTAGCAAAGGGAATTTCATGCCACATTTCAAGAGTTGCATGCCTTAGGTTGACACATGTGATTCTTAACTTTGCATGATAATTTTAAAAATCTCTTCCCATGCACATGTAACTACTTATCTCAACATGAAAAGTGTCCTTATGACATTTGGACTTCTCATTTCTCACTTCTCTCCCAAGTTCTGTAAGAACTAGCCATTTTAGCCTTTATGAATTATGCTCCACATAAGTATGGTGAAGCCCTTCTTATTTTCATACCATGGATCAATAAAAAATACTAATTTTAAACTCTTCCATGACTTTTCATAGTGTGTTCACTAATATGATTGATTTTTATTAGTGATGACTTGTTTCCGTAGCATTGTTGTTTCATTCTCTCACCTATTTGTAGTTGGAATGCTTCTTCTTGTAGGTCATGTGAAGTGTTTTATTGATGTGTCAAGGTTGAGTGATTTAGTCTATTTAAATAGTTCCATCCTAGGCCTCTTATTTTCTCTTTCTATCCTAAACATTCATCACAACCTCATAATGAAATATTGATGTGAAAAGATGTAGATTAGAGAAGTGTATTTTTGGTTAGTCCCTTGTTCTCATGTGTAACATGCATCTAGTTGGTGTAAACACTAGAAAAAAACACATTTATTGTTTTTGGTGACTAAATTCCTTATGATCCCACAAAAAAATTTAAACCTTCCTAAACCCCTCCCTTAACCCAATTAAATCACTATTCTCCTAGTTAGAAATATCATTCAAAATCATTATATGAAAGTACTATTCAAAAGTACTATTCATTGTCACTATTCACTATGGGACCCACTACCACTATTCATGATGACATGGCATGATGACATGGAAATTGACATGGAATGTGATTTTGAGGTGATATGTCAAGTGATGTGTCTTAGAAGTGATGTGGCTTGATTTGGGACATCATACCCCACCTGGGATCCTTTCCCAAAGTGCCTAATGACCTTGTTTCAGCATCACAAAGTTCTCCCTTTGAAATATGGTGAATTTACCCTTAAGGGTTCATTATTAAACATGTATTTTGTCTTCCCCACATGAAATTAGACTTTAAAAGATATACCTACCTATTTAAGGCTTTGGGAAAGAAAAAGGGCACCCATTTTGACTTCTTAGCTAAAATGGGAGACTTCTCAACACAAATGGGAATCTTCTACAACCTCACCTTGGACTTTTCATCCCCCACATGGAAAATGAAACCAAATTTGGTGTTCCAAACCTTTAAGTGCTTGTGTTAAAGCAAGAAATGGTGAGGATAAGTCTTTGGTCTCATTTAAACCCATGTGCATGATTCCCATTCAAAATTGGACTCATGTGTAAGGTGGGAGACACACCAAACCCAAATGGGAGACTTATGATCAAAGTTGGAATCACCACTAACCTCATATTTTATTAATTCATTATCCCACTTGGATAAATTCGAATTGCTTCACTATTACTCTATTTTGGCATGTTTCTTCACATCAAATGCTATAAATACCCCCCCTCCTTCACCCAAGGTTAAGGGGTAACTTAGTATTTTGTTCTTAGCATATTACTATAAGTGTTTTTGGAGGAGTTCATAATATTTTAGGTCATCATCATATTTCAGGAAAAAAATATCAAATAAACTAAGATCTGCTAAAATTTCTTCAAGCTTCATCAACATTCAACCATCATCAACATCTTCAAACCACTTCAACAACATTGAGGTAATTTACTTTGTTTTGTAATTTTAGTTATTTCTTTATTTCCATTTGTCATTCTTATTTATTAACCTCCATAATATTGATCCCTTAAACTCTTCCTCTTTATCCCATTCATCCCATTTAATCCCTTTGTCTACTTCTATTTCATTTATCCCGTTTATCCCATTCACCTCTTTACCTCATTTACCTCTTTTCCCTCTTTGCCATATTTACCTTTATTTTTCCTTTTCCATATTTACTTATTTGCCTCATTCATATATTCATCCCTTTGTATACTTTCATATTTGACTATCTACTCAAACCAACAAAAAAATCCTTTTGACCTCACCACTTTACCAAACCAAAATCATAACCTTTACCAATTTTCAGAATTAGTATTAATTAAACTATCTCATTATTTTAGTTATCTTTTTTAAAGAATTTAAATTTATTGTATCAAATTTAGTTATTTGATATTTTAATATCATTTATTTTCTATTTTAATGAAAAATCTACTTATTTTATCATTCCAACTTAAGTGTTTTAAAGAAGGCAGATTGATAGCCTCCTAGAAAGCTTTCGCTTCTAGGATCTAACTCAAGCTAGGCAATCTAACCAACTACTTATCTAACAAAAGGGTTTTTATGGCAATATTTTATTATTCATAGGTATTCCTCCCTATACAAATAAGTGTTCTCCATAATAATTTAGATTCAATGCATGCACTTTAATATGTATTCTTCCACACCCTTCATTCTTAGTTTCTTTCTTTAAAAAAAATTAAAAAAGTAAGAAAATAAAAAATAGATTGAAACATTTTGGCTCACCTGGTGGGACCCCTGATTTTTCTTGGGTTCATAGATGTTTTATGATATTTATAATTTCATTAGTGAAAGTCATTTAGTTGCATTCTAGGAAAATTAAGCCTTTTTCTTACTTAATAAAACAAAAACACAAGTCTTGGTTGCATTCTTAGAAAAGTTAAAGTTTATTTTCCTTGCATCTTTAAAAAAAAAAAATAACAATCATCCTAAGATTAGGACTTGCATTTTCATCTTTCATTTATAGATTTTGTATGCATTTAAATAAATCTAAAATTTTATTTTGTGTTTAAAATAAACACTTTGCATCCATTGAATTGCTTGTTGATCTATCTAGTAACTAAGAGGAACATTAATTTTATTGTAGCTTTCACTTGTCTTCACACACTAATCCAAACAAATGAATAATCAACACATCAAAACAATACTTGAGACAAAGATCAGCTAGGATTTCATCACCTACTGGCAACATTACCCCCTCCCAGCTATGCCACTTGGATTTTACCACCAAAGGGAGAACCAACTCAACTCTCTAGTTGAGTTTAAACTCTAAACCCAGTATATCTTGGCTAAGCACCCGTCACCCTTATCAATGTAAGATTATGAAGTGAGGGGGTATGCCCTAATACCAAGCCACATACTAAAGTTAAACACAAATATTTATTTTGAGTTCCTAAATAACCCAAAACCAAATATAGCTTGCCTTTTTAGTACCTATATCAAACCAACTTCCCATCCACACTCTTTAAGGCATAAGCCAAAAGAAATTTAAAAGTAATCCTAGGCTAAACACATTTTTAGTGTTTGTGTTGATTGCATTGAAATATTTTTTAGTTGCTTCTTATTTGAGTTGAGAGAACCTTTTCATTCCTTGTTTTCTCATATGGTCACTGGTAGACAACAACTCAGAAATCAAGTTAATCAACCCCCATCTTCTTCACACATATGGAATATACCTTAAAGATTGAGTTTTCCCCTCATATTGAGAGTTCCCATCCTCCCTTTGTTTCTAGGGTCCCAATCATATCTGAATGAGATCCTAAATTTGTTGCCTTCCTTGATAATAATCAGGTGGATTTATATCACTACCTCAATACCATGCCACACTGTACCCCTTTTTCTTTAGTTTCCTCTACTGAACCCCATCTTGGAATGCCACCCTACCTTATGGTAGGTACCACTTCAACCCAACCATTGTTGACCCACACCTCTTCAAACATCCTATCCACCCAAACCTAAACCAACCTTCCACCCCCCCACCAAACACCTTCTATCACACCCCAAGTGGGTTTAACCCTACCCTTAGTCACCTACACCCCACCTACTATGGCATTATCCTGTACTCCTACTTACATCCTCCCTTTGGTAGCAACCAATACCTCAACCACAACCCAATCTCAAAATCTAGTGATCTTCATACCAAAAACAATTCCCCTTATAAGCACTTTGGTCACTACCCACCTTCAACCAATTAAACCACTAATCACTTTGATGCCACACATAAACCACCCAGCTTCAACCTTCCAACACATACCCATGACATCTTATCAATATATTCCTAACACAAAAATATACATACTTTCACCTTCCACCCAACCTTATGTGACCTCACACACACACAACTAACATCATCCCAACCATCCACTAGTTATCCCCATGTCACCCAACCCCAACAAAACATGTCATATAGCTATCCAACGCAACAAACCCAAATGGACTTGCTCAAGATACTAATGGAGAAGATGACTACCCTTGAGTCATCCATCTTAGGATCACATAACCTTATCTCTTATGACTAAATTTTTAATGAACCCATCCATCCCTTTCTGAACATATCCTCTATAATTGGAATTGCCAAAAAAATTTAAATTTCAAAGCAAGGAGGAACCCCAAAACATTTAAGAGTATCTAGGCATGTATGTTACTTGATTTCCCATTATGACACTCTCCTCCTCTGCACCTTTCCTATGTCCTTATCTAGACTAGCATTAGATTGGTATAGTACCATCATAAAACACTCCATCTTCTCCTTTGCCCAACTATCCCAAACTTTTTTGGATCACTTCTTGATCAATATACCCAAGAAAGTTTCTATTACCAACCTCTACTCCATTCAATAATTTGAAGAAGAATCTATTTCTAATTTCATAGCTAGTTGGAGGAGCCTAATAAACGAAATTTCCTTTTAATTACCTTAACCTAAGCTTATATAGCTCTTTACTCAGGCATGTGAAAAACACATCTCATCCACATTGTGTGTCCAAAAATTTTGAACATCTAATGAAGCTTTTATAATGGTTCATAAAATATATAATAGAAACATTGGTGACGGAAGATTAAAGTTGAATAACAAAAACCCAACTTACAAAACCAATGAGCCCTCTCCTTCAAAACTAAACAATACAACCACTACCAATTCCAAGATCAAAGCCACCATCAATGCTATTATCCTCAAATATGTACCTCTACCATCTACCAACCAATAGAACCCAAGGAACCAAACCTCTGACTCCTTTAACTATCCAAACCAAAACCAAAAGAACCAAACTTGGAATAACCATAAGCCATTAACTCCAATTAGGGAGCCTTATCCTTCCATTTGGGAAAAGTTACTAAAATCCAAAATCATCCAACTTCCACTAATTAAACCACCCCAATAGTTTGATACCTCTCACCTCATGCCTAGTTGGTATAATTATAATGACCATTATGATTTTCACCATCTCATAGGACATGACATCAAAAGGTGTAATACATTTAAATACCTTCTCCAATACCTCATTGACAAGGGGGAGCTCACATTGGATAATCCTAATGTGCCACCAAACCAAGCCCTTGAAATATTCCACAAACCTTTCCCTAATCATGCTCCTTCTACCCCTCATCATGAAAATAAACTTGAATCATCTCATGAGGCACAAACTATTAATGTGGTTACTAGTGAACCCACTAATGAAGAAAATGTTAGATCAACTAATTATTTCCCCATTCCCCTAATGGAATAAAAAATATTGCCTTCTATTCCTTTAGAAACCCAAACAAAGGAAGCAACCATATCCACACCTCTATTGGAGGATGCCACACCTACCTCCCCTATATCAGAACCATCTACCCCATCTTTGGAAGCTATCTCACAAGATAATATGACTCCATCTACCCAACCTATAATTGTAAAAACTTCTATCAAAGGTCAAGATAAGGGTAAGGGAATCAAACTAGAACTTCTAACCCCTTCTTTAATAGACCAACCTAGCCCCTCTAAACCAACTAAAACCTCCACCCAACTAACCAAAACCCCTTCCAAATTGATTAAACCTCAAATACCTAAACCCACTAAGATAATTAAAGTGACCAAATCCCCTCCAAAACCAACAACTAAAACAAACAAAGAGGTAAAATCACAAAAGGGCCCAAAACCTTAGATTTTACCTCCCTCAACCTTGCCCTCCATTCTAGGTCCCCATCCCTCTACCTTAAAGTCTATAATTTTTACCAAAAATCCACCACATTTATTGGTCACACCTTCATACCTGCTTTCTAAATCATCTTTCCCCACTATACAAACAATTATTAAGTTACCTACCTTACCTTCCTCTACCACTAGCCCATCAACTATCGTGCTTAAACCAAAACCATCAACCAAGTATACCACTTTACCTAAGACATCTATAGCCAAACCCATGTCCCCACAACCTTCTAATTCAACACCCAAAACAAAAACAACTAAATATCTACCACCTGTAGCCAGATCTTAACCATTCTCCATTGGTTATTACAAAATTCTTCCTTAAGCTTACCACCCATCAACCCCTTTGACCCTTCATGTACCAAACCCTCTCAGTTTAATGATAACTTGATATGTGCATATCATAGGGAACTAGGACATGATATTGAGAACTATAAATCTCTCTAAGCACTTATTCAAAACTTGTATAAATATGATGATCTATTATCAGATAAACCTCCTTCATCCCTTTTGCTAATATAACCATCAACTCAACCCATATGATCTTTGATCTCACCCAAAAGTGAAGAGGAGAAACTAAATTAACCATCTAATCCAAATAAACCCCTTACCCAAACTATTCACATGATTGCCTGATCTTTAGCCCAACAAAAGGATAAAGGGAAGACTAAGGCATCTATTCATTGGACTTACCCCTCTTTGATTTCCTAAGTAAATAATACCCAACCTTCTTCATCATTAAACAAACCCAAAGTGTCTATCTTAGGTACCTCCCCATCTAACCCTCTATACCCTAACCCATATGTAATATCCATTCAAAAATATATCCTAAATGAAATTCACCAAACTCCAACAAAGATGAGATTGCATGAGTTAATCTCTACCTCTCTCCATCACTATCAAGTAATCATAGAAGCTCTACAATTCATAGAGGTCCAACCTGATGATCCTCAACCTCTAGCCACTTTTGTTGGTACCCTTCAAACTTCCAACCTTGTCACCTTCAAAAATTTAGAAATACCTTCTATTCATTTAGAAGACCCTGATCCCCCTCTCTTCATTACAACATTTATCAATCAAACCTGCACCAAAAGGGTGATGATAGATGGGGGAGCTAGAACCAATATTATCTTGTCCCATGCTTATGACCAGCTATAATTACCTAAAAACATCATGTATAAAATGTCAATAGTTCTTAATTTTTTCAATGATACTATGGCTACCACCTTGAGCATAGTTGTCCTCCACATTTGTGTGGGAATCATACTATTCCCAAACTCTTTTATGTTGTAGAACTAGAGTTTCAATACAACATTTTTCTTAGATGCCCTTGGATTATTCTATCGACAAATCCCTTCCTCTTGAGGCCCCACCTATGTTGAATGAATCTACCATCAATATCAACTTGGACACTTTGGATAACCCCCACATTGTCAAATTGGGCTAATTATTGAATACTAAGGAACTTCAAGATTTATCCTCTTTCCTCTAAGAGCATAACATAGCATTCACTTGGTCTTATAATGATATGCCTGGGATTGACCCCACCATTTTTACCCATAACATAGTCACTCACTATGATGTCAAGCCTGTTAAATAGAAGCTTTGATGCATACATCCTTATACATCCCTTCTCATCAAAGAAGAACTCTAATGTATCTTATTTGTAAACTTCATTCAACCCATTGAATACCCCCAATGGGTCTCAAACATTATACCTATCACCAAATCCACTATGGTTTTATTTATTTGTGTGAATTTCTATGACCTTAACCTCACCTACCCCAAGGATGATATCCCTCTACCTAACATTAACTAGCTTATTAATCTTATGACTAGCCATGAGATTTTATCTTTCATGGATGAGTTTTTAGGTTATAATCAAATCTTGATTACTCCTAAAGATCAACATAAAAATACCTTTATGACCCCTTGGGGGAACTTTCTACTATAGAGCCATGCCTTTCAAGTTAAATAATGCTGGTGTAACCTACAAATGTATCATGAATTATATTTTCCCTGATATCCTCCATAAGAATTTAGAATACTATGTGGATGACCTTCTCAGGAAATCCAAACTCTGAACAAATCACTTCACTACTCTTATGATTATATTTGAATGCCTGATCTATTTTCATGTTCGTCTAAATCTTAATAAATGCATTTTTGGGGTCCTTTTAGGAAATATTCTTGGCTTCATTATCTCTCTTCATGGAATTTAAGTAAACCCTACTAAATTTAGAGAAATTTTGGACATGCCTCCTCTAACCAACCTTAAACAACTCTAAATCATTTAGGGAAAACTTCAATCCATACACCATTTCATTTCCCAACTTTCAAACTAGTGCCAACCTTTCCATCACCTTCTAAAGAATGATGTCTCTTTAAAATGGAGTAGTGATTATCAAAATGCCTTTGATTTATTCAAATAGTAACTTTTTTCACCACCTATCTTCACCCCTTTGAAGCATGAACAACCCTTTTACCTATATATCTCTACCACCAACCATTCCCTAGGGGCAATGTTGGCTCACCGAGATGAATAACAAAAATAGAAAGATGTATGCTACATTATCCATACGCTTGTAGAATATGAAAATCAATATACACACATCAAGAAACTCTACTTATCACTAACCTTCATAGCCACCAAACTCTACCACTACCTTCTTAACCATAAAACCTATGTCATCACTAATACTGACCCACTCGAATACATGCACTCTAAACCTTACCAAAATCAGTGTATGGCTAAGTGGCTCATTCTCCTAGATAAATTTGACCTTGAATTCCTCTAGAAAAAGTTTACTAAAGGTTAGGTCATTACTGATCAATTAATTGAAGCTCATTTATCAAATAACCAACCACCTACTCTTACCTTTTTGAATGAGTCTATCATGACTCTTTTTCAAGAATATGACATAACGTACCAAATTACCACATTATTCGATGGCTCAAAATGCCAACAAGGAGGAGGTACTAGGGTTATTCTCATTCCTCTCTATGGTGAACCCCTTACTCTCTCCTTCAAACTTGAATTTGAATACACTAATAATATGTCCGAGTATGAAGCCCTAGTGATAGGTCTCTAAATTGATCAAAGCTTGATAATTAAGATAATCCATGTCTTTGGTGATTCTGAGCTTGTGGTCAACTAGGTCAATGGATCATATCAATGTAAGAATGATGTCTTGCTAAAATATAAACTTTTAGTTGATAAAATCTTAAAATTAGTCAAACATTACCTAGACCAATCTGTTTCCTAATCTACCAATAAATTTATAGATATAATGGCCTACCTTGCTTCTCAAATCCCTTCTTATCCTTATAATTATAAAATATTTGTGACCATTCATCATTTTACCACACCCTCTTATGGCTAATCTGACCTCCCTAACATTTTTAATGTAGAAGAATCCCCATCTGACATTTGGTATGACCAAACTTTCAACTACCTCAACCTAAGCATTATTCCTCCCGACCTCTCTAGGAATGCCTAAAGAGATTTTATTTAGGGTACCTTTTATTACACCATACTGGGGGGAAATCCTTTACAAATGTGGTTTTGATGGTCTCCTTCATTTCCTACATATCCATGAATCTTCCCATGACATCAAGGAAACACATGATGGGATCTATGGGGGATACTTTAACAGCCTAACAATCACTAAACATATCCTTTACCTTGGTTACTATTAGCCCACCCTCAACCAAGACTATTGTGATTATGTAAAAAAGTGTACTAAATGTCAACATCATGCACCAGCCAATAGCCTCCAAGTATTTAAGGACTTTTGGCCTTTCTCTCAATGGGGGCTTGATCTCATTGGGGAAATTAACCCCCATTCTTTGTAGTGGCATAGATCCATCATCAAAACCACCAAATACTTCACCAAGTTGGTGGAGTCTATTCATCTAATCTCTACCAAAGAAAAAAATATTATCAACTTTATCAACCACCATATCATCTGCCACTTTGATGTTCTTCATAAGATCATCACTGATATTGGCAAATCCTTTAAGAATAAGCAAGCCCAAGGTTTATGTGATGCATTTGGCATTGATTCAATCTTTTTCTCACCTTATCGACCACAAGCAAGTGGACAAGCAGAAGTTCTAATAAAACCCTCACCAAAATATTAACCAAAGTTGTCAGTGCTTCAGGTTAAGGATTACCACTTACACATCTCATTCACCTTTTAGGCCTATCACACTAGCATTCAAACCTCGACTGATGTTATCTCTTTCTCTCTAGTCTTCAAAGTAAAGGTAGTATGGCCTCTTGAAGTCCAAATCCCATTTCTTTGCATATATTTAAAGGAACTCATTTCTGAGGAAGATTTTTATTAGAATCATTTAGTTTAACTTGAGATACTTGATGAGCGTCATTTAGTATATCTCACCCACCTTTGTATCTATCAAGAGCATATCATACACTCTTATAATAAGCACCTCAAATAATGGGAATTCAATATCAGAGATCTTGTCCTAAAAAAACCAACATGTGACCAACATGGAGAAGAGTAAACAAGGCAATTTTACTTTCAATTGGCTTGGACCCTACATCATCACCTATAAGTATGGATTATGAGCTTATCATTTTTCCTCTCTCAAAGGAAAACTAGAACCTGAGCTTCTTAATGCTTTTCATCTACATCTACATCTATTTTTTTGTCAAATAAGGATCAAGTTCACATGTTTGTCTAACTTAAGATCATCCCTTGATTATGAGAATTTCACCTTCACCCACCTTCCTCTTCCCCTTTTGAGGAAAATTAATTACAACATAAAACCATGTGATTAACCATCATAGTGATGGCCTAATCCTAAATATGGGTATTATGGCTCTACCCATAACATGGTTCTCATGGATACTTTTCATCTCTAACATGATGGAATCCCATGGTCATTATCTCTCAAAACCACACCCTTTCACATATCATTCTCCTTCTTGTGTAAAGGCTTGCCCTCATAAAGGTAAACCTCTAAACTTAATTAGACTGGTCCATGTCTAGACACATTTCAACTTGCAACAATTAATTGGGTTAATATCTTAAGCATTGTAAACTAATCCATCGAAGGATAGCTACCCAAAAGCAAAATAAAAATTGCCACATGTAAGGTAGAATGCTCCCTTGAAGGATAGCTATCAAGAACATTAAAACAAAGCCAATAAGATTATACCAATCCCTCAAAGGATGGTTGAATTAAATTTATCAAAAGTAGATAAATTTCATGGAAGCTTCCCATATTGATCAGCTTCCCATATATAACAATAAAGTAAAAGACCCACTATCACAAGAAAAAATCTACAATCACAATCAACTTTTACATGTAGACTTCCTGCATTGATTAGTCTACATCTAACATATGACATGGACATGTCTATTATGATCCTTAAGATACCTATAAAGGGGAAAACTAATTCACATGATGTTATCATACATATCACCCATTACCCTTCACACCACCTATCACCCATCTTCCCTTTTGACTATCTGTAAATCAAGGGATTTAGAGCTTACTTAACACCCTGTGATCAAGAAAACCTTTTTTATCAACTAACCACCACTCATGTTTAGTGTACGAAGGTCTTATATTAATTAAGCCAAACCCACTTTGGGTCCATTTTTAGTCCTTATAAAAAATGAAGAATCATGCCATATTTTCATCTTAATGTGCTTGGTTGATGTTTTCATCACAAATTTTACCATCTAACATTGCAACAACAATAGTCATTCCTTTTACATTGAGTGATATTACAACAACCATAACCATAAATTTTAACCAATAACATCCAAAAAAATTTATACATGTTTACATAAAACTATGCAATATTTTATTTAGGGTGAGAGGAGTCACATGACACATACATAGTCATCAAGTTACACACACATTGCCTAACACACAAGCATACACTATTTTCCTACCTAATCATTATACTGATTATCTTGGGACTTTGCATTTGTGTTCAACCATCCTTATACTTAATTACTCCATAAACTAATAGTCATATCATTCCCTATCTCAACAACCGTTAAAGGGTATACTCTATTCTCCTCTCCCACATTCATTCCCACAAGATGAGAATCATACCCTGATCTAGGTCTTTCATAGTGATACATTCACCTTCTTACCCCTTTAACCCTCCTATTCCTACTAGCCCACTACCACATGCTTTAAACATCAGACCCCAACCATTAGTAGTGTCTACTTAAACGTGGTAGTCTTTTCTTTTGTATCAGTTGAGAGTCCATCCATAATAGGGAATGACTATTTCATCCAATTGTATACCAATAGCATAGACCACATAGTTTTTTTATACCAAGGAATCTTCTAAATGGGACCCCACATCTATGTTTCTAAGCAACTAGAGTACAAGATGTAGATATGACCACCATTTGTCTAGCCTACCCATGTAGCTCTTAGGTTAGGCAAGGTCCATCCTCTATTTCTCACCACATTGCTAACTTCCTTATTTGTATAATCTCTTTGTTCATCAAATAAATTATTTATAGGCCATCACTTTGCTACTACCCTTAAAACTCAGCTCGTAGTGGTGTTGAACCTTGGCCATAGTGACTCTGTAGATCTAGATAGACCCGTACTTCCTAAAACTTGGCTTGTAGTGATAGATAATATATCTAAACTCCTACCTTTGCACAATTTTAGAAGGTGTAACTTCCTCACAAAATCACCTCTTTTTTGGATTAACTCTATTTAAGATTATTTTTGGTACCTAGCATTATGTTCCCTTCTAATTTATCATACCTTACCCATCTATATCTCTCATCATACTAAATGTGGGATCATTGTGGTAACTATTTACCAACCTACCCCATTCACTTTCACTGACATCTTCACCAAAACCCAAAACTATTGTTTTACCAAACCTTCTCCCTCAGCCCAAACTAGCCCATGTGGTCCATCAAATTGGAGTAGCCAATTTGAACACCACTTATCCAAAAATTATTGAACTATATTATCCTAATGTCTACAAACTATGTAGGTGCTACTCTAGGGAAAACTCGACCACTAACAACTAATTCCCATCCCCTTTTTTTCTTTTCACTCATTTCTACTACTAACAGTGCCCTCTTACTTAGGGCATCCTACATCAAGGAATCTTTGAATTCTTTCTTTATCATCCTTATGTTTTAACACCATCTAATAATTCTTCTTGAGTCTTTCTCCCATTATTGGGATAACTACATTCGCTTGAGGACTTTTTGGACTATGTAGGCAATGCTCAGTTATTGAGGTTAGCTCATCCACTTCCTTTACTTTGTTTTCCCTTCTCACCTAAAATATCTTCCTCCACTTCTCTCCCTACCTCTAGCTTGGCAATCTATTTTAATCACTTTTCCATCTTGTCAATATCTTTTAACACAAGGGTTGATATCATACCTCATTGGCCCCCCTTATCTCCCATAAAGCCTCCTCCTACTCTACTTTGTTGGCCTCCTCATCATCTTTCTTGTGCATGATTCATATCCCACTTCCCCACCCACATTTTACATTTTATACTTCTCTTTCACCTTATTACCAACCTTGCCCTTTATCCCCTTCAACTTCTTTCTCTATCCTCATCATCTGCCCTCCCCCTTGGCTATTTACCATACCCCCTTTATCACTCTCTTTTCCTCACCCATTCCACATCATACTGTACATATTTTAATCTTTTTGTTTCTTCTATTAATTCAATTTTTATTTACATGTACCACCACTCTCTACCATTCTACCACTATTCCCACTTGACCCATTTTACATTCTTCCTATTTTATTATTTTCCATCCTTTTTATCTTCCCCTTTTTCCTCCACAGCTAGCTTCTAACTGGGCCATTATCCTTTGACAAGCCTTCCATAATTTCCCTTTTCTTCTTATCTTTTTTTTCCTTTTGCCCTTTCACATTCCCATTTTCCTATTTCCATTTCGGTACTCACTTATCTTTTGCATCTATGTGAGTATCTATGCTTTGTATCCTTGCTTCAATTCTTCATTTTTGTCCTTATCATTCCTAAACTTCATCCCTTAGTTTCATCTCAATCCCTTTCATTGCATCCCCATATTTCTTCACCACCTCACCATTTTTTTAGCTTGTCAATCTCTTCTAATCACCTCTTCAAGTTGTTAATATCTTCTAACAAGTTGATTAACACCTACCTTATCTTTTCACCTTCTTGTCCACCCATCCCTTGCTTCCCCTCATTCTTCACCCCTTTCCCATTTCCCATCCCATTCTCATATCCAAAACCACCATCTTCTTTGCTTCATTATTCATCTCCTTACATATCATCACCCATGTTTACTTGATCAAGATACCACCTACTTCTTCCCTCTCCCATCATCCCCTTTGTGTCCTCATTTCACTCCTTTTTTCCTCATGTTTCCTTTTCTTTCATTTATTTCCTTATTTTTCATTTTCATCACCAAACTATTTTCTATTTTGTCTTTTTAGACTTGTTTTCAAACCTTTCGTGGCCACCTATATCCCTCATTCTCCTCTTACCCTTTATTATTGTTACACTTCTCTCTCCATCCTTTTTAATTCTCCAATTTGGCATTCTTTAGTGCATATCTCACCTCCAATATTCTACCTTTTATTTTTCTTCTCTTTTCTCCATTTCATTTCATTTTTTTCATCTCCCTTGATCCCCTTCCTTGTTCTTCTTAACCTATATGACCATTCCTAACTTATTACATCCTTATCTACCTTTATCTTCATCTATGACCTCATTATTTTTTTCATCCATATCCTAGTCCACATCTACCTCATCCCTTGTTGGATCTCCCTTAGGTTCTCCAATTTTACATCCACCTCTTTAGAGTATGATCAACAGTAGTATTGTTTTTATGTACATCTCCTTGTCTACTTCCTTGTATCCTCCATTCCCTTTCCTTAATGCATAAAATATAGCCAAATTTATTACTTTAGGAGAATCCCTTTCTTCCTTTTATACTTTTGTATGTTGTGCTCAGACTCTCTTTTTTATGCCTCTCCAACTATTCCCTTCACCTTCCCTATCAGATTTTTCCTTTTCAAATCTCTACCCATTTTGAGCACGCTATGGCCTCCAAGGTCTTGCACTCAATTTTGATTTAATATAAGATATATACCAATCCTATGGATCTATAACACAATTGGCTAGGACTAAAAGCTCATACAACCAACTAGCAAACTTGACCATCATCTAGCCTTTAGGATGAAAATTATTTCCCCACTTCTTCTAGTATTACCTATTTTAAAACCCTTTTACTCTAACCTTTGAAGATGTTAGAATAAAAAATAAAACCACCTTCAAATGGAAGCTTTGGGATACCTACATGGGGATGTTACTTACACCCTCTCATGCACCCTACCTTCTAATATTTCCCCTTGATTTTCCCTTTCTGGACTACATATTCTTATGCCTTGGAATAACCATTGCTTTAAGGTAAGAAATGCACAACTTGTTCCCTCATTTAATTAGTACTATTATTCACCTCACTCCATATTCCAAAACCCCTCAATATCTTTCTCTGAATTCCTTAAAAAACTCAATGCTTCCTTATTTTGGGCTCCCACTGACTCAAGGGTCAAGGGTTAAAATCTTCACCACTTCTCATTTACCCACTCTACTACTTTTCTTCCCCGAACCATTGAATAATAACCTTCCATATCCTATTAATGACATTGTTGTGGAATGTGCATAATGTCAGCTTATTTGGATGGTGATGAAAGAACATGTCAGATCATAGTGGTAATTCAAGTAGTTATAGATTTTCCAAAGAATATTAAAGCATATTTCTCCTTTTTTTCTTCTTCAACAAGGTAGCAAAAATTTCATGCTTTAACCTACTTATCCATGGCTATAGATTTATTTTTCATAGTTGATGCAATCATCTAATTACATCTTAGGTAATCTCATCCACCATTTCTACCATAACCATCAAAAACTATTTGGTAGTAATTTTTTCCACCCTTTAGCACTTCTCTTTCTCCAACATCCATCACCTAGACCTACCTACATATCAAATTAGGGAAACCACATTAACTAGCACCATTTACTTGAAAAGAACTAAATTTGACTTGACATTCTTTTTGGATTCCTATCCATAGAACTATGTAGGTATCATCCACTTGCAATGTGCATTTTGAGTCAACTCGACCATCCCCTTCCAACCCATTATTGATGCACCCATGATTTCACCATGTCCAACTTAATGTCAATTGCTTTTGACCCAAAACATTGGTGCTTTTTGCAATAAATTTTGACTACAAACACCCATCTTATTGTGTTGAAATTTTAAATGATTGCACCACCTCATGAAAAAGCATACCATTTGTGTTTTCTTGGGAGCACTTCCTACCTTAGATACATGAGTCAATATCAACCTTATCTAGTAAACCTGATAAGACTAACCTATCAGCTATGACCAACACTAGGGACTAATTACCTTGTCATTTATCTTAGCACTTGACTTTTTTATTATCAACATTGGGACATTTAGTCTTTACATAATCTTGACTATTACACTTAGTCATATTTTTTGAACCCATTGGAATTTCACATACCTAGCTACCTTGTGGCACCACCTAGTGCCTCCCCATCAACTACTTATCAAACACACACCTGATTTGACCTTTCCTCATTGACTCTCCATTTGAGGGGGAGAACCACTTCTCATACTCAGGGATCTTGACCTTCAACCAAGTGATTTTTTTTGTTTTGCATCTTTTTAATTCAAATCCATGTAATAAAAGGGGCAAAATGTAAACACCAAAAAACTACACATTTATACTTTTTGATGACTAAATTCCTTGAGATCCCCTAAAACTTCTTAAACCTTCATAAAACCCCCTTAACCCAATTAAATAATTATTCTCCTAGTCAAAAACATCATTCAAAATCACTATTTGAAATTACTATTCAAAAGTACTATTTACCATCACTATTCATTATGGGACCCACTATCACTATTCATGATGACATGGCATGATGACATGATAAGTGACATGTCATGTGATTTAGAGGTGATATGGCATGTTATATGGCTTATAAGTGATTTGGATTGATGTGGACATCATACCCCACTTGGGACCCTTTCCCAAAGTGCCTAATGACCTCATTTTAGCACCACAAAGTCCCCCCCTTAAAATATGGCAAATTGACCCTTAAGGGGTCATTATTCAACATGTATTTTATCTTCTCCATTAGAATTTAAAAGAGATACATACCTATTTAAGAATTTGGGAAAGACAAAGGGAATTTTTTTACTTCTTAGCTAAAATGGGAGACTTCTCAACCTAAATGGGAATCTTCCACAACCTCACCTTGGACTTTTCATCCCCTACATGGAAAATGGTGCCACATTTGGTGTGCCACCCCTTTAAGTCCTTGTGTGAAAGAAAGAAAGAGTGAGTAGAAGTCTTTGGTCTCATATAAACCCATGTACATGATTCCCATTCAAAATTGGACTCATGTGCAAGGTGGGAGATTCACCAACCCCAAATGGGAGACTTATGATCAAAGTGGGAATCCCCACCAACCTCATCCTTAACTCATTTTAGATTCAATGCATGCACTTTAATAGGTATTCTTCCACATCCTTCACTCCTAGTTTCTTTCTTTAAAAGAAATTTAAGAAAAGCAAAAATAGATAGAAATATTTGGTAGTCATCAACTATTTTGATGTATCACCTCCTCTAGGATTGTTTACTTTCAGTTTTCTCTCCCTTTTTCCTCATAAATTTTAGGTGTAGTAGTGTTCTAGAGATTCACCTCATTCTTAGGATACCCACAGCCTATAACACATTTAAAATCATATTTAAAAAAATATATTACACTTATACATGACATTTACCTTACCTCTAAGATGAAAATTCTTGAGTGTCCACTCCTTTATAGAGCAAGTCCTTTTTGTAGGGTTAGATCCCTTGTTCCCAATAACAACTTAAAAAGTGACATTAATTCTGAATTTAGATTATAATTTTTCCATTACATTCATAATTTTAAAATGCCTCAATGATATTTATGAGAAATATCATATCCCTGATCCTCCCATCACCATTTTAACTTATAACTGAGATTGCCAATACAACATTATCTATGCCTAGTCATCCAGCTCCTCTTTTATTTTATCCTTGGGTCTAGCCTCATAAAAAATAATTCACTTCATGTATTAAATTTATTTCTAATATCCAAACTTATATGAATGATTAAATTTACTAAGTCATCCAGCCTAACCATACCAATTTTTTTGTTCTTAACAATGATTAGGAACTTCCTCTCCTTGTCATCATCGATACTATTGGACCTTGGAGTTTTGTCTCTACCCAACTTGAATCTCTAAACAAAAACTATGATGTGAAATATATATTTTAGTACCATCATGAGAATCCCTTAACAAATATCATACAAAACCCCATTCCTTAAATCAATAATCCTAATCCATATATCCACACATAATCATTCCATTATGTCAGTTGTCTTAGCTAGAGCTCAGGAAGTCAAGTGTATATGATAGCATGTTAATTTTTGCATGTAAAAAATTATTCATATCTCATAGTGGATACCATAGAGTCCTAGGTATTCTAGACCCATCAATCATATTCTAAGTGTTATGAGCATTGAATAAGATAGACATGATACACCACATGATCCTATATGAGATTCTAACCCATCCATAGTTGATACATATTACTGATGATAATATATCCCTCCACCACTAGATATATTAATTTACCATGGACCTCCCCTTGAGTGCATCTCTATTTAATGATTAAAAATTTAAAATATTCCTCAAATATAAAAATAAATAAATAAAAAATTTGGAAACATTGAAGTTTTCAAAAAATACAAAAAATATGACTTGAGCATGACATGATGGCTAGTATACATTTTTACATATGTTATTTATTATATTTTTTTGTAAATGGAATATTATTTATGTATAAACTCACATTTCATAATATTTGAGTTTTTATACAGGACACACTAGTTACAAATGGACATATAAATGTTGGTTTTCCCTCTACCTAGTGGTCATATTGGGGGAATTGTATTCCATAGATCACATTATTATAAGTTATATATCTATACAAACTTTTTACCATATATAAACACCTATGTTATTTACAAATTCCTTTTTAGTTACTCATTTAATACATAGTGACACATGATATATAATTTACTATGATATGACATTGATACATGTATATGGTTCAAACTAATTTCTTTTTATATGCTCCTCTAATGATGTTAATATTTTACATGATAGTTTAATTAGTGTGTGACTATTATGTGTGGCCTTTGGATTTACTTGTTTAAAAATACATTGATTTCACTTTTTTATGGCATATTTATGCCATCATGTATGTGGCCTTTAACCTTGATTCTTTTGACATATTTATGTCCCTTGCATGCAACACTTTATCCTATGTGTGACAACTAAATATTAAACTTGTTTAATTTGTTATGTTTTTCACATTTGATGACATTGAGGGGTGTCTTTATCTATATCATACACTATTTACACTTATTTTTATTCATAGACATTCCTACTACATCCTTCATTGATACATTTATATAGATATGACACTTACATTCCCTATATTTCGTATGTTACATACATGCCTTGATTGATAAATTAAATAAATATGATGAAATAATAACCACATGATCAAATGATATTAAATGATTCTATATTTATACATGACATGGTATAATTAATTATTATTTTGATATGAGTGACTTATAGGATACATCCCTCATCTCAAAAAGGGGGCATAACAGTGGGATTATATTAGAAACATAAGCCTTAATGAGTATAAAATTAGAACATATGACATTTTTTTATAGATTTTAGAGATTCAGATGGTTCATATATAAAAATATTCTAGATACATGATATAAATTGACACATTGATACATATTACAGGGGGGCATTTGCATAAAAATTTACATGAACAAAATTTGATTGACATATTCACATTATATTTGGGATATAGATTTTCAAATTTGGCATATAGATTCAAAAGGAATGATATTGGTTCATGCACATAGATAATATAGTTAAAATTTATTGCAAAATTATTGTCATTCCACTTTACATTTACCAAAACTTTTGTACTTGATGGGGGCATGGACATTATTCATTTGATTGTGATCATCATTTTTTTTGCATTGGATAAAATTGGAGTGAAACATTAAATTTGAATCTATAATCCATATGTAATGGTTGATTCATTTATGAGTTAACCTTTCCTGATCATTTATCTCATTGTACCTACATAGTTGTTTCTTTTAGTGTTGGATATAGCCACATGGTTCACTCTATTTTTCATGCATAGTTATTTTGGTCATTATAATATATAATTTTACACACATACATGAGGGTTAGGGAATATTTCTATCCCAACTCAATAACTTACATAATTATATAAGTTTAGGGCATGACCACCCCCTACTCTCTAATTCTTCAAGTAGGAATTATCATTTACAAAAATATATGAAATCAAAATGGTTTTCACCAACACATAGGCGTAATATAACCCCTAATATTTTAATTTTCATCTTTTAGATATAAAATATGTAAATTAACTACTTCATTCTCATTCCAAGTTTCTATTTATTAGAAATACACATTTGGAACTATCTCCCAAAAATAAAAAGTGTGATGTACACACTCAATTATAATCTATCCTTTTATTCTATTTATTTTAAATATAAAAAGGGAGTACATTTATAGATACTAAAATATAGTCTTTAGTACTTATAATTAACAATCTTGATGCAATTTTACCATCCATGAAATTATCACACAAAAAAGGTCCTAATTCTCTATCCTCTCACACTTACATGCTATTTTATGATTCAACCCTTCTATCTTTATACCAAACACCTAAATGAACCTCATTTTCTACTTTACACCTGATAAATATCTTATAAATACATTTACAGACTCACATAGTAGTCCACTTCTACATGTCATTTTTCATGGTATAGTAATAATCTTTATTTAATAATGACCTAACTAATTAGAACTATCCCACTCCTGATAATAGTTATTTTATAAAATAAAACTCACCCTTAGGGTTATTATAAAACCTAATGTCTCAGTGATGTGAGGAATTATTCAAATAGATCACTACATAAATAAATTAAGGACTCAATTCAAATCACTTGGTAGCTATTATCATATCTCTAATTCACATCTATACATTATTGAAAATTGAGTGAATCAACCCTATTTTTAAAAAATTGCATATTATTCATTAGGATAAGTCATAAGCCAAGTCTAAATCACTCAAAGATAGGATAAAACAAATGTTTTCATGTAACTAATCAAATAACTACATTAATTTAAATAACAAAGGATCACAATTGATCACATTATGTGGGAGAGCTATGCTTGGCTTGATTTCCCTCCTTAGAATATTGGATATGTAAGAAACATTTAATCATTAGGTGATGGTGATTGGGGTCATCTCAACCCATTAAACTCCCCACATTTTTAGGTTTATAGCCCTCAAAAACACAATAAGGGTTTTAATTCAAATAAGTTTAATTTATATATTTTAGCATGTCATCATTTTTTAAGATCATAAACATAGAGAAAGAAAATACCATCAAGCAACTATATAGTCATTATGACACATTTCTGTACATGTTAGCTCCAACCAACATGTCATTACGAACTTGTGATAATGAACCAATCCTATAGAACAAAGCCAATTTAATAAATATATGAATTCCTAAATTAAGAGAACCACATTTTTGTTTATCCTTGATTTCCTCTTCCAAAACATAGTCATTGTAAAAATCTAAAAAAAAAACTAAAAATCATGATCTCTTTAGTACTTTCCATATTTAGCATATGCCCTTATCAAATCAAAAGAATCATTGCCAATAATTTGCATTCAAATGTATGCTTGAATGCCATATATATTAATCTAAATCCTCTTTCAAGGTTATATCTTAATTATATTAATATTAATAATTAATCTAAATTAGGGTAAAAGATTTCAAAAGATTATAGTCTTTTGAAGAAATTAACTGTTTATAAATCTTGACAAATAGGTATATTTATTTAAATTAGATGTTCATTTGACTATCATAGGTGATTTCAACTTTAAATTTTTACACCAATGGATGTTTTTACAATGGTAGTTAGAATGAGATGTAATGGTATGAGGATGTTTGTAAATTTTTTCAACATTAAATTTGACATCCATTTGACAATCATTTATAATTTTTCTCCTTTTTGTTGGAGAGGTCAATAAAAAAATCATAATATCTTATCCATATGTTGGAGTTTGTAGTTTATTTCATTTTTATAAAATATTTTTTTGACCTTGACATAATGATGTGGCTAGATTGATGTCATTTTTCACCAGTTGAAGGTAAATTTTTGGAGAAGATAGTGGAATTATTAATCACTGTGATATGTGAAAATTCCATAATAAGAACCTTGAGATTCATATCTCTCAATGTATTTAAGATAAAATTATTTAATATGTATGTAATAGTAAATTAATTCATATAAGAAAATAAATAAATTACATTGATTAGAATCTATACAATGGTAGTTAGGGTGGGAGTAATGGCATGACCAAGCACACAATTATGTTCAACATTAAACTTGTATAATGATAGACATTTAAAAAATGGTAGTGGTGTGGGATGTAATGGAATGATTTTGGTCAAAATTATATTTAACCTTAAATTTGACATCCATTTGATAATCATTTGGAATTTTTTCTTTTTTTTACAGAGATCAATCAAAAATTCATACTATTTAGACCATATGGTGGATTATGGAGAATATATGTTTTCCCCATAAATATTATTTTGATCCCAACATATTGGTGTATCTAAATTGATGACATTTGTTACTTATTAGTGAAAAAATGGTAGATAAGGTAATGGAATAAGTAATAAATTTTATATGTGAAAACATGAAGATAATAACCTTGAGATTGATATCTCTCAACATATTTTAGATTAATTTATTTAACATATATAATATCATATTAAATTATATAATAAAATAAAGTAATCAAACTATTAATAATTTATTAAATGGTATTGGGTGGAATAATTAATAAATTTCATATGTGAAAACATGAAGACAAGAACCTTGATATTGATATCTCTCAACATATTTTAGATTGATGTATTTAATATATGTAATATTAAATTAAATTAAATTATATAATAAAATAAAGTAATCACATTGTTAATAATTTATTAAGTATTGGGGTGGGATGTAATGGCATAACCATATACATAATTATGTCTAATATTAAATTTAAAGTTCATTTGACTGTCACAAGAAAATTTAAACCTTCAATTTGACCATCATTTTATTTTATTTGTTATTTTTTTTATAGAGGTCAATCAAAAAATTGTAATGTTTTAGGAAAATGTTTCAAATAAATATTTAATATGCATCACTATGTGTTTGGTTTTCATGCATTAGTTATCACTTATATTGAACCATGTGATGAGCTCTCTATTATTAGAGACAAACATGCAACCAATTCACAAAAATGATTGATTTAAATTTTGACATTCATTTGACTATCAAAAGGTAATATCAACCTTCAATGTGATGTTCATTTGATCATCACTTATTTTTTTTCTTTTTTTCATGGATTGGTCAATCAAAAATAGTAATGTATTGGCCATATCGTGGAGTTTGGAGTATATTTTTAGAATTGTTTCTGAATTAATATTTAATATGTGCCACTACGTGTTCGGTTGACATACATGCATTATCACTTATATTCAACTATGTGATAATAATGATTTATGTTCAAGCTTAAATTTGACATTCATTTGACTGTAATATGGCTATTTAAACCTTTAATTTGATGTCTATTTGACCATCACTTACAATGTTTTTTATTTTTCTTCAACATGTCAATCTAAAAAATATAATGTATTGGCCATATATTTTAATTTTTTTCCTATTTATAAAAAATAATTCAATAAAACATTTAATATGCATCAATACATGTTTGGTTGGCATGCATATATAGTTACTTATATTAAACCATGTGATGAGTCCTATTTAGTTAGAGACAAGTGGATAACCACTTCACAATTATATTCAACCTTAAATTTGATATTCATTTGACTATCATAATGAAATTTCAACCTTTGATTTGATTTCCATTTATTTATTGGTGAGTTTAAAAAATCATAATTTATTGGTCATATGGTGGAGTTTAGAGCCCATTTTTGGCATATTTAATATGTATCATTGTATATTGAGTTCGAATGCATGGAGTATAAATTATATTGAACCATGTGATGAGTCCTCTAAAGTTATAAATGTTAGGTTGTGGAGCTAAAAGCTTCACTGATGTAGACATGGAGGAGGTTGCAGAAGAGTTGCGGAGTGTCACAAACGCTGGTGTCGGTCAGGCCAACCGACGTCGGTATTATTAGACAAGAAGGCAACCGGCATCGGTCAGTAGTCAGCCAATGTCGGTGACCCCCAGACAGACAGGGACTGACGTCGGTCGCCTGTGTGGTTTGGACTGCAGATGTTACAGGCAGTTAGCTAACGAACCAAGTGTTTGCATGATGAGAGCTAATTTTAGACTGGGAGCTGTGGATCTAATTATTGCAATTAGATGTCTCATTATTGTTTGGATGAGATCTATATAATAGACTCATGGTTGTATTGTAAACTTGTGCTAGAGAGTAAGAGAGCAATATTATAAGCTCCTTCTATGTCTGAGGTGAGCTATGGTGTGTTCCTCCTAATGCCATAGTACCAGGTGTGTGGGTGTTGGATTGGAGAGTCAGCAAGATTCTTCATGTATGTATGATATTGGTCATCAGGTGAGCATGGCCTTTATAGGAGATCTGCATGGTAAGTAAGATCATTGATTTGTAGGTGTATGTGTGTGCAAGGTCAAGGTTCACAGGTGTGCAGAACCAGGTTGATTTGCAGGTGTGCAAGATCAGATAGGATAGCAACACAACAGGGAGCAGAATCAGGCAGGATCTACTTGGAGTACAGGTGTGTACTCGAATAGAGCAAAGAGGAAGGCAAGGGAGTTCCTTCCATAAGTATGGTCTGTTGAATTGCAGGTTATTGCAGGTTCATGGGAGATCTACTTGAAGTACCTTGAGTACTTGTGGTGTGCGTGGAGCACTGGACGTGAACACCAACTCTATGTTTGAGTTGTGTGTTGGGACCTGAGAGAGAGAGCTTTGAGGAGAGAATTATTGTTCACTTGAGGTGTGGGAAGCCTCTGAAGAGGTGGTGGAGAAGAAGTGGCATCTTCTTTATTGTGTTCTTTTCTTCAAGAGTTTTAATATAAGTTGTGTATTGTCTCTCATATCATGTGTTATTCCAAATTCTAGTTACTTGTGTATTCTAGTTATTTCCGCATATTAAGTTGCTTAGTAATCAATTGTGTGCTTCTGGTGTTTTGTATCCCTAACAAGTGGTATCAGAGCCAAGGTTGCAGGAAGCAAGTTTTGTGTTTGGTTACAGGTCACTCTCAGGGGTTTCTAATCGAGTGGGAGTAGAGCAATGGCAGATCAAAGTAAGCTAAGAATGGAACAGTTGAAAAGCATAGGTGGTCACCAATGGTCATATGGAAAGAAAGAGCAGGTAAAAGAATATTGTTGGTTGGTAGCAGATCAACATGAAGGAACTGAAGATGTAGATGTTGCAGGTGTTGTTGCATAGGATGCTTTGGAAGGTTTCTTGGATAAAGTTGAATCTTGGATAAAATATTCGGTTGCCTCTTTCCATGCAGCCCCAGGTAGCGGAGCTGGTGAGCCTTGCCAAAGAATTGGCAAAGGGGAAGTGAAGCTAAAATTGCAGGCGGCCAACACACAGGTGTTGATGAAGGTCATGCAGGTCCCAGGTTTGGAGATATGGCTAATTTCTTCAGAAAGATTGGGTGATGAGAGATGCACAAGAACTCTCACAGTGGATGCACTTGAATTAGCTTGTGGTAAGAAAATAGGTACTCTTTATCTACTTGTTTATATTACTAATTCTTATTCTATTGTGGAGACATGGCTTCGTAGGCTTGGTCACATGAGTAGGAAGGAGATGCATGTTCTTAAGCGGAGATGGCAGACAGAAACCAGTGGATGGTGCTGGATACTTCTGAGCAGAGCAGTTTGGACATGGGTTTTGATTCAAAGGAGCTTGTGGGTAAAAAGTCATCATTCACAGGTGAACACAGGTACTGGCGTCAGTCAGGAGGAACCAGCGTCGAATAGACAGGTACCGATGTCGGTCACGTGCAGATCGAAGCTGGTGATGTTGGGCAAGGTAAGACCGACATTGGTTAGAGGACTGACGTTGACAGTAGGTAAGACCGATGTCGGTCAGGAGGACCAACGTCGGCAATAGGGACACCAACGTCGGTAGGGTCGGTAGTCAGGGACAGACACATGGGAACTGACGTCGATTAGATGCAAATTGTGGAGTGACCGAGGTCGGTCACTGTAACGGATTTTGGGTGGACAACATGCTGTCAAGGAGTCTCAAACACCCATATAGAGGACTAAAGATGTAAGTAGGCCCTCAAATTCATTGTTCCTCTTCTTTATACTCGTTGCTGATTATAGAGTAGGAAGGATCCAGGAAATAGGTGGGAGCATGGTAGGGATATGATGCAAAACCAAATGGGAGTTTTGGTAGGGTTGCCAGCCGATGCGAAAGCACAAAGATGAATGGATTCCTTAGTTGAAGAATAGAGTGAACGAACATGTGAGATGGAAGACCAGGCATATGGTCTTGAGGGAGCTACAGGACAGTGGGACAGGACTGACAGGTGGTACCAGGTGGATGACAAAGCAGGGCTTTAGTCAATGTCAGTATAACCATTGTGTTTGTCTTACCAGGTGGATGATGGTCGCAACATTATCCTATTACTGTATGTGGAGGATGAACTTGGTACAGGTTTAGGCATACAGGGTTTTGCTGAGCTAAGGGTAAGGTTAGTTCAGTGGCATGTCATGAGGAGTTTGGAGCAGTGAAATTCTTTGACATGGGAGACATGGAGATCACAAGTTGATTTTGTCTCCAGTGGGAGCTGATGTGAATTAGGTGTTGGCAAAATTCAAGATGCAAATCCGGAGCACACTAAGGGTTGGATAGGTACAGTGTCCAAAATCACATGAGGTCTGGTATAGACCTGAGTATTCCCATGCAGTGGGAGCTGTCAGACAGTTAGGAGCCAATTCGAGGAAGTGGGTTCTCAAGTATTTGAGAGGGACCAGCAACAGGTATACATGTAGGGTCAGGACTTCACTACATGGATTTGTAGTTACAGATGCGGCAGGGTACTCAGATGATAGGAGGTACATCACAGGTTGTGTGGTGGGTTGTCTTCAGGATTGATCTTGAAGAGGGATACAAACCAGGAAATAGATTAGACGGAGTATAGGTACAGGTACAGTGCAGCTATTTATCTCCATGTGGGAGATTGTTAGGTTGTGGAGCTAAAAGCTTCATTGATGCAGACATGGAGGAGGTTACAAAAGAGTTGTGGAGTGTCACAGATGCCAGCGTCGGTCAGGCCAACCAATGTCAGAAGTATTAGACAAGAAGGCAATCGGCGTCAGTCAGTAGTTGGCTGACATCAACAACCCCCAGGCAGATAGGGACTGACGTTAGTCACCTGTGTGGTTCAGACTGCAGATGTTATGGGTAGTTAGCTAATGAACCAAGTGTTTGCATGATGAGAGCTAATTTTAGACTGGGAGCTATGGATCTAATTATTGCAATTAGATGTCTAATTATTGTTTGGATGAGATCTATATAATAGACTCATGGTTGTATTATAAACTTGTGCTAGAGAGTAAGAGAGCAATATTATAAGCTCCTTCTGTGTGTGAGGTGAGCTATGGTGTGTTCCTCCTAGTGCAACAGTACCAGGTGTGTGGGTGCTGGATTGGAGAGTCAGCAGGATTCTTCATGTATGTATGATCTTGGTCATTAGGTGAGCATGGCCTTTATAGGAGATCAGCATGGTAAGTAAGATCATTGATTTGTAGGTGTATGTGTGTGCAAGGTCAAGGTTCACAGGTGTGCAGAACCAGGTTGATTTGTAGGTGTGCAAGATTAGATAGGATAGCAACACAACAGGGAGCAGAATCAGGCAGGATCTACTTGGAGTACAGGTGTGTACTCGGATAGAGCAAAGAGGAAGGCAAGGGAGTTCCTTCCATAAGTATGGTTTGTTGAATT
>JARHVA010003849.1:382500-385000 GCA_037957365.1 Torreya grandis
GATAGAATTATAATCCCAAATAACTTGGGTAACCATTTATATCAAATTCATTGGTAAAAGATATATAATCAACCAACCATTACTATAAATAATATTTACCATAGCCTAAAAATTATGGGTTGAATAAATAAATGCTTGAACTTTATCTAGTTCCATGTGATTTGATATTATATGCCTTGAGAAGTGAACTTATAATAATGCATTTATATTTACATGAAAATTAATGTATTTTTTTATTTCAATAGATTTTTTTTTATGATTTATAAATTTTATTATAGTTTCTTCTTCATTTGGCCTTATAGGAAGTCATGATTATTGTTAAGTAGAAGTAATAAATTCAAAATAAATAAAATTTTATCTTTATCTTTGTAGTCAGTGATGATCTAAATAGTTCAATGGTCATGTAGATAATTTAGTAAAAAGATTATATCATACCTATATTTGAAGGATAAATATACATATCATCTTCTATGGACATAAACTTTCTTGATTCTAAGTCACACAATGTGTCTCTACAAGATAAAAAGATAATAATAAAAAAATATTATGGATGACACCTTGAATATTATATTAAGTTAGATTATGAGTGAGTATTAGATAAAAAAATCAAGTAAGACGGTCTATAAAATCTCTCTTAATTATAATGGTTCCCATAATAACTATCACACTGATATGATCATGGATAAATTGATATACATCTCTCTCCACTAGAAATGGATTAAAATATTATTCTAAGGATGATATTTTAATATTATTTACAATGTTCATGTCACAAATTTAAACATTTACTATCATTCTCAAGTGGAGACCTATTAGAACGCCCCATCATTTGGAAAATTAGATCAATAATAGAATAGTCAGTGTGATACTTTTCTTATTTATCATATCATTATGCACCCATGACAACAATCATGTGTAGACCAAGATAAAATACATATCATTGAGTTGTATACAAAACACCTAAATCTACACTACATTGGACAACTATGTTATAATTTCCTAATATATTAAATTGATATCTTTTGTGTATATACCTAATTCTATTATAAAACACATGGCTTAAAGTAGGTTTTATAACTTTTGTAATGAACGGTGTTAAATATTGTATAATAAATTTAAGTAATTGAGATATTTTTAGACCCTATGCATTTTAATAAGTTTCAAAATCAAGAGTAGTTAGGTATGTATGATTCCATGTTGGCACAGACACTACATCTAGTTTTCCTCCTTTTGCATGATGATCTATTGATGTGTATATTGGCCTTATTATTTCCTAAATTTGAGCTTAATATTTAACTATATCAAGACACTGAATTATAATCTCTAATATTATTTGATAGACTCTAGGTGGGAAACTAAATATCCTGTGATCAGTAGAAAAATCCACTTTTTAATATCTTTAGATTTGTCAAGTGATATAGAAAGAGATACAATGTAAGTATGATTTTTTATTTGACTTTAAATATATCTCATTCTGTAAAAAAAATAATTCCAATATGGGACCACAATCTTAAATAATTAAATGAATCCCATCCATAGTAAAATGGCTAAATTGGTAGACAAGTTTACATTTCTTCCATCTATGAGACAAAACATCCAATTTCTTAGGTGTAATTATAATAATCAAACATTTATCAAGGAGATTCAAATTATTTTCAATTTCATTTTTCATTTTAGGCTCTACTAGGGTTTCCTCCATGCACCATCATATATTCATCCCTTGATTTTTTTACTAATCGCACTTGTTTGCATACCACAATCCTTGTTAAGTTTCCTATAGGAATAAAATTATTCCTTTTAAGGGTTTCTCACCTTAAAGTGAGGATTTATTATTTAATGACTTCTCATTCTCTCCTAACTAATTCAGCTATGGTGGAGAATGATGGATCATTAATCAATAATTGCCTAAAAGCTCTCAAAGAAGTTTGTATCGAAGGTGTACCATGACTAACTCTTTAAAATTTGATGTTATTTTATGAATTCCATAATTTAAATCTAATTATTAATTGATAGAATAGTTTTATTTTATAAATTATTTTGTGGGTTGAATACCTTTTGAAATTATGGTTAGATTTTAAGTTCAAACTCACTGGGTTGCTCATGGCATAAAGATTGAAAGCATCCAAAATATGACCAAGGATTTTTTCTATTTCATTTCATCAATAATTCCCATGTAGGATTTATTCTCCATAAGTTAGCCACATGGTATATTAATAACTCACTAATGGTTCTCTACCCTTGGATATGGGACTTTGTAGTCTCTGAGCACACTACCCTTAAGGTCCTAGTTTGGGTATAATTTCTAGGTTTCTCATTATCTTATTGGCATTTTATTCACCAAATGGCTTATTCCATAGTTCAGGTTATTTGTCATTAAAAAAATAGATTTTACTCTCTTAGGCCATGGAAATGGGTTTGTGTGGAGGCAAACCTTTCCCTAAACCTTAAAGAGTTTGTGGAGATTCAAGTTGGTGATGTGAGACACTCATAATGGGTTTTG
>JARHVA010003849.1:390000-407500 GCA_037957365.1 Torreya grandis
AAATGATTTTCATCCTAGACATTTCTAAAAACATTTCTCCCATTCATAATATATTTCATTTTTAAGATTTTATATACGAGAAATATAATAAAATAAAAATACACTCTCTATGCCTTTTATTCTATTTTAGTAAATAAAATTCTGCATAAATAGTCTTACAACTGCTAGTGTGTGTTTAACCAAAAACATTTCATCTAAGTTATATAGAATATAAAAAAATTAATTTGAATAGGATTAAAGTGCATGAACTTATTATACATAATTTTTTTATTTGATCAGGTAAATAACTTGGTTTTACAAGGATTTAGGAACCATAAAAGTATTATACAAAATAGTAATAGGCCAACAAGGCTAAACAATAAAAACAACAAAAACTAACTATAGAGTATCATAAGTAGTGAAATAAAAAAAGAATAAAAATATCAGGAGAGGGGCCCTCTAGTGTTTCCTCCACATAAATTTTCTATGGTAATCTCCACTTGATCTTGGAGAACTTTTCCCTTGTCTAATTACTAGGTCCTTTTACACCATCACCTGGGAGGATCATGCATGGCCTTTTTTGGCCTTGTACCTATAGAGGTGTTTAATTTATAGGTGTCATGTTGGGTATGTCAAGAGGGGGGGTCTCTATTACCTTCAATTCCTACTTATTGGGGGTCCATTTTAGCTTAATGGATTAGACAAAAGAATGAATAGTTGAGTTTGCTTACCTATGTAAGGCATTCCACTCTTTGTTAATGCTAGCAAAGGTCAGTCTTACCTCTTACACCCTATTATTAAAGTTATTGAGATAATCCTTATTGTTCTTTAAATCATTAGATATAATAAATTTTCCCTTCTTGATAGCCTCTATGGAGGTGCCCTCATTTAGGAAGATTGGTTTGGGCTTGGGAATAAAAAGCCTAAACATAAGGTCTTTGGTGGAGGTTTTATATAGGCTAGCTTGGGGAGTGATAACATGAGTGAAATGACCCTAATGTGGGGTCCTCCTCTAAAGAGTCCTCTCAGGTAGAGGACTACCCTCATGGGAACCTCCCTCCCTTAAATTTTTTGACCATGGTTAACAAGCAACATTATAAGCCCTTGATGCAGAATGGGGTTAGCCTCATTTACTTAGTGGGCAAGGGTTGTGCATTCTAGTGACTTAAGCAATTATAATGACAAGATGATATTATAACTAAGTAAGTGGTTTAACAATAAAAAATTATGAGAAATATTAAGGTGTACTTACCCTCTAGAGTCATGTATCTCATCACCTAGAGGCATACCTCCAACCATTATTATGGGAAGTCTACCCAAGGGAAACCCTTCTTATCTATTTTCATAAACTCATTTATATAGAATAAGTGCTAAAGGAATTACTAATTATTTGTTTGATATTTATAGGCCTTTTCACCTTCACAATTCATGTCCATGGCCTCCCTTATGAATTCATTTGTGATTGTGATTTTAATGCCCTACATCACCATCATACACTTATTCTACCTAGTGATGAAGTCCCTAGAAATGTCGGCATCATGATCTATGATTCATAACATTAGTTATATGAGATAACCCCCATACCTTAGCTTTTTACAAACCTTCTTTAGTCCACACACCTCAAAACATGAGGTAGGCTTGAGGTGCTCTCTATCTCCCCCCATTAGCACATTGATAGTAGGGCTAAGACAAATGGATAAATGATTCTAAAAAAGGTAGATTCAAACTATAGATAGTTCTAATAAATAAATTGATATAAAATATTTATTAATTAAAACAAAGGAAGTAGTTATAAGTCTATCAAATCAATTAGAGATGCATATTTGTATGAAATAATAATATTTATAAAAGAAACATGCAAAAATATCAACAATCCCAACCAATTTTTTAAGATAGAACGAACAAAATAGTAAGGCCATTTTAAAAAGACAAATTTTTCATATATTTTAACCATTACACTCCATTATATCACATCTCATTCATGTATTCTCTCAAAAACCTTAAAGCCTTGTCAAGAATACCATTTTCTAAATATTAATAAATTATTATTTTCCATAAGACCACATTTCTCTGAGGCATTTTATCTTTGTTATTTGTGTATGATTTTGTGTTTTACATACATATCTATCAGGTAATTCACTATAAAATGTTTTGGAAAAAATATGTTTTTGATGATGCCTTGATGGATGTTTATACCCTATTTGATGAAGCTTCATTTCAAGATAGGTAGGGAGGATTCTGGTGAAGGTTATGGGGTTTTGATTTTGATCTTGCAATTAATTTTTATTAATATTTTCCATAGAATTTTCAAATATTCTATTTTATTCATATCCTTCATTCATCACATTCTATGAGACTACATCTGGTCTATGCATTTTCTTGAAATGATTTAAATCCTCATTAAAAACACTATTTTGTGCATATCCAAAAATAATCATATTCCATATCTTGTAGAGAGTGTTATTACATCATATATTGTATAAATTTTATTGGAACCTTTATATTTTAACCTAGTTTGGATTATAAAACCCTAATTATGATTGAAACTTGAATGTAATTTAGATTGTAAAGTATGTTAATTAAGCATAAACCTAAATGTAAAACATTGAAATGAACTTAACAAGTGGCATATGTTAAAGATATAAAATAATAAAGAGTTAAATATACTTAGATTTTATAGTTTAGTGAATCATAATATTGATTTAATTTTGAAAAATATCCATATCCATGTGATGGATAGTAAGATCATGCTTAGGTTTATTATGTTGACAAAATTATCTTAGACTAATTTTCATGTCCAAGAGACAAGAATGTAGATATGATGATTTGGGTATTTTTAAGTAAGAAATTTATATTTTTTTCACATATATTGATAGGTTACTATAGGTTATCGATATCAAAATAGGTGGGTTGAACTCATACCAAACATGTGGATGTCATAGAATGGGGAATAAGAGACATGTATGTGTGCATAAGTCATCATATATGGTAAAAGTAGGTCAAAAGTGACATTGTGAAGTGTCTAATACCAAATTTTATTATCTATAAATGCCCCCATTTTATTATAGTATTGAAATATAATAAAAATAATTGAGTAAAATGATAAAGTATTCCTAATGTGTATAACACAATTTTTCTTTGGAAAATGGCTCCAAATGTACAAATTTGTTCCATACACCTACAATGAATATTTAGTAGATAAATTCCATATGTGAAATTTGATATCTAAATTATAATGGATTTTTTAAAACTTAAGAGAAAGGAAGTTTTACACTTGTATCTGGGTGAAATTATGTTTCCATGTAACTTTTAAGGTATTTTAAAACCCTTTTGTTGATTTAAAAGTGATTATTAGGTATAAAAGTTTAAAAAATTATTCAAAATTTAATATATGACATTCAAACACAAATCTAAATGTAAAGCATAATTAATAGAAGTTTATTGACAAGTGTAATATGATTAATAGATTAAGTACAACCAAAGATTATGATAATTAATATTATCATTTCTAGTTGACTATAGTAGGTATTTGATAGTGGAAAACATGATGAAACAAGATTGTGATAGATTGGGTCCAGAAACAAAATCTACAACTATGTCTGGAGAAATCTGTAATCTTTAGATAGCTACATAATGTGGTATTTTCCATTGAATATGGATTTTTACACTATGAAAACTTTGAAACTATTGTTTTCCTACTACCTACACCTATGTCTATTTAGAGGGCAAAGATATTTCAATTTTGTTAATTTCATGAAGAAACTTCTATTTTCCTGATGCTTGCATTGAAAACCCTAGGTGTACTTATGGGAGAGATAAACCTAGAGAAAAAGGGGAAGTGTAATGGGTTTATCTGAACCTAATCACCCATATTTATGATTAACCACTACCTACATATTTTAATACTCTAAGGAGGGAATCAAGCCACACATAGTTATGACACCTAATGTGATAGTGAAAATGTATTCCTTTACCATATGAATGTAGGTAGTGATTTGGAATTGATACTTGAAAATTTTAGCTCTTGACTTTATTTGAAATTATTTATACTTAATTTTTGATTAATATTATTTATTAATATTGAATTTGGGAAGAATAGGGAATATTTATCAATGTGCACTAGTGAAATAATATATTTTAAATATAAGTCAAGTAATTTTGACATGAGACCTATATTTGTTTATATAGTGATAATTTTGAATAATTTACTTTATCCAAATTTTTAAAAAATCAAAATGACACAAAAAAATATTTATAATTTTAGAAACTATCCCTTAAATGGTGTAGGCACAATGCCATACTAAGTGGATAAGTCCATGACACCAGAGCTATCTACATGACATAGACCTATCCCATATAATCAAGGATATATGGTCTAAGGTTGGGAATATTTTGAGAGTGGTATAAGTAAATTTTAGGATTGAATTTGAAATTCATATATATTAGTGACAACAAAATATGGGTCAAGCTTGCCAATAGATAAATAACTATAGGAATGGTGAATAAAATTTTATATTTGAGTGTAAGTCAAGTAGTTAAAGATATGTCAATAATTAATATTGTCAAGAACTTGTGACTAGATTTAGGTATCTACATTTATTCCATTTGTTATAAAAATCATGCCATTTATTATGTGTACCCATAATAGCACAACCTTTCTCAAGGAGCTTCAAATTAGTTACAATTTCACTTGTCACTTCAATTGATTTTTATCCCAGACCTTTCTTAAAACATTTTTCCCATTCATAATATATTTCATTGGGAACATTTTATATAGGATAAATGTAAAAAAATTATAATACACTCTTTTTGCCTTTTATGCAATTTTAGTAAATAAAACTTAGTATAAATTATCTTACCACTACCAATGAGTGTTCAACTAGAAACATTTCATCTAACATATAGAGGATATTAAAAACTAGGTTTGCATAGGATTAAAGTGCATGAAATTTTGATACAAAAATTTATATGAAGGATTTATTAATACAAATATAGGAAGTGGTTATAAGTCTATCAACTCAGTTATAGATGTATATTATTATGAAATAGTAATATTTCTAAAAGAAACTTTCAAAAACATCAATGATCCCAACTAATTTTATAAGATAGAATGAATAAAATACTAAGGCCATTTCAAAAAACCAAATTTTTACATATATTTTAACCACTACATTCCATTATGCCACATCTAATTCAGGTATTTTCTAAAAATTCCCTAAATCCTTGTCAAGAATAACATTTTTTTAATACTAAGAAATTATTATTTTCCATGAGACCACATTTATTTAAGACATTTTGTCTTTGTTCCTTATGTATAATTCTCTATTTTTCATACATGTCTATCAAGAAATTCACTATAATTTAATTTGGTAGAAATACGTTTTTGCTGATGCATTAATGGATGTTTATACCTTATTTGGTGAATATTCATTTCAAGATAGGTAGGGAGGATTCTAGTGAAGGTTATGGGGTTTGTATTTTGACCTTAAAATTATGTTTTATTAACAGTATCCATGGAATGTTTAAAAAGTCTTCTTTTTAAATATCCTTCATTCATCACATTCTATGAGACTACAGTTAGTCTATGTATTTTCTTGACAAGATTTAAAACCTTATTAAGAATATTGGTTTGTGCATATCCAACAATTATCAGATTTCATATCTTATAGAAAGTGTTATTATATCACATATTTTAGAGAGTGCATTAGAAACTTTATATTTTACCTTAATTTGGATTTTAAAACCCTAATTATGATTGAAAATTTAATGCATTTCAAACTATAAAGTATGATAATTAAGCATAGATCTGAATGTAAAATACTAAAACTAATTTAATAAGTGGCATATGCAAAAGATTCAAAAATACTAACAAGATTAATATAGTTTATTTTGTGGTTCAATTACTCATAAGATTTATTTGATTTAAAAATAATAATTCATATGTGATGGATAGTAAGACCATTCTTAGGTTAATTTTTTTGATAGAATTGTCTTAGCTTAATGTTAGTGTGAAAGACACATGACAGTGGATTTGATGATATGGGGATGTCCAAGTAAGATATTTAGACTTATTCACATATATTACAAGGTTAATATAGGTGATTTATAGTAAATTTTTTGGGTTGAACTCATATAAAACATGTGGATGTGATAGAATAGGGAATAAGAGGCATGAATGTGGGCACAAGTAATGTATGGTGAAAGTAGGTCAAAAGTAACATTGTAAAGCATCTACTAACAAATTTTATTATCTAAAAATCCCCCCATTTTACTGTAGTATTTAAATATTATAAAAATACTTGATTAAAAGGATAAAGTATACCTAAGTGTGTGAAACACAATTTACCTTTGGGAGATGGATTGAAATGTACAACTTTGTTTGATGCACCTATAATGAATATGTAGTAGTCAATGTCCATATGTGAGATTTGATATTTTAAGTATAATGGATTTTTGAAAGTTAAGATAAAGGAAGGATTAAAATTGTATATGGGTGAAATTACGATTCCATGTAACTTTTAAGATTTATTTAACCCTAAATTTGATTTAATAGTGATTACTAGTTATAAAACTTTGAAATATTATTCATATTTTATTATATGAGATTCAAACATAAATATAAATGTAAAGCATAATTAATTGAAAATTATTGAGAAATGGAATATGAAAAATATATTACTTACAACCAAATATTAGGATACTCAACATTATGATTTTTGGTTGATTGTAGTAGGTATTTGATAGTGGCAAACATTATGAAACAAGACTATGATAGTTCAGGTCTAGAAATAGAGTATATAGCTATGTTTGGATAAGTATGAAATATTTAGACAACTAAATAGTGTGGACTTGTCTATTGACTATATATTTTTCCATTGTGAAAATTTTTAAATTTTGATTCTTATACTACCTACACTCGTATCTGTTGAGTGGGAAGATATATTTCAATTTTGTTAATTATATTTAAAAACCTATGTTTTCCTTATGATTACCCTTAAAAACCTAGGTATACTTATGAGAGAGATAAAAATAGAAATAAAATAGGAAGTGCAATGGGTTTATTTGATCCTAATCACCCTTAATGATGATTAACCACTACTTACATACCTAAATACTCTGAGGGAATCAAACCACACATAGTTATGTCACCTAGTGTGATTGCACAACTATGTTCCTTTACTATATGAATGTAGGTAGTAATTTGGACTTGATATTCAAAACTGTTATCTCTTGAATTTATTTATAAATCCTTAGACTTAATTTTTTACTAATCCTATTGATTAATGTTTAATTTGGGAAGAATATGTCAGATTTATCAATGTGCACTTATGTAATAGATAGATTTTAAAAAAAAGCCAAGTACTTTTGAAATGAGACCTTGATTTATTTATATAGTGATAAATTTGAATAATTTTCTTTATCCAACTAGAAAAAAAATAATATTACCCATACAAATATATAATTTTGGAAACTAGCCCTTAAATGGTGTGGGGAAATGTCATACTAAGTGGATAATTCCATGGAAGTGGACCTTTCTACATAACACAAACCTATCCTATAAAATTAAGGATATATGGCCTGAGGTTGGGAGAAGTTTTATAGTGGTATAAGGCAATTTAAGGATTAAATTATAATTTCATATGTATTCTTGATTTTAAAAATAGGGGTCAAACCTACATATAAATAAATAACTAGTGGAATGGTGAATAAAAGTTTTATATTTGAGTGTAAGTCAAAAGGTTCAAGATATTCCAATAATTAATATTTTCAATAAATTATGAATATATTTAGGTATCTCCATTTCCCCTCCTCTCAAACTAAAATTTTATAGGGAACTCATGTTAGAAAACCCTACAATAACACATGAATTAATTTTTGTCAATATTTTACATTTTAAAAATATAAAATTTGAAATTTGAAATTGAAAGGAGAGAAAGGAAGGAGATAAAACCATGTTTATCTATAAATTGTAATAGATTGTATTCTCTATTAAATTATTGGATAAGTGCTTCCCCTTGTTGAATTACTTTTAATGATGGTTCCTAAAATTGAATCATTAGAAAAGTGTGAGTGATCAAGTCACAATTTTTAATAACTAATCAATCCCTTGTGTTTCAAAGATGCATACTCTAACTCTAATGAATGGGAATAAGTACCCAATGCACTAACCCCAAAATAATACAAAACCATGATGAGTTCAATAGAATTGATTGTAAGTCCATTGAGTGTTATTATATGTAAATTTACATCACCCATAACATACTATGGAACTGCATAAGGGATTCTCTAAATGTAATTATAAGGTCATTGAATGTCTCTAGAATTGAATGTAAATTACATGTAATATAAAAAATCACATAGTTTTAGATGGATCTATATTCTAATTTCATGATTGAAAGAGAACGAATAATTTTCATGATCCCATTCATGACTATAATTCCATTAAATTTGAAGTGAAATAACAACCATTTTGCATAAATCTGATGAAATTTATTATAGTACATATGCTTATGAACCAATATCATGTCTTTTGATTTTGAAAAAAAAAATATATGTGCATAAAAAAAATGACCCATTAATATATTCCAAATGATATAGATTTTCATGCATTTATATGCCCACCTATAATTGAATTTCAAATATTTTATTTTTGTTCATATATCTATTTTTGCATATGCTCTTGCATATGCAACCAATTGGTTATGAATCCATGAAAAATTATCTTTTAATTTAGTGAATATATGTGTCATATTCCCCATAATTTGAATAAAATTTTCAATATTTTTCATGTATTTGATTTTAGAATTACTTTAAATCTCTTAAACTTATATTATGCCATAAAATATTTTTTTAGGGAATCTTGAATATCTAAGGCAAACCCATTGTAATTCCCTATTTTGAGATGAGGATATACCTTAAAAATAGCTTAACTAAAAATAATATTTAATTGTGTCATATGATAAATATAGAATAATTTATAATAATTTAAATAAATGGAGAGTATGTTGTCATAGTATAGCACATGTCATAAAGGATTGTATACAACATATGTAATGTGAGTCATTAAAGTGTCATGTTTAGATATATATAAAAATGAGGTACATAATAATTTAACCTTCTATAAATTATACCACATGGTAAATCTTCATGGTATGGGTCATGGCACCACTAGTCAATCATAATCAATCACAACAATCATCACAAAAAATGTCATGCAATACCACATATAAGGCGAAAGAACACATAAAATGGACAAAACCATGTCGCAACCAAAAATTCCAAGGGCCGTATAAAAAGAACATAAAAATATCAAAAAAAGGGACACAAACATGTCATACCCACAAGTCATTTGGACACATATAATAATTAAATAATTTATAACCTATCATTCAATAAAGTAACAATATTAGAGGAGGATAGATCAAGTGAAAACTAGTCTACACCATTTGTTTGTATCAATGTCACAACATATGAAAGTGTAATTTACATGTATATCAATGTAAGATGTGAATAATTATCTAGATACTTGTAATATATATATATCTCAACATGGTAAATAAGTCATAGATATACATAAATTGTGATAATGTGACCTGTAGAATAAGATTCCTCCAACATAGGCATGGCCACTAGTTTGAAGGGTGTCCAAAATATAATAATCCATGTATAATATGTATGTCCTACCTCACACTCATATTAATTTTTAAAAATGTGTGTATTAAAAATAATATGTTATCCATCAAACTATGTGATAAATAACATATTCATATAATAAATCTATCAATTTGTGTCATTCTTATGTATTGATTTTTGAATTATTTTGAGAATATTTTGAATACTTTTTTTCTGAAATATTTTAATTTTTTAATTTTTAAACATATGAATATTTTTTAATTTTTAAAATTTGTGCCAAATTTAAAATAAACTATCTACTGATCCCATAAATGTGAGGACCATATTGCATGCCTATATTAGAGAATGGGAGGGTTACCTTCCGTGAATGAAATTCTACATGTATATGAACTAGAATACAAAAGGATTTAGATTTTTAAATGTAACTTTCATGTTCAATACTAATATAATATTGTGTAGGATGTGTTAATATATAGATAATAATAATTTGTGGAGTTTTATTTATATTAAGAGAATGCCAAACTTCATGTATTCATCATGGATCATGCTAAACTATCCATGGTACTACCTTAGGATGAATTGTAGAATATGATTAGATATTTTAAAATTAATTAACTCTCTAACATGAATATTTTATCCATTAGGGAGTAATACTCTCATTTTAAATGAATATATAGAGAGATCCCATATAGATATGATAATAGTCTCTATACAATGCTCCTAAATAGATGTAATAAAAACTATGGTTATGGTGGGTTAGGATGAGGAGATACCACTAACTATAAAGGGTATTCATATTGAATGATTGAAAAATTTATAACATGATCAAATTTTTATATTTTATACATAAATTTACTTTGGATGGTTGATGCAGAGGGAGAGAGTTTGCACAATCTAATTTCAAGGTTCTTTTTTAGGACTAGTTTCTTGTAGACTTATTTTAACATAAAGCTTATAAGTTTGAATAGGTTAAATACAATTTAATACTAGTTATGATTACCCATTATAATCTTACATGTTAATATACAATTTCAAGTCAAAACTATCAAGGGAAGTCCTCCAATTCATAAGTCCTTTATGTAATTAGGTCTCAATTAGGCCTAGTTCAAGAACACTTCTCTTATTCCATACTGTACGGTATTTTAAGGTTATAAAACCTAAATAATAATTTATATAATTTGAAACCAAATAATATTAAAATTTTTTACAATTTTTATCTAGTGAAAATAATAGTTATTCAAGTTGTAAGTTTAAAACCCTAGTTTGGGGTTGTATAGGCTTGTAGGTGCCCGAGAGCCTTCTAAAAGAGCTAGTTTGAGTTTTAATCAGCTTTAATAACTTATGAGACCTGTATTTTGTCTTAAAAAACTCACTTAACCTTATAAAATATATAATTATTCACAAAAAAAACATCATAGGGATCTAAGATATTGATTTACAAAATTTTGGGTGCTTGTATAGAACTGTGTTAGTAAAAATGAAGGTTTGAGTTGAATATTGAAATAATAAGTTGATTTATTAAAATTAAAAAGGATTAAAATAATTAATAATAGAATATAAAAATCTCAAAACATCTTAAAAACCTTGAATTAATATCAAAATAAACACTCTACTCTCTTCCTTCTTGACTGTGTCAAAATAGAGCTCTTAAAGCTTTTGTAAACCAACTTGTGTCCTCTAAATAAGTGAAAAGATTTAAATATGATAAAATAAAAAAACAATATAATATGGATGACATAAAAAAACCTCTAAAAATATAAAATCATTATTTTATTTATTGATCTCATTGCACATACAACAGTTGTGCACAAAATTTTTAAGGCAAGTAATTTTATTTAAAATCTAATATTTTTATTTATCTTTATTGAAACTCTCCACCTATGTGAAATTATAATGAGACTCTCTTATATCCGTTACACCCATTTTAACTCCTATAATATCTCTAACTAATTCTTAGTTACCCCCAACACATACCATTTTTTGAAAGATTAACATACTTAGGCATTAGATAAGATCTGAAACATGATAGTTATTCCTAAGGGAGTGTTAAAATATTAAGAACCATTCCTAAGTTAAAAATACTCATAAAAACATTAGGTTACATCATTATAACCTCACAAAAACATGAAATTTTTTGTAGAACACTTGGAAGAAATTTAAATTTTTAAAATCATTAGGAAGAAATTTAAATTTTTAAAATCATTGTTTAAATGATCTCAAATTAAAATTTGGAGTTAACCTAAGATATATAACCTATGAAAATCATTATATTATAAATATTATGACTCAAAAGACTCTTTATAAATAAAAAATTTAATAAAATATAAAGCATAATTCTTCCTAGGTGATTCTCATGTATCATACTCCCTAGAAACAAAAATTTGACTCATGAACTCCTATTCATGAGGTCTTTCAAAGTATATCCATGATTGATGATGTTAATTCTATAATACAAGTGGAATAATCTAAATTTTAATAATATTTTCCTCTAGTTATCTTACTAACCTTATTGTCTATGATGAGTTCAAGTTCTTCCTTATTTGCTTGTGGTAACTGATATACCCATTCTTGGACTGTTGTTTCTTCATTTCTAGTTTGTTGATCACTATCGTACCCTTATTTGAAAGGATATAAGTACTCAAAATTAAAAATGGGAGATATTCCCACACTATAAGTAAATATATCTCATATTCATTATTGGAGAACTTCTTGATGACCTTGCAAAGGCCAATTTTCTTCATATTTAGTTTGTTATACTCACTTTTTGGAAACCTTTTCTTTCTCAAATGAGCTAATACCATGTCCCAAACCTAAAAAATTACTTCTCTCCTCTTAATATCTATATGTTGTTTTTAATTTTCCACACTCAACTCCAATTACTTCTTAACTTGGTTATGTATTTATTGCATAATAATAGCAAGCTCTTCTCCTTAAACACTTCTTTTATCCATCTTAATTAGATCTATTAACTCAAAGATTCCTCTTGGGTGCATACCATATAAAATTTGAAATGGAATCATTCCTATGATTCTATTGGGTGAATCATTATAGGTAAATTTTGCTTGTGGTAAGACTAAATCCCATAATTTAAGATTGTCCCTTGTTAAACACCTCAAAAAATTGCCCAAACTTCAATTCACCATCTTAGTTTCTCCATTAGTTTGAATGTGGTAGGCCAAACTAAAGTTTAATTTTATTTCTAATTTCTTCTATATGGTCCTCTATAAGTTTTCCATAAACTTAGTGTCTCTATTTGAGATAATACTAAATGAAATTCCATGAAATTTAACCACCTCTTTAATAAATAATTTAGCTATATGAGTAGCATCATTAGTTTTATTTCAAGGTATGAAATGAACCATATTTTAAAATATGTCCACAACTAAAAAAATATATGCATGGCCTCTTTGATTTTTTGATAACCCCATTACAAAATTCATGCTAATGGAATCTCAAGGTCCATTTGGAACTAGTAAGGGCTGATAAAGACCTAGATTAGTGTTCTTACCTTTGGAAAATTGGCATACCTTACATCTTTCTACAAACTTTCATACATATGTTTGCATTATAGGCCAATAATAGTTACTTCTTAGCTGAACTAAGGTCTTAGCAAGACCAAAAGGACCTTTTAAACTCCCAAAATGATTTTCCTTGATAAAATTCTCTCTCATGGAGCTCTTTGGTACACACAGTTGAACTCCTTTAAATAATAAACCACCTTGTAACATATACTCTATCCAAGGTTCTCTATTTATAGTAGTTGGATACTTGAAAGCCTCATATTCTTCATGGAAATAGAAATTAGTTTCATATAATTCCTTAAGTGACTCTATTCCCCCACTCTCAACATGAATTTTTATTATGAGTAAATACCTTCTACTTAGAGCATCTGTTACCTTATTAGTTTGGCCTTTCTTATGCTTGATGAAAAAATTGAAATTTTGAAAATACTCCACACACTTCATATGCCTTTGATTGAGCTTAGTTTGACTAGTTATGAGCTAAAGTGCATGATTATCTATGAATATAAAAAAATTATTTGGCATTAGATAGTGTCTCCACTTCCTCAAGGATTGAACTATAACATAAAATTCTAGATCATAAGAATAATAATTTTTCTTGGACTCATTTAACTTCTCATTTAAGTATACTACAAGTTTGCCTCTTAACTTAGGATAGATCCAATGGCCAACCCACTTACATCACACTCAACTTGAAAAACTTGGTCGAAATCAAGAATTGCTAGCATAGGTTGTTTAGTGATTCTCTTCTTCAAAAACTAAAAATTTATTTTATCAATATAAGTCCATAAAAATATTGTTATATAAATTCTTATAGTGTTAGTAATGGGTGCAAAAATCCCACTATAAGTTTTGATAAAATTCTTATAAAAACTTGTTAATCCATAGAAGATTCTTACCTCATAGGTTATCTTGAGAGTTAGACAACCATTGATGGCTTTCACCTTGTCTTTATCCACCTTAAAAATACCTTGATATATCACAATACCAAGATATACCATCTTTATCTTAATAAACAAAAACTTCTTAAGGTTAATCAATAACTTCTTCTCTTGGAACCTTTGCATCACCACTCTTGAGTGTTTAATATGTTCTTGTTTACTTGGGAAGTAAATCAGTATATCATCCAATGAAAATATTTTAAACTTCATTTACGAGTCTAGTTAATGTAATTGGGGAATTAGTGAGACCAAATGGCATAATTATCCATTCATATAGCCCCTTATTAGTTTTAAAGGAAAATTTCTATTTGTTTCCTTCCCTTATCCTTATCTGATGATAAACACTCTTGAGGTCCATCTTAGATAAATAATTATAACCATTCAAATAATCTATCAAATCTTAAATTATTATAATATTTAATATATACCTTATTTTAATCTTTTTGATTTCTTTAGAGTCAGTACACATATTCCATTCTTCTTCTTTATTTAGCACTTGTATAAATGTTAGTACACATGGTCCAAGGCTATATTTGATCAATCCTTTATCCAAGAGGTATTATATTTGATTATTAACTTATGCATTCTCTTTATGATTCATATTTTATGTAGATTTGTTAGGTAAACTTACACCTGGTACAAATTCAATATGATGAATAATACTCCTAATAGGTGGTAGTTGATAGGGAAGTTCATCCACAACAATATCAACAAATTCTTCCAACATGTTTATATCTCTTACAATAACTCTTTCAACTTGGTGGATGTTATAATAGTATTTAGTTTGGTCACCAATCCAAAACCCAACTCTTCATATTTCATAGCATTTAAGAACTCTTTCTCACTCACCATCATAACATTTATGTTAGTCCTTTGTCCATTATCTTCATATTTTAGATGAAACAATGTGTGACTTATGACATCCTTATCGAAGGTGTAAACATTCTTATTTACATCATGATTAGTATTTTTATCATATTTCCAAGGCCTCTTTAAGATCACATGGCACACATCCATTGGCATTATCTCACATAAAACCTTGTCTTTGTATCCTCCAATCTGAAATTCTACCCAACATTTTCATTCACAAGAAATTATATCCTTTTTTGAATCCATGATACCTTATAGGGGTTTGGATTTGGTATTATATTTAATCAAATAATTTCTACCATTTCTACTAACACTAGGTTATCATTACTACCTGAATATACCATCGATTTACAACATTTACCTTAGCATTTGTAAGTTGTCTTGAATAGTGTCTTTCTTTGCATAAGGTATTTCTCCTTGGGTGGTTTTCTCATCACTCTTCTCATCAACAAAGACTCATTGACTTCTATTTATTCTATGTGAGATGGAGAATTCACACTCCCTTCTTTTACTTGGACTACTTGATTTCTAATTTCAGTTATAGAGATGCTAGCTTGAGAATTCTCTAGACACTCCCAAAATATATGACCTTCAAATTTATTTAATTTGAAACATTTTCGAGTGAATCCATTGAATCATATTCCTCTTTGTGTGTATCCTCCTCTAAAGTAAGGTCTCCTTCCTTTGAATCCACCTACTGAATTAAATGCAAATTCTTGAGATGTAATTGATTTTATATTTGTCCTTTAAGATGTACCTCTTCCTTCTTATTGTTCTCTACCTCTATAACTTCCTCCCCTACCCCTATTTTACTGAGTTTACCTTATATTTAGCTTATCTAATGCCTTAAAATCATATTGATAAAATTCTTCAAGTATCTTTGGACTAACTAAGCTAAGTTCATATTGAATATTATACCTTATCCTATTAATATATATATATATATATTCACCACATCCTCTTCTACATATCCTTATTTGATTATCAACTTGTATAACTCCTCAGTATACTCCTTAATGAAAATCTCTTTTGGCTTTAAATTCTACAATTTTTTGAAGATCTTTTTATAGTAGTCACTACAAAAAAATGTATCCTTCAATGATACTACCATAATTTCCCAAAAAATTATATTGGCTTTACCTTTCTTCCTCATTTCATCATGTATGTAATCCCACCAAAGGGATGCATGTCCTTTTAGTTATGTACAAGAAAATTTGACCTTATTTTCATCTGGTACATTCTCATAGTCAAAATATTTATCTAAATCTACAATATAATCAATCAATTCCTCACCATCTAGGTTTATTTCATAAGTATGAATCTCTATCTTTGGTTTTCACCCCTATCCCATCACTACTTTCAGGAGTTTATCAATTCCTTCTTCCTCGTGACCTTAAGCTTATTCCTCCTCCTCTAGAACTTGTGGTTATTCTTCCCTATAACTTATGTCCCCTATTATTACTCATCTTCTTTGATTGGCCTCTACTATTTTAATCCTTGCATCAAAACTTATCTTCATATTTATTAACTCTTACAAGATAACATCTCCCATCTAAATATCTTATCTTTCACCTCCTCTTAGGTTCCTTATAGGTGGCATCTTGTCTTCTTAATTCAATTGATGAACAAAAAATCAATTCTCACTTGACCTAAAATAGTATCAACTTCATTAAATCCTCCTTAAAATATCCAACCTACTAAGATACCAATTTGATGCATAGGGAGAGAGTTTACACTATCTAATTTGAAGGTTCTTATTTAGGACTAATTTTTTGTAGCCATATTTTAACATAAAACTTATAGGTTTAAACAAATATAGAGTTTCAAGACAAAATGAGACTAGTTCTTAGTACCCATTATCATCTTATAACTTATGCTAAAATTTAAAGTCAAAACTCTAAAGGAAAGTTCTCCAATTCACAAGTCTTTTCTATAATTAGGTCTTAATTATGCCTAGTTCAAGAACACTTCTCTGATTATGTATTGTATAATATTTTATAGATATGCAACCTAAAAAATCCTTTATATAATTTTTAACTACATCATATTATAATTTTTTACTAATTTTTCTGGTGGAAATAATAATTAAAGTTTCAAGTTCTCAACCTTAGTTTGGGGTTGTACAGTCCTATGGGTACTCGAGAGAAAGGATAGGTTGAATTTTAATCAACTTTAAACACTTATGATACTGGTATTATGTCTTCCCAAATTCACTTAACCTTATGGAATATTTATTTGTTCATGAATAGTCATCATAAGGATCTAATATGCTTATTTATAGAATTTTGGGTGATTATATAGGACTGTGTTAGTAAAATGAAGGTTTGACTTGAATATTTCACTACTAAGTCGATTTATGAGCATAAAAAATGATTAAAATAATTAATAATATATTATTATACAATCAAAACATCTTAAAACCCTTTAATAAAACTAGAAAGAAACATTTTGCTCTTTTCCTTCTTGATTTTGTCAAAACAAACCTCCTAAAGCTTTTGTAAAGCAACTTGTTTCATGTAGGTAAGTGAAAAGATTTAAATCTAATAAAATAATAAA
>JARHVA010003849.1:410000-477500 GCA_037957365.1 Torreya grandis
GTTGGTTATAAGACCATAATAATTAAAATAACAAATTTTTATAATTTTATAAGTTTTTAAGTCTTTTCATTAGGTTTAAACTATACACATTGTCTACTTACATTCACTATCTGCATATAACTCAAAACTTGCACCTACAGGTGTCTTCTTGGAAACCAAACATTTTGAAAATGATAATTTGAGATAGTTAGGGTTATTTAAAAAAAATGAGTAGATTTTATTTTTTTATAATATTTTAAAACTCGTAAATTTCACAAAATATTCACCTTGTCCATGCTTGCAACTTTGTTGCCTGTGTATGAAGATAATCACCTACACTAAGGTAAATCAATAGGGTGTTAAGGCAGGTAATGAAAATTTTATTGGAGTAATAATTTTTTAATGATAAAATTAAACACATTTTTTAAATGGTAAGTGTATATACAAGAGGGGATTTTATCTCCAAAGGTGAAATGAATATGTTTAGGGCTTTTGTCCCTAAAACAAGAAAATAGATGTTCAGGCCATTTCGTGAATATGTTTTAAAGGTGTTGTAAATAGTTTTGAAGATTTTAAATTCCATTAAATTTTTTACCTATCATAGGATCACATATTTAAAAAATAATGAGGTGGTTTGGCACTGTGGATTTCTTACTAGGAAGGCCTAAAGATGCTCTTTGAACCACTATAATTAGGCATTGATTACTTAAGGGTTTGAGCCTATAAAGAGAGCTTTTTTCACCAAGGTTGAAAAATAGAAATTTTATACATGGTTAGAGATTTTATAATAGTTTAAAGGGCCATTTTTTTCCTAAGAGATCATCAAAGGGGATCATAAGCTATGTTTAGACCCCCATAAACACTTGTAGTCCATACAAACAACCTAAACATCCACCTACAACTAAGAGTGACCTAAGCATGGTATTTTGATGGTGTATTATAACTTTAAAGGTGAATAAAATTATATATAATATATACATGACCTTAATTATTCAAAGGGGACCTTCAAACATCATGACCAAGGTAAAGGTACACCTACAGGGTTTCATTTTCCCTAACACAGTTCACTGTATTGACTAAGAAAGACAATGACCATAAAGAGTGATAGTTTTTAATGAGGCATTCTAAAAACATTAATAAAAAATTAAAAAATATTTTATGGTAATAATAAGGGAATATAAATTGGTTTTTAAAAATTTTAACAAGCCCAACAATGCAAATATTACCTACAAGTGCCTTTACAAATATAAAAACATAGTCAACATTAATGGTGGTAAGACAATGAGCAAAGGTTGAAAATGCATGGTATGGGTGAATAAAATTATTGGGATTTAATTAATTATTTTAATTAATAAATTATATCAATTTAATCATCTATATATGTGTGAATTACACCTACAAGCAGGAGAAATACACAAACAGGGTCAGTTCACTAGTCAAGCCTAACCAAGTAAGGACATATTTCAAGGTAAAAACATGGGTAATAAGAGTTATAAAGTATTTATAATGTTATAATCATGGTTTAAAACATATTATATACCCTAATGGTATTATAAAAATTATATATAAGGATTCAATCATGCATACTCAGTCTACATGTCAAATTCCTACACACAATCCATTTAGCACAAGCATACCTTAGAATTTGATGAGGTTTGGGGGTCAAATCACATGATAAAATGATTATTTTGTGTGATATTTAATTAAAAAAATTATAATTACCTATATTTTTAAATTTTTTTAGGATAATAGGGGAAGTACCCTCTATTTTATCTCAAATAGAGGGTACTTCCCCTTGTGCATAGGTTGGCAAGTTTGAAGAAGGGAGGTGATAAGGTGAACTTCAGGTTTTTTGGACATTAAGGAGAGGTGTTTTTAGTCTTAATAAATCCATACCAACATGATATACCAATATTTAAATAGATAAACTAAATGGGATGCTAAAAAACCCCAAGGTTAAAGTCAAGCCCATTGGGTAGGGTTTTGACCTAAAGTTAAATGGAGAACCACTTTCATTTACAGTATGGAGTGATCATTATATCATATATTTTAATTTTTATTGGGTCAATATATATGTTTTTGAGTTATTTGGATGAAATTAAAACCATCAAAAGCCATTTTGAGCTCTAAGGTGTAGGCAGGCATATTGGACATAGTTTAGGCCTAATATCCAAATGGGGGTCATTCACATTTATAGAATGAGATATGAATTATAACCTATTTAAGAATTAATATGGGGGTAAAATAGAGTTGATAAAGATTTTTTCAGGTAGAGAAATAACAAGGAAGCCATTTTTGGCCCAAAAGGCAGTATTAGGCATGTGCAAAGCAAGGGAAGAGCTCAATAAGCTAAGTTGAAGTGCTCATATATTATTATAGGATTTGCATGGAGGAAAAAGGAATTTGTGGAAGTTATTAGGGGTCCTCAAAATCAAATTATTTTAATTTTTCTAAAACATCAATATCATAACTTTATGAACAAAACTTAAGCGCAAAAACAAGCTAAAACCCTTGCAAACCCTTGATAGTGACTAGTTTGGAGAAATGAGGTTGGAAACCTAATACAATGTAATATTTTGCCTATTATTATGATTAAAAATTTAAATATACTATCTAAATATACTCCCCATGCTTTTTTACTATACAAACTTATATGGATAGGGTACAAAATAGGGTACTTTTGACTAGTTTGTATGTTTTATAGGTTGCAGGAGGAGTCTAAAGATGAAATAAAGTTTGGGGAAATATTAATAATTGTAATAAATAACTTTTTCCATTTATTTATTCATCAAAAATATTAAGTTTTCAAAAAATAGCTCTCATCTCAACTAGTCAATACTTGCATAGTGAGCACAATGGTGAGACGGGTGAAAACTTCAAGTGTGAACCTTTTCAAGGTTTCCTTTATGATTATAAGGCCATGGAATGTATTAAAAGGTGTCATTAACTCAATCTCATATATTTTCATGGTAAATTGAAATCAAATTTGATTCCAAGTGTGCAGGGTGCATGAAAGAGGAGTTTTCTTAACAATAGACGATGATAGCTCATTTTGGGAAGATTCTAGATGATCAGCCCTAAAACCAATGCAAAAAGAGGCATGTATTAAATCCTTCCCATTAATTATAATTATAAAACCTATCCCTAATTATTTTTTTTATGTTAAAATAGGTCTAAATCATGAAGGCAAGTTTTTAAGCTAGAATGAGAACTTTCATGTTGCTTTACAAGAGTTTCATGACTTGGAAAGCCACTTGTTCCTTTTTACCTTGAATGATTCATCCCACATCCTATTATCATGAAAAATTAACTGATTATATGATCTTTAAAATTTTCCTTATGACCCTTGGACTTCTCTCTTCTCTTTTCTCTCTCAAATTCTATAAGAACTAGTCATTTTGGCCATTGTAACTTATGCTCCACCTGAGTATGGTGAAGTCCTACTCATTTATATACCATTTGATTAAAAATATTACTAATTTTTAACTCTTCATGACTATTCAAAGTGTGTTATACTTGGATTATTTATTTTTATTAAGTGATAACTCATGTTTCCTTAGCATGTTATTTTATTATTTCATCCCATTTACAATTGGAAAGCTTTTTATTGTAGGGCATGTGAAGTGTTCTAAGAAGTGTAAAATTTGAGTGAGTTAATATATTTATTAGTTCCATATAAGGTTTAATTTATAGTCCTCCTATCCTAAACATTCATCCATAACCTCATAATGTAACATTGATGTGAGAAGATGGAGATTGAAGAAGAGTATGTTTGGTTAGTCTCTTGGTTTCATGTGTAACATGTAGTTGGTTTGTAGTCATCAATAAATTTTGTGTATCACCTCCCTTAAAATAGTTTTATTATAATTTTCTCTCTCCTTCCCCCCCCCCCAATTTTAGGTGTAGTAGTGATCCAAAGTGGTACATCAAGGGAGCTAGCCCTACCTAGAGAGTCACCTCATCTTTAATCTACCCACAAGACTAGAGGTATTTAAATTATTCCACTTGGATAAGGAGAGTTGATACATCTCCTAAAAGGGTGAAAATCTAAGTGATGATGATGTTTGGCATGCCCGATGGGACTCTTAGTACAAGAGGTTGAAAGATTTTTGGGGTTATTTTTCAAAAATCAACATTTGAATCCATCTATCAAAGCATCAATGATGACTCTAAAGATACATCAAATGGTCAAGTATCTAATTTTTCCTTTTGAATATTGTTGGTAATAAATTCCTTTGTGTTATTGCTTTTAATGAAATTCCTTAGCTAACTTTGGTGTTGATTTTTGATTTAAATCAGTTGGCGAGGTTTACCAAACTTATGGAAATCCTTATCATCCTTGTCATGATTATTGTTAGCCCCAATATGATTATTGTTAGCTAAAATATCATCATATTCAACCTTATCATGAAGTGTATTGGTCCTACAGCCAACCTTATCAATATCTTGTTTTTCCTAGTCAATGTAGTCACTTCTCAAGTCAATCCATTTCCAATTTTAAAAAAACTCTTTTGGGTTATAAGAGGTACATGTTAGATATTTATACTATAAGGGGATGTGGTAACTATGTTCCTAGTAATCTTATTCATAAGGTTATATATTCATTAGATCTGGTCAAACAAGAGTGGGCACCTATTGAGAGATCCAATTGGCAAAGGCTCACAAGTGACATGCTAAGATTGAGTGGTTTGGTTTCTTCCTTAGAGGGTAGGCTAAGAATTCATGAAATTAAACCTCATCAAACCTACCATACATCATATAAACTTCCAATTTTTTTATATCAATCCTACTTAACTCTTACTCATGAGCCCAATCAATCTTGTCAGAGTCATCCTTTTCCCAATCAGTTAGAAGAGAGAGTTGAAAAGAGAAACCTTATTTTTAAAGCTAATATTAATAGGTATATTTATTTAGATAATATTAATATGCATAAATACATGTCATTATAAAAATAATTGGAATTTAAGCCCTCATTACCCTCTCCCATTACATCCACACCTCAAGAGAAGACTTCTAGATATGAGATTCCAAGTTCGAGACAAGGTGGAAAATCCAAGCTTAAGAGATCCCAAGCTTCTTAAAAAAATCATCCACTCCTCAAGTTTTACCACTAACTAAAAAATAAACTCCTAATCCCAAGATTATAAGATATATTAAGGTATTGGAATCATGTGGAAAGAAAGAGGATAAAACCCTTGATAAGGATTGTGAAATTGAGAAAGAGCTTGATTTTATACAAGTCCATCCCACCCTTCCTAAAGAGACCTCTTGTATTCCATGTTAACCCTATTTTAATACTCATAATAATGAATATTCATATTAAATTTAATAAATACTTTGACAATACAAACTAGATAAACAAATTGAAGAGTTACAGTCAAGGATGAAATTGTCGAGTCAAGGTGTGATGGAAGGTTTAGACCCAAAAGAAGATCCTATGACTAAACACACCCCATATAACCTCCCTCAAGAGAGTGATCAAGCTAAATCAGATGTGAATTTAGTTATTTTAAAATGGAAATAATAAAGCCAATCCATTTTATCCCAAGGTCTACCTCCCTTTCCTTAAGAGATTCCAAATGAATCACCTACATTTCACTCTCCATCTGATTTTGAGTTCTATGTGCCACCTCCACCAACTAATTCATCTTGTCCTTACCAAATAAACCATTACCTTGATTTACATATGGCATGAGAACCTAAATAGGAGTATCTAGTTGATAAAAACTCAAAATTCTTACTTGAATAAATTTTAGCTCCTTGATAGCCTCATTGGACTAAGTCACATGACTTCAAGATGCCTAGTCTTGGCATCACCAAAAAGGAGAAGGATATGGAAGATATTTCAGCCCTTGAGAACCAAATTAATGTTTTTAAAGTTGAGATTAAACTTGATATCCCTCAATAGGGCCTAAATTATGAATAAGAGGTGATTTCTTGTTTTAAAACTTTTGATTTGGTTAATGAGGAATAATGTTTTCCTTTTGCCAAAGAGGAAGAAATAGTCATTGGTTCTTAAATCATTATGAAATATATCATGGATGGGAAAGAAAAAGTTCCTAATACTCCTTAGGATGATTTATTTTAAATCATTAGAATAGGTTAAACTCATATTCAAGGAGGATATGATTTAGTCAAAGATGGAGAAGGCGGCCTTGGCACTCAAGTGAGTATGCAAAGGAAAAGAAACCTTTCAAGAGGCATATACATTTCATGATGATATGTTTTAAATGATAAATATTGGCTATCATACTCTCAATCAGTTGGATGAATCATATTAGTTCTTGAAGGATGTAACAATCTCCTATTGGCCTTAATCTTCTAAGGAATAAGAAACCAATCCTCTTGAAGCCATGCCTACCAAGAAGATACTAGTTGATCATGAGATGAAGAGTGGGAAAAAATATGAGGTATGTGTACAAGGTCAAGAGTAGTATATATACATTGGATACCTAATTTAAGATAATCAATTTGAGATCAGGTCAATCATAGTGTCAAGGAATAAGTATGATCTACAAAGTATCCAATCCAAAGAGAACATGTTTGGCACTATGATCCATCTCATCAAGATGATGATTCAAGGAAATTTAATTTTGATCCTAAAAATGAGGTATTATTAGTTTCTAGTTGTGAATAATAGTTGGTTTTCTAATTCCCCTAAGTGCCTTGAGCATGGGTGTGTGTGTGTGTCTTGTTAGTGTTTGCTTTGTTTGTATATGTCTTTTGTTTTGTGTGGTTGAGGTAATTAGTTATCTTATCCTAATCAAATACTTATGGTCAATGGTCAATGATTTTATTATTTGTCTCAAACTTTAGATGACTCCCTAATCCCAATGGACTGATAAGGCTACTAGTCTAGTTAGTATGGTAGGCATATGACCCCTATGAATCACCAATTTGTTGACCAAATTTAACCCTATGGGTCAGATTGGAGAACCTAAAGGTAAATACTTTAGTTTTACATATTTTTTGGGTATAATATTATGTCATAGGATGTATTATATGTATTTTGATGTTATTCCACATCATATTAGCCTTGGTCTATTAGTATTTTAGTCCATTTATCATTTTGAGTCATTTTGGGGGTCACAAATGGGCATAACATGAGTTTTATGACCTCTTATGGAATGCGAGGGTGTAAAAAGGTTATGTAATGTGACATGTGTCCCATTATGCCTTATTCAAATGTTACTAAATGAAAAGTGGTAGGTTCTTTAGAAAAAGGGTAATTTTCTTGAGTTGTATAGACTTATATATTTGGGGACATTTCAGGATTGTCCCTTGGTCTTATAAAAAATTTTTAGTGATTAGTTTTATCAAAATTTCAAAAAAATGAAGAAAACCACTTATCTATCCTTTCACTAGTCTTGGTAAGCAAAAACAGTCTTCAGGTTTGTACTTGGTATAGTTAGTAGAAAAGGTTTCAAGTCAAACACCTTTGGTAGGTCAAGTTACACTCCAATAGATTCATTTCCATAACAATATTTTGAATAATTGTGGCCTATTATTTATGAACCATCTTCATGAAGTTGAATGTGTTTTTTTGCTTGTTGTTTTATGCACCCTATAGGTTTTGATCCATTTTGGGCAAGTCCATATCAACCAATTGGTGATGTTTACTCTTGAGGATGTTTTTTCTCTTATTAGATGCCCTCCATGATTTTTTTAAGGATTGATGGTGTTTTAGTGAGAAAATCATATCATGTTGTTATATTAGTCTCATTTTGGATGACATGTAGGTCTCCAATATCTGCAGAGTTTATCATGATTTGTAAATGGTTATAAATGGTTTAGACAAGTTCATCACCATGTATTAAATGTATTATTTTTCCCCTCCTCTTTAAATTTAATTTTCTAATGAAAATTCTCCATGAAGGTACAATCATATGCAACTTACCATTCATGCAACCATTAATGTACATGTATAAGTGCCATCAAGGAGGAAAATCACGTTGAAATGGATGTTTTGAATTTGGTTCCAAGACCATCATAATTAAAGTCAACCATTTTTATAATTAGATAATATTTTAAGCCTTTTCATGAGGTGTAAACTATACACATTGTCCACTTACATTCACTACCTGCATACAACTCAAAATTTGCACCTACAGGGGTCTTCTTGGAAATGAAACATTTTAAAAATGATCACTTGATCTAGGTAGGGTACATGAAAATCAAATGAGTCTATTTTCAAGTTTTGATAAGAGTTTAAAACTCATAAAGGTCACAAAATAGGCGCCTTGTCCATGCTTGCAACTTTGCTAGTTGTGTATGAAGATAATCACCTATAGGTGATGAAAATAAAGGACTGAGGTACTCAATAGGGTGTTAAGGTATGTAATGAAACTTTTATTTGAGTCTTAGGATGTTAATGAGACCATGACACACATTTTAAAATTATATGTCAATATTCAAGAGGGGATTATATCTCCAAAGGTGAAATGAATATGTTTAGGCCCCTTTTCCCTAAAATAGGAAAACAGAGGTTCAGGCGATTTTGTGAATATCTTATAAAGGTGTTGTAAATAGTTTTGAATCTTATAAATGGCCTTTCTTTGTTTTTGTATCATAGAAGCACATATTTAAAAAGTAAGGAGGTGGTGTATCCCTATGGGTTTCTTTATTAGGAAGGCCTTAAGATGTTCTTTGAACCATTGTTCTCAAGCAGTGATTACCTACAAGTTTGAGCCTATAAAGAGACCTTTTTTCACCAAGCTTGTAAACTATACCTTGCATCCATGGTTAGATAATTTTTAATAGTTTAAAGGGACATTTGTGACCTAATATATCATAAAATAGGCTCATAAGTTGTGTGTAGACCCCTCTACACACCTACCATCCATATAAACAACCTCAACATCCATCTATAGTTGAGAGTGACCTAAGCATGGTATTTTGATGGTGTCTTAGCCCTTTAAAGGTGTATATAGTTATATATAAGTGATACATGACCTTAAGGCTTAAAATGGGAGCTTAAAACATTATGACCAATGGAAAGGTAAACCTATAGGGTTTCATCTTCCCTAACATAGTTGACTATGTTGACTGAGAAAGACAATGAGCATAAAGAGTGATAATTATTAATGTGGCACTATATAAACATGAATACATAATTAAAAAAAAATATATGAAAATCCTAAAATACTCTAAATGGTTTTTTAAACATTGTCTCAAACATAATCATGTAACTATTATCTATAGGTGCCTTTGCAAATACAAAAACATAGTCAACTGTAATGGTGGTAAGATAATGAGCAAAGGTTGATACTTTTGAAGTTGGAAATGCATGGCATGTGTAAATAAAATACTAGTATAACATTGAGGGTTTTAATTAAGAACTTATATCAATGTAATCAACTCTATATGTGTTAAATGCACCTATAAATAGGATAAATACATAAATACGTTCATTTTACTAGTCAAGCCTAACCAAGTAAGGACATATTTCTAGGTACAAACATGGGTCATAGGAGTTGGAATGTATTTGGAATGTTCTCATCATGGTTTAAAACATATCAAAGACCCTCATGGTATTATAACAAGTAGAGAAAGGGCTCTAATCATGCATACTTAGTCCACATGTGAAATTCCTACACACAATCCATTTTAAACAAGCTTGCCTTAGAATTTGATGAGGTTTAGGGGTCAAATCACATGATCAAAGGCTTATTTTTTGTGTGAGGGGTACTCAAAAATTGTATTATTCCTTAAAATATACATTTTATCTAGGATAATAGGGTAAGTACCCTTGATTTTATCTCAGATAAAGGGTACTTACCCTTGTACATAGGCTGGTAGGTTTGAAGAAGGGAGGTGATAAGGTGAACCTAAGGTTGTTTGGACCTTGAGGATAAGTATGTGGAGTTTTAATAAATTCATACCAAAATTATAGACTAATTTTTAAATAGATCAACTAAATGGGATGCTAAAAAACCCTAAGGTTATAGTCACGTCCATTGGGTAGGGTTTTGACCTAAATCCAAATGGAGAACCACTTTCATTTATATTATGGAGTGATCATTATATAATTTATAGGAATTTTTATCAGGTCATTATAGATTTTTTTATCTATTAGGATGCAAGGAAAACCATCAAAATTCATTTTGAGCTCTAAGCTGCAGGTAGGCCTATTGGACAAGGTTTAGGCCTAATATCCAAATGGAGGAATTCACACTTATATCATGAGATATGAATTATAACATATTTTATCATGCATAATGGGGTAAAAAAAATGTGCTAAAGATTTTTGAAGGCATAAAAACCACAAGGAAGCCATTTTTGGCCCAAAAGGTAGCATTAGACCTGTGTAAAGCAAGCGAAGAGCTCAATAGGCTAAGTTAAAGTGCTTATATCTTCTTGGAATATTTTCAAGGAGGAAAAAAGAGTTTTTGGAACTTATTATGGTTAATAAACATCAAATTATTTTAATTTTTCTATAATTTGAATACCAAAACTTTATGGATAAACCTTAAATGTAAAAATAGGCTAAAACATTTGTAAACCCTTACTAGTGACCAATTTGGAGAAATGAGGTTGGAAAGATAATATAATGGCATATTTTTCATAGGATTATGATTTAAAATTTTAGGACACTCTATCAATATAATCCCCATGCTTTTGGATTGTATTGAATTATACATACATGGTATAAAATAAGGTACTTTTGACTAGTTTATGTGTTTTACAGGTTTCAAGAGGAGTTTGAAGATGAAAGAAATTTTTGGGGAAATATTATTAATTTTAATAACTAGATATTTCCATTTATTTATTCTTAAAAATTCCTAAGTATTCAAAAAATAGCTCTCATCTTAGCCAGTTGAAACTAGCATATTGAACACAATGGTGAGAAGGGTGAAAACTTCAAGTGTGAACCTTTTTAAGGTGTCCGTAATGATTATAAGGAAATGAAAGGTATTTATATGTGTAATAAACTCCATCCCATGTATTTTAATGGTAAAATTAATCCAAATTTGAGGCCAAGTGTGTAGGGTGCATGAAAGAGTAGTTTTCTTGACAACAAATGATGATACCTCATTTTAAGATGATTCCAGATAACCAAGCCTATAACTAATGCATGAAGAGGCATGTATGAAATCCGTACACTTAATTATAAAAATAATACCTATCCCTAATCATTTTTTTAATTTTCAAATAGGTCCAAATCATGAAGGCAAGTTTCTAAGCTAAAATGAGAACTTTCATGTCACTTTGTAAGAGTTTTATGACTTGGAGAGCCACTTGTTCCTTTTAACCTTGTATGTTTCATCCCACATCCTATTATCATGAAAAATTTATTTATTATCTCATCTTTAAAATTATCCTTGTGACCCTTGTACTTCTCTATTCTCCTCTCTCTCTCAAGTTCTATAAGAACTTGTCATTTTGGCCTTTGTAACTTATGTTCCACCTAATTATGGAGAAGCCTTGATCATTTTCATACCATTTGATCAATAATAATACTATTTTTTACTTTTTTATTTCTATTAATATTATTTTATACTTGGATTATTATCTTTTCTTAAGTGATAACTCTTTTTTCCTTAACATGTTATTTCATTCTTTAATCTTATTTGCAGTTGGAAATATTTTTCTTATAGGACATGTGAAGTGTTCTAGGAAGTGTCAAGGTTGAGTGAGTTATTTTGGTAATTGTTTTCATCCAAGGTCTCTTTTCTATTCCTCCTATCCTAAACATTCATCCATAACCTCATAATGTAACATTGATGTTAGAATATACAAGTTGAAGAAGTATATGTTTGATTAGTCTCTTGGTTTCATGTGTAACATGCATCTAGTTTGTAGTCATCAATAAATTTAGTGTATCAAATCCCTTAGAATATTTTAATTTCATTCTTATCTCTCCCTTCCTTGCCCCCAAAGTTTAGGTGTAGTAGTGATCCAAAGTGGTATATCAAGGGAGATAGCCCTACCTAAAGATTCACCTCATCCTTAGGCTACCCACAAGATTAGAGGTGTTTCAATTGTGCCACTTGGATGAGGAGAGATGAGACATATACTCAAAAGGTGTAAATCCAAGTGAAAATAGTAACAATAGATGAAGAAGTGATTGTAGCTCTAAAATTGTCTCCTTAGTGGAGCTATCGATTAAAGCTTACTCATTGGTTATGATACTGACTTGATTATTACTTTTGATTAATTCTTGATGTCATTATATTTGACATTGTATCTTGGTTTTATTTTAAAAATATTACTTTAAGTAGTTGTATCATTTAATACATACTTAGTTTTTTTTAAGGATGTAAGATTGAAGTCTTGTTCTTTCACTATATGGCATAACTCATAAAAAGATTATAAATTGTTGATAATGATAGACTCAATAAGTTGTGTTATAAAACTTTTATAAAGATATTTTGTAACCCAATATCTTCCATATAATTTACCATATTATCTATCATATATTTTGTATCAAAGAACATTTGCACTGATTGGCTCATTTGACCCTTTATTGAGTTTATACATTTGCACTTAAGACATATGTTAGCCAAGATTTATGAAAAGTGTTATAGAAATTGATCTGCTAAAGGATTAAATGATTTAACTGATTGGAGATGAATATTATAAAACCATTAAAAAAACATATTATTTAAGGCTTCATGGAAATATCTTTGTTAATAATTTATCACTGTATGTATAATCCAAGCATGCCACATTAAAATATCAAAGATGTTCATGATCACCTTTACCTTCATAAAGTAGAAGTTTATGAACTAAAAATCCTATTAATAATGGGTATGATACTATCTTAGGTGTCAAAGTATTGTGAGGGAAATTACCATAATCCCTTTAATTAATATCTCTAAAGACACCTTATTCTCACTACAACAGCTTACTATGTAGGGATATAATAATATTATCAAGGGAATGTTAATTAGATGTAGTAATCAACAAAGTGTGTATGATGCATGTTTATAAATATGCATATTAATTTGTTGTAAGCCTTATGGTACCCCCATACCTAAGGATGATTTCACATATGTAACTAGAGGTTTTGATATATGAAAAAAAAACCATAGTAGAAACTAAAACACATAAAGTTTAAGTATCAAATTGATTAAGATCGTAAAAGGGATCATATTGTTTACCTAATGTAGAATATTGAGTTTATTTATTTTCTTCATATAATTTAAGATATAGTAATAGATAAATTTTATGTGGATTTTATTTAGTTTATTTGTTGAATTATTTATCATTATTTTCATTTGATTGATTTATATTAGCTTTATCAGTCTTAATCTTCATGATAAGTCCATTAATAGGATGTGTGGTGTGCATTGTACAACCCATATAGAAATTAGGAGGAAGAATGGGAGCCATGTACACACTTTGGTACTTTGTGGTGATATGTAGTAGGTCAAATTTTATATTTCTATAATATAAATTGAATAAGGCTTTAGATTGTAAAATATTCATTTTATCCATTTTATACGAGAATTTATTTTTCACTATATCCATGATTTTATTTTGAAAATGCCATTAAAGGTGTAACTATGTAGGGTGTATTTTATTTTTAATCTCCAAAATATATGTATCCAAATCATAAATAGTGAAAAATACCTAGAGGAGCACTTAATATTTAGGATTCCATTATCATATAACCACACTATACCATCTATAAGGTACATTGAGAGTAACTTCTTAGGGATAACCACTTACTAGAGTGCTAAAAAACCAAATAATTGAAAGGCTTCCTATGGATGAAATGAAAAAAAAAACATATGCATTTTTGATACACCTTTTAGGTATGTAGAATATAAAATCCATATATAGTGATGTATAATGGCTTTAGTATTAGAATAGTGCCCTTCACACCAAAACTCAAGTAAAATTGATGATTTATTTTCCCACAATGATAAATCCTATGAGTTTTATAATTTCCATAGCATAAATATATAAAGAAATAAAATAAAATGGAAAACCTGCATAAGAAAATATTTTTTTGCATGGAAATCAAGATTTCAATATAAAACCCTTAGGTTAAAGATAAATTCTATATCAATGCTCATTCATTTCCTAGAAAGGACAATTAGATATCTCTTTAGTGTATGGGAATCATGAATTCAACTCAAACCCTATGATAAACATTAAAAATTAAAAGAATGTAATTTTCAAGGAAAAAATAGGTCCACCAATATGTTTTATCCTATTTTTGATTAAATAGTGTTTTAATAGGTATAAAACTATTAAATATTATTTATATTGTAATGAATGACATTCAAGCATTACTCTAAATGTAAATAAAAATTAACTAAAATTAATTGACAAGTGGAATATGTTAAAAATATTATGTAAAACCAAAGAGTAAGATAATTGGTGTTTTTGGTTTCTTGTTGACTATGACACATGTCTAATAGTATAAAATAGGATTATGACACCTTAGGTATAGAAACATAATTTGTAGATATGGCTTGACAAGTCTATACTCCTTGAAACAACTATGTAGTGCAGTCTTGATCATTGATTGAGGATTTGTCCTTTATGAAAATTCTAAAACTACGATTTTAATACTAACTACCCATATGTATAATAAGAGGATTGATATATTTATATTGTATTCATTCCACATAGAAACCTCTATTTGCTTCTCCTTTCCTTGAAAACCCTAGGTGTATTTATGGGAGCTAAAGAACTTTAAAAAATAAGGGGAAGTGTAATGGGTTGAGATAACCCTAATCACTCTCATTGATGACTAACCAATACCTACGTATCTAGATACTTTAAGGAATCAATCAATCCATACATATTTCTCCCACCTAGTGTTATTGTGCAACATTTTCCCTTCATTTTATGTGTTTGGTTAGTAATTTGGATTTAATATTTGAAAATTTTATCTCTTGAATTGATTTGATATGCCTCAAAATTAATTTTTGACTGATCATAGTGATTGATATTGAATTTGGGATGAATAAATTATATTTTATTAACTGTAGTAGTGTAGTAGATAGATTATAGATATAAATAAAGTCCTTTTGAAATGAGACCTTGATTTTTTTATGTAGTGATCCTCTTGAAGGATTTCCTTAGTTGACTTATGAATCATGAAAGATGACCTATATGGATATTTCATGTTTTAAAAACTAGTTTTTAAATGGCATGGAGACAAGGCCAAACTAAGTGGACAGATATGAGGTAGTGGACCTAGCCAAGAAAATAAAGGATAGTTAGCTTGATTCCAAGAGTAGTCTAAGTGTGATATAAGTAAATTTGAGGATTTATATTTAAAATCCTATGTATTATTTAAGGGGAACAATTGGGTCAAGCACATATATAGATAAATTACTAAAGGAATGATGAGTAAGAGTCATATATTTGGGTGTATGTTGATTGGTTCAATAAATGAAAATAATTAACATTATGAAATATATATGATGAAATTTAGGTATTTATATAAATTATGCTTCCTTGTTGAATCATTGAAATCTTTTCTTCATTATTTAATAACATGGGGATTTATAGTGATTCTACCACAAATTTGTCTAAATATAAAACCCCTTGTGTTTGGAATATAAATTCCCTAACCCTCATGAATTTGGATTAGTGATAAGACTATTGAACATCACTAAACCTCAACTAAACTAACTCAAATAACTAATTTAGCTATAATATTGAACCTCAAGGCTTGTCCATCTAAACTCCTTGAGAAAAGTAGAAGTAAGTATATATCACTATATTCTATCGACTAGAAAGAAAAAAATGATTTATTCAAATGCTCTATAGGGTCACCTTTTCCTTTTTATTTGTAAAATTCAGGTGGCTCATAACCTGGAGGAAATAGTATAAATAGGTATTCCATATTAAATGTGTAAGATCATATCTCCTCCATTTGAATTTATTCATTTGTTTTCCAACCTATATCATTTGAATTGCATCCTTGTTCAGTTATAACTCTTTAATAAGGAAATTAAAAGGAGTGGTATATTGTTGTGGGGCTTATGTGGTCAAAGGTGGATTACCCTAACTAGGGTAGGTATATTTTAGGATGGCGGTTGAATTGATTGGATGACTAGGTACATGTATCTATGTATTAGGGTTATACTATGGTAAAAATTATGTTATTGTTGAAAAAAAAAATTTGTTTGTGTTGGATACATAAACCTTGTTAGTGAACTATGGTTATGGTAATGGCATTTATCACTGTGAAATGTTTTGGTATTATTGGGCTTGGGAGGGAACTTTTTGCCTACTTGTTGAACCTTGTTGTATAAAGGGAACACATTGCTAACTAGATCCTTGTTGCACGTATGATACCCATTATGTGAAAGGTAATTTATTCCTAGAACCTAGTACCTGCTATGTATAAGAACCTTATTTTTGTCTAAACACCTATTATTGGATTGTTACTTATTATTGAAGCAATATTTGTTATTGAAGTGATACTTATTATTTGTTTTGAAACTATTGGTTTGGCATTTATTATTGTTGACCAAATATCACTTTATGACCAATAGGAATATGTTATTGGTTACTCAATGTATGCAATTGATTATGTATATTGGTCTCTTCTTATTATCATGGAACATTCATTATTGCCTGTGGAGGTGGCATAGTGTTTTTCACTTATTATGATGGTAAGTTGGTCTGTTATTGGTTTTTAACCCCCTATTAAACATTTGAGGAAACAACTAATTGAGGAGTGGAGGTGGATTCTTGATTTTGGGAAATAAATGTACCTATTCCATGTTATTACAATCCACTCATTGCATTGTTTAAAGGAACCTATTAGGTATTTCTTGGTGGTAAATCATACCAACTTCGGTTTAAATTGGATTACACTTACATGCTTTCCATAATATTTTTGGTGTGGCATTCTATTTGAAAAACATTATCTTTCATCAAAATATGGACATTATACATATCACCAAATAATATTCTTTGGCTAAAGGGGTCTATTTTTCAACTTATGTAGATCGAGGCATCTATTTTTTGCCTTATTTATGGAGATATCTAAATAAGCATATTAAGAAATAATCATTTAATTAAGGTTATGAAATAGGTTGTGATAGTTTTGGTATGCTTATTGTATCTATTCCATTTGTTCATCCATAATACATTTTCCTTTTACAAGTGTATTTTGGTTTTCTTGTGAAATTTGTACTAGATCTTGACTATAACTAATAGACGTATGTTTGAATGGTTAAATTTTTAGTTCATTACTAGGAGTTCTAATCAAATTGCTTAGAATTTCATATGGCAAATTTTGTGTAAACTTGGACCCTACTTCAATAGTGATAACTAGAACTTCATCCTTTTTTAACAATAAATGATGTTCAAACAAGTATAGATCAGAGCTGGTTTGTGTTGGCATTGTAACATAATAGGTCTTTTTTTGTTGATTTTGTTCAAATTAGGCTTTGTTTGAGCAAGTTATTATGCCATTTTCTCTTATTCTTAGCCTAGATAAGGAGGCACATTTACCAAATACTACACTAAAGGTTCATGCATTTGTTCAATGTATGAGATGTTATAAGATATATAAGGATTCATCTCATAAGCTACATCATCATATGAATCTTGAAAAAATGGGTCATTGGTCACAAAGTTCCCATAGGTAGGATTATACATAGTCTTTCTACATGTGTAATGAGGTAAGTTTAGATCTGTGGATAGGTCACATGAAAAACAAAGGGTATAAAGGTAAAAAAAAATTAAGGTCTAAAAATAAAAGACCTTTGGCTATGTAAAAAAGGCACAAAGGGGTAAACAAATGAAATAGGCAAAGGTATGACTAACAAATGTGATACCAATCTAATATGATATTGATTTTCCCAAATATGGTTATAATTAATGAAAAAGTAACATAAAGGATCAAATTCACCTATGGCTAAAGTACTGATTTGCCAAAATGTGGTTATAATTAGTGACAAGAGTGTCTAAACAAAGTAGAAGAATTGTGAACTAGGATCAAAATATAATAATGATTTTCCTAAAGGTAGTTATAATCATTCTAAATAAAGGATAGACTCAGAAACATAAAGCAATAACTCAAATGCAAACTAAACTAAGGTAATTATCTCAAATGACACTCAGTAATTGGTTCACTTAAGACTCAATATTTGATTCACAAAAAAATATTGGAACATTGTAACTAGGACACTAAAAAACATGGCACAACAAAATTCAAAAAAAGTACGTGGAAACAACATGGCTCAAAAGGATACTCTAAACAAGGGATAAATCAAACAACAATAAATAGGTCTAGGAAATCAATCTTTTAGATCTAATTTGAGATAAACCCAAGTAACACAATCCAAAAACAAAAAGGTATACCAGCTAATCCTAAATTAGATGAGGATTTAATGTGAACTTGATTAGCTTAAGATTTACATTTTGAAAGGTTGAGTTTCAGATTTAATGTGAGAAGACTCAAATGTTTTAAGGCAAAAGGGCTAGATCAAAATAGGCAATGTAACTATGCATTTGAAAAAAGAGAGGTAAATAATGGTTTTATAACTTGGTTTCAAAACCCATTAGAGATTGGAATAATTTAGGTAGTGTAATAATGTTCCTTTAAATAAATGTCATGGTGAATGTTTTTTGACTAGAATATCCAAGGCAAAAGTTTGGGATGAAATAGGTAGATTAATGATGTTCCATTTAAATAAGAGACAAACAAATGACTTTTGAATAAAAATATCTAAGGCAAAAAGTGTGACACAAATGAATAGAATAACACCTCTTAGGCTAAAGGGGTGTAAGAACAATGGGATAGGTTTGGACTTGTTTTGATGTGAGAACACAAAGAAATAATTTTAGTTTAAAAACACACATGTAAATCAAATAAAAATATAAGTAGCACAAATGGCTCATCTTATATATATAACTAACATGGGTGTATGTAGCTTCTGCCAAAGTTTTCATCGATATACCAATGTTTATGAGGAATTAATTGTTAATCCAAGAATTAAAGTATAGGTGCAGGTAAAAAATTTTACACCACCCTTTGTCTCTCAAGCATTAGTACATGGCATACAATTAGAGTGAGGAACACTTGTCATTTAGTAAGAAATTATGCAAAAAGTGGGCTTTTATCTAAAATTTATAAATCTCAAATGTACCAAATGATCCCAAGTGTGGCTAACACAAAGAAAAAATCATGTTAAATGAATAGAAAAAATCTAGATTACTATGCAAGGGTTTTATTCCTTTTTATAATGAATCCATATGTGTACTACTTAGTGGAGTCTGATGCCTATCTTTTGCATGGCCAAGGTACCTATTAGGATGGTCAAACTAACTGCTTATCACTATCCCATCCAATGGTTTGCCTAATTTATATATCCCATAGTGGAGTGGGGTTCATACAATGTTGAGAGATGAAACTACAAGTCAATACACAAATAAATATTTCATAGGGAGGTAATGAACTCCCACCCACAAGCCAAATGCAAATGCAAAAAAAAAAAAATGGGAACACTTTATAAGTAATTTATGGGTCACCCAAGTCACTGAAAGATTGGGGAGAGCATAAGAAACATTATTTCAGACTCAACCTTGCAAACAACAAAAATAAACTAAGAACTTTTGGTCACCCAAATTCCCTTAAGGGGATAATGTGAGAGCATACACGTAAAACCTTATAATTTGTGACAAATAAAGAAATTAATCTAATGAACTTTGAAATCTAACTAATAAAAAAAACACAAAGGAAAAAATCTCTTAAGAGCTCTAACTAAGTGTAAGTTCCTTTTAATAGCACCAAATCCCATGTGTGATTGAATTTTTGGCCACTTGACATTGTTTTCACTTGCAAAAACTTAAAAAATAATTAAAAGACAAATAAAACTAAGTGATTTTAAGGATTAAACAAAATGTATGTGAGATTTTAACAATGCTTAAGGTTTTTTCTCCCCACCTTTAGTCTTGTAAAATGTTAGGGGGTTTGCCTACATAAAATCCAAATAGCAAGTGAGTAAACAATAATTTAATTTGAGCTCTCAGGTTTTTATTTTTATCTCAAATAAATCATCATTTATTATATATATATCAATGTTGATTCATAAAATCGATGTCAATTCAGTCAGATCGTCGATGTCAATTCAGTTAGATCATCGATGTCAATTTAGTTAGATCATTAACATTTATTATAAATAGACAAAACTGTGTTTTAAATGAAAAATGGTTTATAAAAAATCTTAGAACAAAAATATCTCATGACTCTAAAAGGAAAAGATATCAAAGGCAATAAATAGGTTGTTAAAACATAAAAATGAATGCAAACATATCAAGAAAAATCTATTTTCTCTATGGCTTGATGAATTTTTAACATAGATATTATCATTGATACTTGCAATTGATGATGATTTTCCATAATCATCATTGATCCCTACAATATTGTTGAAAAAGATGTAAAATTTGAAGTTAAAACTCTAAAATTGAATATTTCAATGTATCCATTATAAAAATTAAAGCTAGCATAGTAATCTCCTTGGTCATACATGATGTTTGGTCCCACTGGGTGTGTCATTCTGTACCTTAGGTGTTTTAAGTGTAAACAATATGTAGATTAGTTTCTTAGTAGTATAAATGATAAAACATCAAGCATAAAAATTCACTAAGACTAAATACTCTTGCTTAAGAACTAGTGGGAGCATAACACAATAAGAAATATCCTAAAGTAAAGATGAGTACAATATAATTTTCTTACCTTCTTTGTCAAATTTGATGCTTACTTGTTGGTAGAAGTATGTTTGTGCTCAAGTTATGATGATTATAGTATTCTATCAATTCTCTTCCATGGTGGTATCATCTCTCTAGTAGTCACTTGTGTCTTGGTGTGAATCTCGGCATGAATTGGGCATTATGACACTAATCTTGAAAGGATTAAATAAGGTATTCCAGTTGAATAACCTTATACACAAAATCCTCTTAAACAATGGTGTGGGTACTTGTATTTATATCTCAAATAACTAAATCTAACCCTAGGGAGGTGAAGCTAAATTCTAACTTGGGTTGAGTCTAATTTAACCTAAGTTGAGTCATTCTAAATTTGGGTGGGGTTAAGGCACTCATGAAATCTTGACACCTCAATTTCAAATATTTTTTAGGCATGATAACTCACTTTAGATATTTGTGAGGTATGAGTCATATTTTTGAATATTAAGAGATAGAAAATCATTTTATTAGCTCATTTGACCTTTGAATTCATATTTAGATTTGATTTTTTGGTAAATTATATTTAATATTTTGTTTTAGAATTTTTGTTTAGGAAAGTTAATTAGTATTTACAATATAATTAGTCTTGTTTAATGATTTTTGGATTTTGATAATTATTTTAAATGTTATTAATTAATATCTTAACATGCCAAAAGTGCCAAATTATTGGGTCATAATTTGACTAAGGTTATAAATGAATTAGGTTAGTGATGCATACAAGGTAATACACCAAATTAACCCCATCATGCTTTTGGGAAATAAAATCTGTTACATGGATGAATTTGGGTAATTCAGGTCATTTCTAGGCTTAAAATGTGCCATTTGGTAGAATTTGAATTGAATGTTGGTTTAGGAACAAAAGTGGCAAAAACTAGGTGCCTACATTATCCATATGGATACTTAATTTCTGTAAGAAATCCATGTTTTATATATTCAATCTAGAACCATTACCTACCACAACACATTTAACTAATTTAATTTGAACTTGCATTTTAATAAATAATTACATATTTTTCTCTATTCTTTATTGTGTGGGTAAGTATTCTTTGTAAAAAGTGATGAATTTTTATGTATCCTTGAATGTATTCATAATATAAGTAAAGGAGGCTATTTTTGTGTCACTAGGGAAAGTCATACTATGTAGTTCATCATATAATATATCCTTGTACAATTTTGATCTCTTTAGTAACTTAAGAATGTAGATCATAGCATGGTTATTCTTTAGTTGATAAATTATGTCATGTCATTTGGGTTTATTAGCATGATTTATGGGAGGTGGATTGGTTTGAGAAGGAATATGTGGAATACCTCTAATATGTCATAAATAGTGGGGTAACCTACCTCTCTAAGTGGTGATAACATGGAATGCATAATAAAATATAAGTTGTGGGTGAATAATGGGGTGGGGGATGGTAGTTGATACCACTATGAGGTCTAGGGGGAGGAAAAACAAAGGAATAATACATGAAATTTTCTATCTAATAGAAACAAGAAAGAAATCAGATTGGATATTACAACAATATGAGTTCAAGAAGGTTTGATATTATTTAGTATTAATTATAGCCTAGTTATTATATGAATATTTGACTCATTTTATTCAATAGTTTATCCAAATTTCACATATCTAAGTATACAAATATGAAATGATTAAAATCATGGCTAGAGTCAAGAAATAGAAGCTATGTTTATCCTTGAAATACATGGGTAATTTTTAATATGAGGGAAAATAAAAAATCATGTATGCAACCTTAAGGTATAAATATAAAGATGGTACAAACAAGGAATAAATACTAATGGATACCTATAGTTTGACATGGTTTGAGAAATATTTGGGTTAAAAAATATGTTTTACCCTGATTTTGAATTCTATAACCTTATATAAGATAGAAACTTGAATGTAATTTATATTGTAAAGCATGACAATTAAGAATGAAATCAAATGTAAAATTCTAAAACTTATTTAAGAAGTGGAATATTCTAAATATAAAAAAAAACAAAGAGATCAATATAATGATTGATAGTGTCTAACTAATTATAGTGGGAAAAGGCTAGAAGTAGGCTTATGATTCACTTAGATCTTAAAAAAAAAAATTGTATGCAAAGGGTCACTAACATTAGGATAGGTAAATAATGATGATGATAGTGATTATAGTCAACTTTAATCTCCTAGGTTGCTATGGATCTATGTGGTCATAAAATCAATTGTGCATAATTGTAATAATTTTATGTGTGTGATTCAAATGCTTGATTATGTGAATAACTCTAGAAAATTTTCTCTTTCACCTCAAGACCCTAAGTTCACTGATGAAGGGTTGAGCACTATAAAATTTTGGGAACTATAATGGGTTGAGCTGACCCCAATCACCCTTATTGATTATTGACCAATACTTATGTATCATATAATCTAAATAGGGAAGTGAAACCACATATAATTATATTTTATAGTTTTCCATGAGGTTGAGAGATTAAAATTTGTATTTTTTCCACCATGTTGATTTTTATTAGGTCTGACATTTCAAATACAGTATGTGTATCCATCTTTAGGGAGAAAGGAAAGATGAATCTACTACTTTGAAGGAAAAACAATTCATGAGACCATCATATATAATAATAAATATTTTATCTAATGGTTAGCTCAAACAAAAAGATAATTCAATAATAAATATAAAATATGTGTGCAAACCACAAAAGCTAAGAAGGTTAATCAAAATTTAGTAGTTTTATATCTTATTTTTAAATAATTTAAAATTGGCCTCCATGAACTACCAGTATTAAATCCATTATCTTTGTTTAAGTTTGCAATACTTTTTCAATTCAAATAGATTCCTCACTTTTATTTTTAAATAAATTTCCTCTCTCATGATCATCTTAGCTTTGTTTATATGTAAGTGGTGTTTGTAACATGATAGTGTTTATCAAGTGTATAGTTATTAATATGAGAGTGAATAATGTCCCCAGGGTGTTATTTAAGTTTCATTTGGAGAGACATTACCATCTCTCCCACATAAGGTATGTCATGCAAACACAGAATAATGTAAACTCATTTTTAAAATTTTGGATCTAATGGGTCTTTCACCAAATCAAGACTAGTAAAAAGAACATTTTGAGGTTTGAATCCTATTTATATATTCAAATCTCCTTGATATTAAAGATAAAAAAATTTAAACCCCCTTAATATATGTAATAGTGATTCTAGGATTTTCTAAGTTTTTATTAATGTTTTTTTGTCTATTTAGTGAATACTTATGGAATGATTTATCAATTTCCCATAAACCATTTTATAGGAGTACGTTCAAAACATGTTCTTTTCTTGTAAAATGTTTTTGGGGTCTGAGATTTTGATTATTCTAGTGGCCAAAGAATTAAGAACTACTTCTTTATGACATAGGTGATGGTCAAAATCCACTTTTAGGTACATATATGTATGTATATTTTTTTCTATAGACTTCATGGGATAAATATCCATCTAATTCTTTTATAGAGGAGGACATCGAGGAAAGGTATATTATTGTTTTCTTATTTTTCCATAGTGAACTAGATCTGGTTAAAACTCCCATTTAAATGTACCAAGAATTTATCTAGTCCTTCATTTCCATGTGACCATTTGGTGTTGGTTTCATCAACAAAATATTTCACCAATATGGTTTTAATGATTATGAAGCAATTTATTTAGCCTCAAAATTTTCCCTAAATTAGTTTGCAATAATGGGAGATAAAGGTGATCCCATTGTTACTCCCTCTATTTATTTGTAAATCACACCTTTAAATTAAAAAAATGTTGATATTGGGCATAGTTATACCAACTCTATAGTTTGTGGGTCTATGATATTACAGATAATGTTTATTGCTTCATCAAGAGGTATATTTGTGAAAATTGACACGATGTTAAAACTAACCAAAATGTCCCCTTCATTAACTCTACGATCCTTAACTTTGTAGAAAAAGAATTCTAAATTTATTAAAAAATAAGAAGTGTTACTAACCAAATACTTCAATTTTCCTACCAAATAATTCACAAGAGGAGAATTTGGGAAGTTTTTTGTATTTAATATTGGTTTAAGGGGGACTTCATATTTGTTTATATTAGGATCTATATAAATATTTGGAGTGATAGGGTCCTAAGGGATCAACCCCATCTTATCTATTTCATTTAAAGATTATTTCTTTATATCATTAGTGAGATTGATCTTAATTTTAATTAACAAATTCTTTGTGACATTTCTATAGCTTCCTCTATAATTTAAAATTTCTAGTAATTTGGCATCATACTCTTTCCTATGAAGGTCTGGTCAACAGGCTTAGATCTTGAGGTAATTGAAACTACCTCAAAAGTGTCCAACTCTTCTTGAAATACCTCAAAACCTTTAAAAAACTCAATGCAATCAATCTCATCATTCTTAGCAGTACAATGGACTCTACAATAATCAATAAAATCAATGTCAATGAGATTAATATCCATAATCTTCTTTTTAGAAAAGGCTTCATTAATCTTATTATTATGGAAACTATCATTATTAAACCTATTGCTGGGTCTATTAAACCTTTGGAAAGAGAAGTTACTACCAGAAGTTTCTCTAGTATTACCAACTTGTTTTTGTAGCTGAAGGAAGTCTATGCTCAATTTTTGGATGATTTTTATAATGGACTCATTCTTACTTTTAGGGGTTTTTGAATTATGAACTTGGTTGTTATTGTTACTAATGGATGGTACTAAGGCCCTTTGATTAGTTACATTAAATCCACTATTATAAGGGTGATTCAAGAACCCCAAATTATAGTTATGAGTAGCATGTCTTAGAGGAAATTGGTTTAGATTTGGAAGCTGGTTGAGAGAGGGCACAGTCTGGTTATTATTAGGAAAGACATTCAAGGTAATCATATGTGGATTGACATTAGGAATAGATTAGGCCATCTAAACCTAAGGTTTCATCTGATCATTAATTATCATACCCTCAGCATAAGCTAAAGCTAATGTGTTCATTGGACCTACATCTCTTTTTATGAACACTAAGGTCATAAGATCAATAGCATCTTTATAGATTTCCAAGGCCAAGGCCAAATCAGGTTTATAAGGGTCAATAGTTGTATTATACATATTCTATAACCTGACATTAAAAATATCTTATAGGTTCATTATCATCCCTTTTTAGTATGATAAATTAATGGTACAAGACACTAGGGCTTATTATTCTGGCAAATTGGTCAATGAAGATGTTATTAAACTCATCCTAGTTGGTGATGCAATCATCAAGCAGGTTTAGGAACCACTAATATGTAACATATTCAAATGTGAAATTTAATAACCTACATTCTACATCCTCATGAATTGTATTTAATGATCTTAATGCAACCTCAAATTATTTAACATGTTCTTTTGCTATTACTATACCATTAGGACTAAAAGTTGGTAAATATTTTTTAGGATTTGTGAGGAAAGTCATGAATTTCACCTTATATGTTGAAAGTATAACTTCCCCACCAATCCATACCTTAATTAATGGTGAATGCAAGAGTACCTTAGAGTGGTAAAGTTGGTAAAGAATTTGAACACCTGCATCTTCCTTTGTCTTGCTTGGCTCTCCTATGGACTTCCAACTCAAGTAGAGGCTCTCTTGTCTCTAAATGTGATCTAGTATATAACCTTGGTAGTTTTAGCTTGATAACTTTATATCATATTTGAAATACAATGTGTTGAACCAACCTTTACAAAGAACAAGACTTAGATTTGCATATTAAGCTAATTTTACAAAGATACATGTAAATAACACCAAAGTACATCAAATTTTAACTAAGTTAGCTAAAATAAGTGTCGAATTACATAAATATGGTTAAAATTCACAATTATAGGCCCATATAAACCCAAATCTATGAAATATATTCCAATATTTGATCAAAATAAGCTATTCTAACCTCAAATACTATGGATTTTTAGATCTTAAGTTATCTTTACTAGGATCAAGCATCCAACCTCAGATATTTGATCTTTGTCTAAAGGAAGCATAACAATGGGTCAAAAACTACAAAGATTAGTGACTTTTATGCTTTTGAGCAAATAACTACGTAAAAGTACAAAGATAACACCAATCTTAGACCAAAACACACTACAATTAACAAAGATTCAACAATTTCATGCCCTCCTTCTAGTGCCATTGGAGCTCATCCTATTGATGTTTAAAGAACGCTTCTCATTTTATAATTCTAATAATTTATGGCATGAGTATCAAGTTTTTGTTAATTTAGTTACTTATGATGAGATGGAACCAGAGAAAATTAAATTGTTCCACAAATTTATATTGATTGATGGTTAGGAACCATCATGGTCCCTATGAATTTTGAAGTATCTATGTTGATATTAGTGAATAATGATCAACGTTATACACTAAATACCATTCTAGATGAATATTTACAATGAGATCTAAACTAAAGTGATTTGATCAAAGAAATAAATGAAAAGAGGACTAGCATAGAAAGAAAGTATGTGATTGTTGATCCTTGATTTAAACATCATGACAAGGTTTTAATTTCATCTGAACATGATTTTAACTAATATATAATGTAAATTAGCAAATACTAAAATTACACCATATATCAAAAAAATGTTTGTGGAAAAACATGAAAGAATAAAATTATGAAATAACTTTGTGCATTCAAATAACATTTTCCCATCCTAATGCAAATCAAATAAAATGAAACAAAGTTTAAGAACATTCAACTAATCTAGCTTTAGTACAAATTATCAACCTTGTATCAAATAATCACATTCAGAATTCATAAAACCATTCAAATTCAAGACCTAAAATAAGCAATTGAGAGAGAATCTACGTGAAAATTGATACAAACAAACTTGGACAAACTTTTTAGTATTCCTTGCTTATATTAATTGTTCTAAAGTGTACAATTTTTACCTCAAAACTCCCTCTCCTTACAAAATGTAAATACTACCTTTTATAGAAGACTCAGGTAATATAGTGATCAATCATAAAATTACACATTTATAAAGATAAGGACAATTGTCTTTATTTATAGTTATAGAATACATTTCTCTTCCCCAAATAGACTAAACTATAGGAAAATATGCTAACAAACTAGCATATGCCTTTACAAAGGAATATTTCACATTCAAATATTACAATACTTTATAAAATAAAATATTAAGTAGTGGGCCCTTTATTGAAGGGATCCCTTATTACTATTGGAGAATCTCCATAGCTCTTTTATGTTTCTCTTTGACAAGATCCAAATAAATGGCTAGCTTCAAGAGATGGACATCCTCTTTATCAGCCAAGTTACCAAGGTCTTTATCATTCATCACCATAGCCTCCTTGATGCTCCTTACTTCTACAATCTTCTCTTCAGTAGTGAAGATCATGCCCATGATTCAATTATTATCAGTCCTATATTGGCCTTGACTTTTGATTCTTATTTCTTGCATCACCAATGTGACTCTATGTTTTTAATCTTCATCATCAATGATGCCCAATGCACTAAAATCTTTAGGATTAGCCAACATAGTGTGAAGGAGTTGTTTGAATCTTATTATTAGCTCCTTATCATCCCTTAGGAGTTTGTCTAATTTATTTGACCACGCACTTAAACTTTGGATCTTAGCAATAAATATCCCCAATATTGCATTCAAGTGGGATAGGTTGATGGTTTTGAAGCCAATAATGATACCCTTGATTAGTATGTTGATAATATCTCTTATTGTTTCCTCTTCATCCTACTATTAGGCCACCAATCCTTTATTTGTCTCATGCTACTGGGTCAATGTATCCTACATCATCTTCATTAATTTCAAGGAGTCAAACATGTCAAATAATTATGCCTAAAATATATTTATTATTTCCTTAGGGGCTGATAAGATAGCCAGTATCTCTAGATTCTCCTTTCCTTTCTCCAAGTTATTTATCTTTTACTTCATAACCCTAATTCTTAATTTGATCTGAGCTGAATGAGCCTCAACTTGTCCTTCTATGTCTTACTTATGGATAGGATGCTCACTAGGCTTCTAACCTCTAATAGGGGTTAGACCAAAAAAGGGATAAACTCTTTTAAAGTTGAATTCCTCACCTCCAACCATGGCCTTCTTAGTTGTCACCCTCTCTAATCTTGTTGTGTCTGGATTAAATTACACATTGGTTGATAACTCTATGATCTTAGGGGGCTTAAGAGTCTCCACCTATGTGCTACTCAAAGAACTTAGAGTGTCCACTTGAGTGCCACTTGATCCTACTATGGAAACTAATCTTCTCTCTTCCTCTTCTTTCATCAAATCTAATATCCATGGCTTGATTTCTTCATGAACATCAATTTGAATTATTTGGGTCGAGTCCCAAGAATGAGATAAAGTGGGAATATTCTACATTTTTCCATAAACAAACCATTCAAGGATAATGGATCCATAAAATGGGTATTCATAATTGAACAAGTTGACCTCACTTATGGGGTGGGTGAATGTCAACTTGGGCTTCTTTCTCCTAGCTGGGACCAATGCCAATTTTTCTTTCCTTTTGTGGGGGTGTGCTATTAGAACTAGGTCTAAAACAACCTCTTTCCCTTTATTTTGTTCTATTTCCTTAGCTTTGGCATGGGGTTCCTTAATTTATACCTCTTCTTCTTCTAACCCATAAGCTTTAACAAGCACCTTAAGTGCATCCTCTACTATCTCACTAGGTTCTAATGCAATCATATTTAGGTATTAAACTAGATAGTTTGGCCTCTTAGGTGGGGATAAAGATGAGGCTTCCCTAGGTCTCTCTTATAACCATTATTTAATATGTCCTTGTGTTATTTATGCCTAGGTTTGTTGTAACGATTATTCCAGAGGGAGCCTAGAAGAGGGTCTAGACAATAGGTGATACTATGGGGTCCCATTTACCATATCTCACCTGGTGTTTGTCATTTTCCCTAGCTAACATGGGCTAAATCTTGATGTTATGCCTTTTTAATCTAGTCAATACCTTTGGGAAACGAAATTCCCTAATGTAGAATGGGTCATGGACACTGGTTTGGTTCTCATATGTCTTTTTTATGGATTTTTACTTTAGATGTTTGGTGATCACCCCTTTAGGGTCCCATTGCCTTAAATAATATTTTTGCAAGGTGAAGGAGTCTGTATGCTTGAAAATAACATATACATGCTCCCTATTTTGAAACAAAATTATAGTAATTATTAAAGGAAATGGAATGGGAAGCCTTCCTTTTCTCCTTATAAAATCCATCTATACTATGAAGAAGTTGGTACATAATTTCTTACTCTACTAGCTTGGTAGGAACATAGATAGGTAACATGAAGGGCTATATAAAAGTCCTTTCAATTCTTATTACCATATATTTTGGGTAGAACCATATATCCCCTATCAACTCCACATATTTTTTAATCAAGAGGATAACCCTACTCATAGGGATTCTTGTGATGGATTCCACTAGGGCTGGATAAACCCAATCATAAATTAATTGCATGTTGTGTCTATATTTGAAAATGTGAAGCTTGGAGTAATGATGGGAGAAGTGGGTCTTCCATTAGGTGACCAATTATTAATGTTTAGGATCTGGGTGGAGGATAAAAGGGCATTAAGTAGATAAGACATCATGTAAAAGTGTTTGTTTATTTTCTTCTTGATGGTTATGAATTTTGACTTCAAACAGATATTGATAATCTCACCCAATGGGGGAGTGAGTCCTTTCTCAACCATGAAGTAAACAAAGGACATTTATACTTTATCAATAGGTGTGGTGGAAGGCATTCCACATAACCTATTCAATAAGGTCATTATTATCATGATCCCTTCCATGAATTAGATAATTGGTATTTTGCCTATGGGGTCCTAGATTACTTGGTTCCTAGTAAGAAGCCATGGGGCTAGGATTGTGTTTATATTATGCTCTCTAGTCCACTTTTTAATGGTGGGTAACTCTATTTGGGGCTTACATAGTTTATAATATCTCTCAAAGTCAAGGGGGAATGTATGTTATTTTATTAAAACTACACTCATGCATAATCCAATCATTCTTAGTTTTACAATCATAGAAAAGAGAAGCAAGGACATAAATTTAGCGTAGTACCTTAGGCTTGGAAATAACATAGTGTAAGATAGTCATCTACATAAATAATAGGTCATTATATGTCTTTAAGATGGTTGCATTATTTTTTTCTTCCTTGGTAAGACCTTTCATCTCTTCAATGGCCCAAAAGAGTTTAGACTAGTTCATGTTCCAATTGTTCAAAGTTGTAGTATCCAAGTTCATGTCCTTAGAGATTATTCCCTCATTATCTGAGTCAAATATAACTCTATCTCATCCCTTTGTTGTTTTTTGTGAGCTACCATGCTTGTGGAAGTTGTAATTTCTTACCAAATGAATTACAAGTAGCCTTTAGGTCAATTCACTCTTACTTAGATTGTAATTGAACTCTCTTGGTTTGATTGTTATTTGAGCTTGAATTAGGGATTTTATGGGTACTTAGGGCTATTTTGAATATTTAATGGCAATGGAAATTTGGACTTAGTCTCATTCATGCTCAAATTTGATTGAGACCCAGGCCTTTATACCTTTGCGTTTTTAAGCACACAAAATATTTAATTTTGTTTTTTTGTGCTTGTGTGGTGCCCATGTGACATCTATTTGATAAATTTCATGACATTTCTCATAAATACCTTGAGGTACAAGCCATTTTATTTTTAAAAATTAACTTATCTTTCATGTCATTGGATCTTTGTTTACAGATCAACATAGACTGTTGATCATGATCATGGGGATTGAGACTTATTGGTTTATTTATGTCAAACCTTGTGTTTGTGACACTTGGTACTTTCATGGGCCTTTTAGGCTCTTCATTATATGTAGTGAACATGTGCTTTCTATGTGTCAATCCCACAAGCCTTTGAGGCTCATTGAAAAGTTTTTAGAAAATATTCTCTATCTAATCATCCTCTCATGAGAAAGCATAGACCATTGATCTTAATCGGAACAAATGCACATGATTAGTCTGGTGGATCAAATACCTTAAATTCATTAGGTCTTTCACTCTATTTGATGAATATCCATAATGAAGCATGTGTTGTTGATCCTGTAAAAGGGTGAGAAATTTAATTATCATCGTGACGTAATAAGGGAATTATGCTTGAATAATTTAGGAAAAGGTTTATTTCATGTTTAATAAACATGTTATAAACTTTAGGATAAATTATTTTAGCCTAAGTTTTGAGAATCCATAGAAAGGTGACCCAGGCTAAATATTTTAGGCTAAGCTTTATGTTGTGTTAATAATCACAACATATACTTTAGGCTAAAATATTTATGTTAAGTTTTTAAAACATGTCCAAAGGGGCCAAATATTATAAGGACCAAATTTTAAGTTTTAACCTATGGTTTTATAGCATTAATAAACATGATAAGACCTTAGGTTAAAATCATTTATGCTAAGTTTTATGTCATAAGGACATTTTAAAATAAGATTTAATATAAGTCTCTAGCCTAAGTTTTTTTTGCATTTAAACAAATAAATTGGGACCTTAGGAAACAGACTTAGACTAAGCCCATGTCTTTATGTATTTAGACCATAAAATCATTTTATTATTTGAAGTTCAAAGATCCCAAGTGTTTGAATATCTACCAATGGGTCCCCTTGATCTACAATGCAAGCCATAATATTTTAGCAACATTTTTAAACATGCCCTTATGTCTAATAAAAATAATTGATTAACTTAAATTTTATGGTTTCATAGACATCAATGATGGCCTTGTGGACGTCAAATAATGGTCATGAGAATGTCAAATTTAAGTTAGTGGATCATTAGGTTTAATGGTATTAAATTTGATGGTCTTACAGATGTCTGTGATGACCTCATAAACATCAATGATGACCTTAAAAATGTCAATGATGACCTCCTGGACATCAAACAATGATCATGAGAATGTTAATTATAAGCTCATGAAACTTCTTTTGGTCCATAGACGTTGGATTTAATACGCTCTATTGGATTAATCTTTGTGATGAATCATATACCATTGATCATAATCCAATAAAATGCATGTCATTAGTTTAATTTAATGTGTGGGACATTTTAGTACCAATCTTTGAATTTAGGAATGCCATGTGATGGCTTTGTGGGGATTCTTGAGATTTTGACTTTTTATTACCACATTTGCTTCATTAGATTAATTTTGTGTGAGTAATCACTGAGCATCTGATCAATTTAGATGCTTACACTTAGCATAAGTTTTATCATAAGGTTTCATTGTATTAATAAATGCAATGATACCTTAGGGTAAAAACTATGCTAAGTTTATATTTGATAAAAGGGGTCCTTTAAACTCTTACAATGATCTCATGTCATTAGATCATTAGTTTTGCTTAAGTACGAAGCATTGATTGTGATCTAGGTGATCTTAAGGGACTAGTCCAATGAATCAAATATTTGATTTTTTTAGGCTTCCTTCACTTCATTATATCATTTCTCATGATGAATCACATACCATTAGATATTCAAAGAAACTAGGGTTTTAAATTAGGACATGGGTAAATATAGGAACATAGGTTAAAGCTTTAAAACTAAGGTCTTATTCATGTTGATAAAATATAAATGGGGTATTAGGGTTAAAAATTTAGGCTAAGCATATAACAAATGTGACCATTATAAAATAAAGGATCCTATTAACATAAACATTAAGCCACATTAGAAACATAAGGAATGAAAGGGGAAAAACAAAGTGAATTAAACATGATTTTTAGGTTAAGGTTTGGGCATGTTGAAAACATGACCACGCCTTAGCATAAAAATTAGACTTAAGTCTAAAGTTGATTCAAAATATTCCTAAAAAATCTATTCTTACCAAAATTTTAATTTGAATCAAGATCTAAGTTAGTCTTTGTCAAAGGAGGGTTTCATCACATGAATCCGACTATGAACTACCATAAATTTAAGACTCGAAAAGGTATGAATATGATTAATCTATAAATTTCAAGCATGATACATAAGAAACTCCATGAAACCTATAGATTAAGACATGAGGATAAACTATTATCAACATTAGGTAAGTTTCAAACAAAACTATGAAAAAATGGGCCAATTTCATCAGGCATGGATGATCTTCGAATCATAATAAAGAGTATAACATCATGATTTTAGTGTGAAGGTTCAAAATAATCACAAGGATCCATTTTTTTTAGTAATGCGGGTATGTTTACCTTAACATATTCTAGTCATGATACCTCCTTATACAACAAGCTTCAACCACTTATTCCTCCTACAGATGCAATTTGTATCTAAGTCTTATATTTCTCAATACAATTTTCTATTTTTAGTAAGTTTACAAAATATGTTAGTTACAAATTAGTGAATGTTATTATTATTATATTATTCTACTAATTTTAGATAATATTTTATCATCTAGGATCTTATCATCTCAAATTTGATAAAATATATTAATAAATCTGATTATTATTGAATATTGTAAACCCTAGATCACCATTAGGATTTTCCTTATATTTTCATTCCTCTAGTAGGGTTTCAAATTTTTGTATTTTTAATTTCTTTACTTCACCATGATTATCATGATTGAGTCTATTTCTCGGTTCATAGTGAAAATTTTCTTGGTGATATTTGCATGTTCCTTACCTATTATTTTTAAAATATTGAAAATGTATGTAAGCCCTTTATTGCATCATGTTAAGGCATAAATACATCATCTATTTGTCTACCCATTATTAGTGAAACATTGTATAAAAATTATTTTTGTATGATTTAGTATGAGCTACCACTAGTTACTACTAGTTGCCAACAAGATCAGATGGTCCTTTTTTATCCACCTACACCTAGACTTTCTAACTATCTTTTATCATATCCCACCCCTACTATTTTTCCTTGAATTATAGTAAATATTATGATTTGAATTTTTAATAGATAAGTTTAGGTACCCCCTCTTCCAAGATAAGATTAATTCATTTAGATAATCAATTTGCATCCCAACATAATCCAATGAGACCAAGGGATCAAACTAGAACATATGATAATTTTGATCAACTATGGAATACAACAACTAATATTTATATTTTAGAGTTACTTTAGAATGCTAGAATTTTTATGGATGTTCTTTACCAAGCATTGAACTATAATTCTATGCGTTATGACACATAACCTTCTTATTTTCATATATTGTGAATAATTTAAAGGATATTGAGGATGTTAATTCTTTTTTAAATGATGAATTTTCATTAAATTCAAACATTAATCAAAATATACCATTATTTATCCAATCTCAAATCAAAAATACAAAAATTAAAAGATCTCTAATTGATAATGGTTTAGGGATTAATATTTGTAATCTTACCTTTATAGTAACAATGGGCATAAACATGGAATCCATTCAAAATACATATAATGATATCAAAGGGTTATAATATGTGCCATGCCAAGATTTGATTTTTGTTACATTAGATATTATGATGGGGCAAACAATCTTGTCTACACAATTTTAGATAATGCCTAATCATTTGCATTACAATTTTCTATTAGGTAAGCCATGGACATATGCCATGGAGGTCATACCTTCTACCTTTCACTAATGTTTCAAATTTATCCATGATGGATAATTTTACACTTGTCATCCAAAAATAATCCCTTTAGATATTGTAAGATTAAAAAAATTACTACTTAGAGATTATCACCATTAGGGGAACCCTAACCTACTATAGTTCTACCACCATAAATTATTCCTATAGAGAAGTGTTGTGTCCTAACACACACACCCCCATTTTAAAATTTCAATTAGGGAACCACTTTTAATTTAATATTTTATTTCAAGGTCTTGTGAAACATAAGTCTATGACATGGAGTTTAAAAAGTGCAAGATTAAGGAATTTATCTAACAATAAGAGGAATTTAATAACTCCTCTTGATTTTTGTTGTTTGTTCAACATGATTGACATGAATCTATTTTGAATTTCCATTGTGTTTAAATTTTTTAAGGGAATCAAAGTTGTGTATAATCCATATTATGTGGTATACTTTTCACCTTCAATTTTACTTTAGTAGTGTTCTTATGAAGATGTTTGATTTGAAATTTTAAATAGCTAATTGGTATAATGTGTCATGATTTTAGTTGACTTTTTACCTATATTATGTCAAAAATAGGTCATTTCATACTTAAGCATTTCAAAAAAAATCCTATATCTCATTTAATCTTGACACATGGCATCATTCCACTCATCTAGAGCCTAATTAAATAATATAAGTCACCAAGTTAGTGGATCAAAAAGATCCATCCACATGTCACCATAATGCTAATGTAGAAGTAACATCAGCACATATATTTATTAAAAATATCTTAGGAAAGTTGATCATTGAGATCCATCCACATGTCACCATATCGTTAACCTAGAAGTGACATTAACATATTACTTTATATGGAATATCTTGGGAAACTGGATTAGTGAGAGTCATCTACGTGTCATCATCTTGCTAACCTAGAAGTGATGTCATAAGAGTCATTAGTATGGTTGATCCTAATTGGATTACCAAGGTCCATCCACATATCACCATACTACTAACCTAGATGTGGCATCAACATTATTCTTTGTATTATCGATCCCTGATAAGAAAATTACCAAGATCCATCCACATGTCACCATATCATTGACTTAAAGGTGATGTTAGCAATTTTATTCATACAAAATATCCTTAAAAAGTGGATTAGTGAGATACTACCAAGTGTCATCATCCTACTAACCCACAGGCCAAAGGAACAAAACACAACAAGCAATAACTCACCTATAAGTGAAATAGTGATACATAGACACATGTCCTTCACAATGACATAATCAAATAACAAAGAAACAAATGATAAGAATGAAAGAGTAGAAAAGAGACATATATCACATTATGATGACTAAATATCCAAGAGTAGGTATAATAAGCCACATGGTAGTAAAATCTATGGAATTCAGCATTATGAAATTTAAATGAAAAAATAAATAATGAATGGATCAAAATTCATTACTAAAATTAATTTATAAAAATTGATGAATTAATACATTGAATTATCACAGCCAAAACATCAAAATAAATATAGTCTAAATTTCTCCATTCATTCCAATCACATTACCTCTAGCTATCAAGTGCACATTGTGAATTTAGAGGTGGATTTTAAACTCTGAATCTAGAAATCCATTATGACCAAGAGCTTAAATTTTTTTATAGCATAGGAATTTTTAGACCATAGTTTTAATAGACTCCTCATATCACATTATAGTTCCTTATACATATTTAATTATAGACTGATTGAACACATTGATTCAATATTCAATTTATCATCTCTCAATCATAATTTCAAGAATTACTCTATTATTTGGGATGAGGTTGATGTATTTGGGCCATACAAGGCTAAAGACTATCTTTTTAATTTCACACGGAGGTATAAATATGACTTTTTGGAAATAAAATAAGTTAGTCTCCATAATCCTACAACTAAACCAAATTTAATGCCTTGAAATAACCTATTATTTGATTTATTTGTGAATGGGAAAGTCTCTAGGAAAATATTACACTTTAGGTTGAGAAAAATGTCAATAACATACATAAGTGGGAATAATTTTGAAGGTATTATAGACTCCATGTTCCCAAAATGACATATAGGTAGGACATGGTGAATCCAAGGCTTCTTTCTAATAACATCAGTAAATAGTTATAAGAATGGGCTGATAACCCAAGTAGTCTTACAATTCAGGTCCCTACTTCATCTATTCTCATTTATGTCTTAAGACTAGGGGTGATAATTTATATGGACCTATTAAATAGGATATATGGTTTATCAACCATTAATTATGGAAATGAGATATGGGTCCCTTTGTTGGACATTATTTTGACCTCTAACAAAATCATAGCCTTAGGAGAAATTATTAGCTCTAAATTGAGTCTACAAATCCTAAATCTAGGGAGATTACTAGATGGTAATTTCTACATGATTTATTATGCGGTAGATGTTGTGACTAAAAATGTGTAATAATATGCAATATTAAACATGATAATGCATAATGATAAAAAAAATGGAACTTGTGTAAATCATGTTCAAAGAATCAAATGCCCCCAATGTCCTTTTGATGTAAGTAGAGAAAAGGTCCAACACATGTAGGTGGATATATCATATGTCTAGGTATGCATGTACTACAGTTAAAGATGCATGAAACATATGTGTATCTATAAATAAAATTAGATGTTATCTATTAACATAAATAAAACAACATAGATACCAAGGATCTAGAAAGAGAAGGAAGTGTTGAATATTTTTTGTATTTTTTAATTATATGAATGTTTTATATTTTATTTAATATTTTTTTGTATTTTAGGAATATTTTAAAATAAAATTATAACCTATAATCCCATCCAATAGATGCTCATACGCAGCTCTAAAATCAGACTATGGTACAACAAATTGGTTATACCACCAAGGAGTATGCATATGTGTAATATATGAAACTAGAGAATCTATGGAACTTTGTTTATAAATCATATGAATCTATGGTTATGAATAAATAATAGGAGTGGGGTTTCTTAGAACCCATCATTGAGTGCTCTATTATTTATTAGGAGTAGCATTAATTGGAACATGTTTAGTTGCTCTAGGTAATTGAATATGGTGTGTAGGATTAGATGATAATTTTATGAAATCCACTATATATATTTGATGTAAAGGCCTCTCAAGGATAATCTACCTAGGATAAGGTATTTATTATTGCTTACCATTTCACATATGATAAACCTTAGTAGGTTTTTTAATTAGTTTTATGGGAATAAAGGTCTCTTGTTCAAGTGGATGTTTTTTATGGAATTCTATAAAATTTGATTACCCTATTGGTATGAATGTATTTAATACACCCATGCACTATATAAGGTACTGCATGAATTTTATGTATCCAAGGTCATCCTAATAACATATCAAATACTCACGTATATGGTATAAATAAAAATGTATTAATGAAACATGGTATACCAACATGTAAAGGTAATTAAATCTCACCAATAATGTGTTTTTGATGTCCCATCAAATAATCTAATTTTTTCTGGTTGAATGTCATAAATAATCATGTGTTTAAGTAACATCATGGTACATATGTTCTCACTGGAACCATTATCAATCATAAAACTATTTATAGGTTGGTGATCAAGGTATGCTCAAATGAATAATGAATGAATATTTGAGTCATCATTGACAATCTCACTTTCATCAAATGTAATATAAGGTCTTTAAACCATAATATGTATTATTCATGTATAAGTGCCAATAATCCCATTTAATGGGTACCATAATGTGGTGGAGGAGGACTGAATTATATGCCATTTGCACTTTTAGATATTTCTTAGAATGATATTGTAAATGATTATTAAATATCTTATTATTTTTATGATCACCATGTTTTGAACATGAATTATTTGGAAAATCATCTAATTTAATCTTTTAATCATCAATATGATCTTGTATTTTATGCTTCAATATATAAAATATGTTTTTAGAATGCCCAGGGCCTTGGTGATAGTAATAATACACATTGACATCATATCCTTTGGTTAGAGGTTGAATCATATCAACCTATAAGTGAGGATGGATAAATATGAGATGACACTCCATAAGCTTCATAAGTAATTAAGATTGAGACTTAGGTAATCATGTAAATTATATCTTAGGAACATTAGATAAAATGAGTTGGCTAGGTTTCTATGATACTACATTAACCATTATGGTTTATTCTTTATTAGGTTTTATATATTTCATCTTGTATCTTGGTTTTATATGAAACTTATTATTATATGTAGTCATTGTTTTGATACATAGTTAAACATGTTAAAAAAAATAAGATTCATTTCACAATCTTGAACAATATGGCATAAGTCATAAAAATATTTAAGATTATTGAAAATAATGGAATCATGTAATGAGGTAATAATTATTTTCTTAAATATGTCTTGAATTTATTTATTTACCATTGGATTTCTCATTTTGTCTAAAATTATTTTGTATCTCACAATATATTCATTGATAGGTTCATTAGTTCCTTGTTTGATCTTTGAAATTTGAGCATATGATAAATTTTCAATGGTGTTGATAGATAAATGTGATATAAATGATATGTGATAGGTTTTAATTTTCTCAATAATTGGATTGGTAAATCATATAACCATCGTAAATCATAGTCCTTTAGGCTCATTATAAATAATTTGGTCAAAATTTTATCAATGAAGGCATAATCAAGACATGTTTCATAGAAAGATACGAGATTTTTTTTGGGATCACCTTGACATAATAAAATATGAACTTAGGTGGAATAAAACCAATTGGAAAAGGGTGAAAATATATCTCAGGTGAAATTGGATTATGTAACACATCTTGTAATACAATATCATAAGTAGACTTTAAAGCATTTTATTCAATATTGTTAACCTTATCTTCCAAATTATTTATAACTTATAGAAGATCTTGCATTGTAAACCCATTGGTATTTAAATTGGATGATTTATAATTCTCAAAAGGGGATGTAAACATGGTTTGAGTAGATATAGAAATTTAAACTGGTATTTGAGCTGAAGCATTTGTTATCCTCATGGTAGATGTAGTATTAAGATTTTGGTCCTTAGGGAATAATGATGTAAAAATATAATCCTTTCCCACACTAGATGTAGGATTTAATGAGGTGACCAATATAAGGTTATATTCATTTTTTCATTTTGAGTTCTTAGTTTCCCATATGGTTTTGAGGATCTCATCAAGATCCTCAAGATTTTGATGAATACGTTATAAAAAACTTGTAATAGTTTAGACTTGATCTTGATCTATTTGCTCATGTTCATGATTTTGATAAGATTCATTATTTAAATGATAAAAATTATATTTTATGATAACCTCTTCATTATGATGTTCATTTTCATCATTGGTACTATAAACACCTAAATTTCACCAATTTAATGTCATAATCAACTTTGATTAAAATCGACACACTGATCTAGTTGTCATTCCAAAATTTGAATTTATACTAATATCATTCCCCTATATATTTTTATTAATTGATTAATAAATATTAATTAATTATCTATACATGTAAAAAATTTCAAACTTAATTAAAATACTTAATTTTCACCTCAACTAGACATCGTCCACACTTGTCTCAACCAAGTGTTGAGTTATCCAACCAACTCCTTAGCTTCCTCTACCATTTTTTGAGTCACCTTTGAACATTTCAACTACCATGGTGAGTCACTCAACCATCTTGACCAATTAATGATTATTCATTATACTTACAACTAAATATCATCCCCTACACTCACACACATGAGAATTAGTCATCATCCATTGAGAGGATGACTCAAATCTACCTATTGATTATTATCATAATTTAAAAAAAAAAAAATTGTTCTCAACCATCTATTTTATAATCTACAAGCCTATAAATTGAAGTGTCATCCTCAATTTTCATCATTCACCTTCAATATATCTAATTTCCATTGAATCCATCCTATGCATACATTGATAATCCAAGATATTTTCACCCATATGCTACTGAATCCATCTTTGTTTGGATAAATGAATTAAACATGCACACCCAATGAATCAACAAAAAATCATATGTTGATAATGGATAAAGTGATGAGTGTATTCTATATATTTTGTAAATAGCTTTCTTTTTTTTGTTTCTTAGTATGAGGTTTTAATTTAGATTTAGAATAGGAAAGTTTCATTAGTTTGATTTCCTAGTTTGATTAGATTCTAAATTTTTAACTATCATATTTTGACACACTCAATGGGACCTTTCGAAAATATTTTCAATATTATTTGTTTTTAAGGTTTAATCAATTTTTTGTTTATTGTTATGCATATTTTAGGCTAATTCAAATCCAATTATCTTGATATTTTTACTTATTTTTATTATTAAATTTTTATTTTCTTGAAACTAATTTAGTTTTAAAAATACATGATTATTATAATAATAATAAATTTTAATTTTTAACTTGGGTTTTTCTTATTTGTTTTAGGTTGGTTTGGATTTAGACTAACACTAACATGTTAATTTTTTTTGAAAATCTAAATTTACTTTATGAGATACATAAAATACATTATAGTTTAGTTTTTTTAACATGATAGTTAAAATGACAATACTTTTTTTTCACAATTTAAGTCTTTTATTTTTATTTGATAAGGTACAAACTATGTTTTATAGGGATGTTGGAACCACCAAAGTGTAGTAAAAAAGTTTAAATAGGCCAAAACAAGGTCGAGTAAGCAAAATAGAAAAAACTATAGAATTAAATTGAGAATTAAAAAATAGGAAAATAGAAAGAAACTGAGAAGGAAAGATCCTCTGGTGGGTCTTCAAAATCTTCAATAATCTTCACTAGGATGATCTGTTTAACCTTGGAAACCTTTTCTCGAGTATGGTTCTTGGGGCCTTCAGCAACTTCATTAGGAAAGAGCATGTGGGGATGCTTTTATCCTTTTAATTGCAAGGAAGAACTCTGTAGGGGAATATCCTTGGGGGAATATAGAAGGGGAGCTATTAATTCTTTAGGTGATTAAATGTTATGGGATGGGGTAGTTTTATTAGACTAAACAAAGTCTTGAATCAAAGATTTGACTTGTCTCTATAAAGAGTTCTAGTCCTGAATGAGTTTGGCAAGGGCCATCCCTACTTGTTGAACCTTGGAGTTAAATATCTCTAGCTATGGTTTGTCCCTTTCCATTTCATTAGTTAGGATGGCTTTCCCTTTCTAGGCTATGATGTTTTTTTCACAATTTAAGTCTTTTATGATTTTTTAGTTTTGTTTGGATTTACATTGACAACAAACTTCATGCAAAACTAAATCATAGTTTATGAGATATCATCAAATTTGTGGTTGATATTTTTATTTTTATTTTATAGTTTTCCTAAATTTTAAGTTTATATCTTTTTATTAACATTTTGGCTAACTTACAGGTGTAGTTTTTCATATAAAATGCTAATATTTTTAATGCATAATCACTTACCAAAGATTCAAAAATCTAAACCAAATACTTTAATAACATTTTTTTATTTCATGTTTACTTTAATTAATCAAGTTTAGTAAAAATCACATTTCCATTTATTATAAAGTTTAGTATTTGTATCACATAGGGTTGTGTATTCTATTTTGTTGGCATCACATTGATAATAAATAATATTCAAAAATAAAAAACAACTCATGTGATTTTTTTTTACCTAGGTTATAGTTGTATGTGTGCACTTTCTTTAGCATCAAATTGATGATGATACATAGAAATTATAGATAAGTGTTATCCTATTTTTTATTTTCTAGGGGCTCTATCAATCATGAATTTTAGCACCATGCAGTAGGACAAACCCCATGTAATGGTCAGATATATAAATTGAGTATCCATTATTTTAATTTCCTAAGTGGTTGTGTGTTTTAATCATACCATAAAGTGATTTCAATAGATACCTCTAAGTTTGATTTTTTTGACATCAACCTACCAAAATTTTATGGCTATGTTGGGCACATTAGTATTAGACCCATTTTTTTCCATTAAATCAACTTCATCTATAGTTTTTGACCTCAATTTACTTAAAGGTATATATAGGAAGCCTTTTAATATAAAGTTATACAAACCTTAATCCTAAGATAGTCATTTGAATTATAGTGTACCGACAAGAAATTAGCTTTGGGAAGTTACTCTTAACTTACCCTCAAAATTGAGTTAAGTAGGCTATGGGTATGGTTATACATTCATATTTAGTGATATAAAACATTTCAAATATATTTTCCAATATAAAAATTAGTATTTATGAGAGCCAACAAGACATTCAAGTCATTTTGCCTAGTTTTATCCCTTTATATGACTTACATGTTTCTTTTTAGTTAAAGTAGAGCTTAATTGTTATTTTGTTTCTTTTTTTAACCTCCTTTTGAAGACCACGTACTTGAATTTTTTGTGTTTGAAAACCAAATTTAAAGTCTTTGAAAAAACTAAAATACTAAAATCAATAAATAAAATCTAAAAGCCAAAAACTTATTGTCAAACATTTACACTTTAATTTTATTTTTATTTTTTATACCTTTTTGAGTCAAAATTTAAAATCAATGTCTCTTATCACAAAAAAAATGACCTTATTGAATAATCCTAGTTTTAGAGAGCAACCTTTTGGAAATGACCATTTCCAATTTGGAAATCAATAACATCGCATTGAGATCAATGACAATGATAATGATGAGGACTTTATCAATATGAACATACCAATGAACTAACTTTGTATAAGAATTAACCATCCAAAATCACAAAATATCTCATAGAAAATAAAAATGAGGTATTGTTACAAATTTTGGGTCTAGGAGCCAAACTTCCATTGGATTTTGATCCTAAGGACTTATCACTTTTAATTGCAAAGAAAGAAACAACACCTCCCATTTAATAAAAAGGAACATCTAGTGATTTCATGGGGAATATAAAATCACTTATAAATTCCAATAACATAAATCTATATGTCTCACACACTTACTTAGATATAAGTAAGGCAATCATAGATGAAACATCTCAACAAATCCATGACTTTTCTATTGAAAATCATGTCAAAAAGTTAGAAAGAGAGATAGCAGAGCTTAAAGGCAACATGTCAAGTAATCCTCTGATTAATCAATCAACAAATACTAATACTAATTTGAATGCACATTTTATTTTAAATCAATTAATCAATCACAATATAAATCTAAATTTTAATGTGTGTTTGAATTTAAATCGAACACCCAAATCCAAATTTGAATATCCATTTTAATTTCATAAAAAATCTAAATTATAATTTGAATGCCAATTTGAATATCAATACAACCAATCAAAATCAAAATCAACATTCGAATTTCAATTCAAATACCAATCTAAACAACTAAAATCAAAATAAAAATCAACATTTCACTTCAAATACCAATTCCAATTCATTTGTCAATACAAGTCAATCATCCAATCTAATTTTGAATCCAAATTCAAACCAAATATCACCATTCAAGGATGCAACATTTATCCAAGAATGTAAAAACATGAAAGACAATATGTAAGGGTTAAAATATAGTATAAATTCCAAAAGAAAATAGTTTAAGTTTGAATAAATTTGTCTACACCCCTTTAACATAATTATGATTATGACACCCTTTCTTTAACATTTTGAACCCCCAAAGTTTGATAAGTACAAACTAAAATGCTATATTATATAAAATCTTAATGATTTTTATATTAAAATCTCTAATATTACTTATAATAATGATTATCTATTAAGAATCTTTCCATACAGTCTAGGGGATCAAGCCCTAAAGTGGTTTTTACACTTACCTAAAGGATCAATCACAACTTTTGATGACCTTTCCAAAAAAAATGTTAGTCATTTTTCCTATAATTTTGAATTTTATTTTACCATATTAGACCCATATAACACTAAACAACATAATGAGTATTTTTTTCCTCCTTGAAAAGATGGTGTGCCTTGACAAGCTATTTCCCATGGTCACCTCCTAAAATATAACTTATAGCTATCTTTATAAGTAATATTAATTTATAATTCACCTATTAATTAAAAAAAATTATGATACATCCTTTAATGAAACCATATAAAAAGGGGTTCAAATTTAAAGAGATTTAGTTTCCAAGGGTGCCATAATAATATTTAAATAATACAATTCTTCTTCCAACCAAAACAAAAAGCTTAAGTTCTATGCAATGAATAAGAACATGGTAGGATATGGTGTAACTGATGTTAAAAAAAAATCAAAACACCCAACCTATCAAAAATATTTCCATACCAAGTGGTCAACCACAATAATTTAATAAAAAATGAAAAATTCACTCCTTTGGGAATGCCATATGATGTAGTATTTCAAAAGTTGGTAGCCACAAACATAATAAATTTCCCCCATACCAAAACCTTTGATGAAAATACTCCAAAACTTAATTTGTACAAACATAAATAATATTTTTACTACCAAAAAATAAAAGGTCATTCCATAAACCGTTACATGAGACTCAAACACTATATCCAATATCTTATTGATAATGGTGATATAGTATAGTGGATGATGCATAAAATTCAAACAATCAAAAATTAGGGATATATCATGATACTTTTCCAAAACATGAGCAAGGGTGTACTAATCAAAACTAAAGTCAAAATAAAATGAGTTATGTCAATAATACTAATCACCCTTTCATTCTATTATCGATCACATTGATTGAATTATCATCTGTTTTTTTACATACAATTAAATCCCAATATTGCACCACCACAATGAGGCATGAAAATTTTACCCTTCCAAGTGTCCCTTTGCCTACTCTCGAAACCAAATATAAAATCATAGAAAAAATAATAAAATACCAAGCCAAATTTCCATTTTTGGATCTTATCAAGATGTCTCCTACCTATAATACCTTGCAAGAATCTAAAGTTCTATAAAATATTGATTCATTAAACTTCCAAGACCTTATAAGAAACTTGTCCTCCAACAATCAAGTAAATTTTGACCATTTAGATATTTCACCCATGTGTTCATCTCATAATTTTCCATTTTACATGAAATTATTCATTTCCAAGAATAAATTAAAAAGGATGTTTATAGATAATCAGTCAGGATTAAATTTGTGTACATTAATTTTAATAAAGTAGTTGGGACATTCTATAGCAACACTAGAGCCTAATACCATTAATATAAAATCATATGGTAACAATGAGTTTTAGTTATTAGGAACCATATATCTTCTACTTATGGTGGGTATTATTATTCAATAAACCCTCATCCATGTTCTTGATCTAAATCTACCATACAACCTACTCCTTGGTCATCTTTGTATCCATGGCATGAATGTCATTCCATCCACCCTCCATCAATGTTTAAATTTTTATATCATGGTATGTAATTTATCAATCTATTTGATCCTCAATCATTTCAATAGTGTAAACTATTGGAAGGTATATATTGAACTTTCAATTATCTACCATTTATAGAAGATACCTATGAACCTACTAATGAGTCACCAAATATTTTAAATTTTATTTATCCTAATGAATTAATCTCTAAACCACTAATCAACCATTTACATCCATAAATCCACAATCCACATATAACTCCAAATGTCCACCATATTTATTTTCCATTATGGATGTAGGTATGGGAGAATATGGAATTCATGATTCCCATTATTTAGTCAAAATTCATATGTCTCCTAATAATCATTACAAGACCCATCATAGAAAAAAACACAATTGGTTTGTAAGGATGGAAAAAAATATTTTATGGAAATTGGTTCCTTTATGAATAATAAATTTCTAATTCAAACCCCTCTTGGCTCTATTATCATAACCAATCTATGTGTTTCCAAATTAAATTGATATTTTATACCAAAATCCATTATGTGTGATATCATAAACTATAAAGGAAAAGGTCTTGGTATCTAAAAATAAGGTATAATCAAACCTATAATGCATACAACACATGAAGCCTTTCATAGTATTGGATTTAAACCATCTAGTGTGAGCACGTTCAACTATGATAGTGATTATTCTTCCATTCTTGAGGAGGCCTTTTCAAACATTGAAATGAGTTCTATTTATATCAATTTTGAATACTCAACCATCACCAACCTATTGTGACCTACGCCACCCCATTTTTCATATAATAAAAGAGGACACCTCTAAAGTTCTTGACTCAGAGGTTTTCTAGAGCTCAAATTTTCTCAAAACTGGTCCTAAATCATGTAAAAACTTCAAATCTTATTTTTCCTTGATCAACTCTAAGTATTCCATAACATTCATATCAAGTGAATGATCTCCATATATCTATAAAAGAACATTTATCTATGACAATTTATTCATTATGTGTTTCATAGTGAAGGATTTCCAATCCTTAAAATATTTTCTATTAATTGTGTCACTTTACATAGTTTAAATTATGCATGATTTCCTAGGATGATTCCAATTTTGGATTCCTACTTAGCATTCCATGGAGATTCAATAATAGACAAGTAATATTTCATATAATTACATCTCCCTTTTTATGACTTAGTCACTTTTCATAAATCTTGAAAGATCCCAATGAATGATGGAGCACAACATATAACCAGTCAGAATTGCTAGTCTCTTGAGGGTGCTAGTGTTGACAGAACCTTGGGAGAACCCAATGAATGAGATAGTGCCACACATAACCTATTATAATTTTAAATTTATCTGAGCCCAATGAGATCCCAAATAATGAGAGAGCACGACATGGATCCTATCAAGTTTGCTAATCTCCAATAGGTGTTAGAGTTGTCAAAACCCTAGGAGAGATCAAAAAATAAGGGAGTGCCATGGAGAAATTATCAAAATTTTAAATATCTTGGGGTTATTAGAGATATCAAGTCCCAAAGAGAGCTTGGAGAATGAGAGAGTGAAACATATAACCTATCATAATTTCTATTCATATAGGTGCATCAAAATATTTAAAGACATAGGAGAGCCCATAAAATGAGATAGCACCATGTAGAACTTATCATACTTGCCAGTTTCTCTAGGGTTTCAAATTTGTCAGAGCCCTAGGAGAGTCTCATGACCTCAGTTTGAGTATTATATTTTGTGTCTTTAGCACTATTGATTTCACATTTATCTACTACTTGGCATACTTTTTATCTATTTTAATATCTATTGGGTTATTATTGGTTGATGTTGAGACTCTATTTTGAGATATTATTATGATAGATTAAGTATTTGACATGTTTATATGATCATGTATGATTTGATTCAGTTCATTATATAACTAATTAATGTTATTCAAATTTGAATTATTATCATATTTAATATTTTGTTTTCCATTCAGATACTATTGATATATCATTTAGATGATTGCAGGAACAAGAAAAAAGATAATGAGCTAGGTTGGATTTGGTGCTCAACAATAAAGGGAGCAAAGGGAAATAATGACTTATTGATCATTCAATAAATAGATTCTGATCTTTATTTTGATTGTGACTTTCTTTATTTATTGTTTTTTGCTTATTTATTTGGTTGATGAGAAAATTAGTTTTATATTAATCTTTGATTGTGTTCTCATTCTTGATCTAGAATTCATCTTAACTATTGTAGTAATCATTTTTATTTAACATCATGTGGAACAATCTCAAACTCAACATTGATTTATATCTGCTTTGATATTTATTGATTATTTTAAACATCTTGAGTTTTGCATTTGTTCTTTTTGGGAAGCATGTGCATTTGTTTTCATTAAATAATTTAAATCTAGTTTTGTTATCATTTTTTTTGCATAGCTTTGATATGGTGTCTTGACCTTTTTATTTACTTGGTTTCTTAGCTTGAAGAGGGGACCATGAGTCATGGGGTATTTATTAGTTTTATTAAATCTGGGAATTTTAAACCTTGGTTTTGACTTCAATTAGGGATTAGGTCATGATGACCTGAATCCCAAAGCCAACTTAGTCAAGTAGAATCAAAGTCTTATTTTTGGGGCATTTTTGCTTTATAGTAAGCTTGATCACCTAAACCCTAGATAAAATATGACAAAATTTTGGTGGAATCCATTAGAGTCTTAGTAGGCCTAGGTTGTGACTATGAGTTCCATTTTTTAATTGCATTTTTTATGGAGATTATGATGGTTTATTTATCCATGTTCCAAGTTATTCAAGACTACAATTCAAGACCATTATGGGATTTAATGGTAGCTAATGGAGTTTTTGAGAGCTCAATTGGGTGCATAGAGGAATAAGAGATTTTCTTTATAGAAAAAATAGAGATGATATTTATCTACATTGAGGTTGTATTCAACAAGTGGTTTTTTTCTCTTTATGTTATATTTTGTTGCAATAGTTATTTCACGTTCTATTGAAATGGGTTAAAATAAGAGGTAATAATTAATAATTATAGGTTCATTATGAAGTTTGATGATGTCATTATGAGCCCATAATGTAATAATCAATATATAAGTTAAATATTTTCCTATTTGGAATGTTCTAAATTATTTTACATATGGATTGAAGTATGTTTGTATACTCTATTATATAGTTGTTATTTAATCACTTTGGATAAGTTGTATGATTTATTATCAAATGGGATGTCCCATAATTTTATAAGGAATTAGTGTCAATTTTTTGTCATTATTTTTTTAATTTTGGTAAAATGATTGTATGATGTGTTTATGGCAAACAATTTGGGACTATATTGTTGATTATCATAGAATATAATAGTAATATGGTTGTAGGTGCCTGTTTTTTTTATTGATAGGGTTTGGTAACCTATATTGACTTGGATGGTTTTTCATAAGCACAAGGTTTTGTAGAATCTTGGAATGGGTTTATTTATTGTTTGAATCTTATTTGTTGTTTATGAGTTTCATTACATAATTTCTAAGTTGGTCTCTTTTCCATTTTTGTGTATATTTTATAATAGTTTTTAGGGGTTATGTCTCTTTTTAGTGACACTTTGATTTGGATTGTTAATGTATATTATTTTGGAGGATGATACTTTCAAAATTGAAGTGGTCATAAATATATTTATTATTATTTGTTAACAAGTACTTGTATGGTATATTCACATGCATATCTCATTTTAAGTTATTAGTTTAAAAAAGCAATGTTTAACTCAAGTCAAATGGATATTTCAAAAGTTGAATGATAGTAGTAATAGTAATCATGATTACTCTTTTTATGTGCATTATCTTAAGCCAATTATTTTCCATTCTTTTATGTTCTTGGATTTTAAAGATTAGAATATTAGTTTTGAGTTCACTCTTCTCTAAACCCTATTGTTGAACTAAACATCCAACGAATGGATGTGGTGGTCTAGGGACACTAATGAAGGGATCATTGGGTAGGATGGGTGGGTTTGTTTGATGCATATCTATGAAAGATGATTTGAGTGATTGGTCTCTCTCTTTATATTTGATTCCTATTGATTTTGTTTTAGTATAAAAACATGATATAAATCAATGTCTCAAAGACCATAATTTGTACGTATTTTGATTATGCAATGGTTATACCATTTATTTATGTTGTTATTTAATTGACACACCTACATGTTGATTTTACCTTCCAAAAAATGCAAATTTTAATGAATGGTTATTCTTCAGTAATGTAATATTTTAATTTTTATCATTAAAGCTATTGTTCAAAATTTGTAAGTTATATTTTGGGAAAATGGAATTGTTTATTGATTTGGAAAAATAATAGATAGTTATTATATCTTAATAAATATGTAATGAGTACTTTAATGTTGAAATATAAGTAGTTCCATTATCTTGAAATTTTCATAAATGAATAAAATACTAGTAGGTGATAATGTATTATTTGATTGTTTATTATATCTTAGAATCTTATAGTTCAAAAAGGTAACTTATATAAATTACAATTATGATGTTCACATCATTTTAGGATTTATATTCATAACATCTTAGAATAAAGTTTTGTTGTATATAATTTTTTAAAAAAAAAATTACCTATGTAAGATGATTCTAAGTTTTAGATTAAATATCCAAACTCTAAATATTATAGTAAACTTCAATTTTGTTATGTTTCAATGACAAGAAGTTATAACTATATTGAGTATAAGAGTTCAAAAGTTTTAAATTAATTCAAAACTTGATTTTTATTTATGGATTGATCCTTATACAATAGAAGGATATTAAAATATAACATAAGTATTATTTTTACTAAGCTCATTTTTTATTTGATTTGTTAAACTCAAGTTTTATAGGGACCTAAAAACCATAGTTCAGTGTAAAAATATAAACAAGACAAGATGAAACAAGGCCAACATAGCCTGACATATGCAAACTTTTAGTAGAAACTCAACAAAAGGAGACCTAGACCAAACCAGATAGACACATCCCCTTTCTAAACTTCCTTGGATTTACTTTCCTTTTTATTATTACCTACTAGTTTCTTTGCATTATTGCTCAACATTCCTCTCATTTTAACCCTTGGGCCTTCCATCATGTTTTTTCTTTGTTTTGTCATGCCTTTGGTATTTTTTGTAGATGGTTTGCCTTTCTTTATGTTGTGACCCATCAAGGTGATGGTTATTATTTCCTTGCCTTTAGAGGTTTCCTTAGGCTTACCCCCTTCCTTTTTTTGTTACTCCTCAGTCCCCTCCCTCAACTCATTAATTTATTATTTAAGATTATTCCATTATTCCATGTATGAAACCATATTCCTACCTGGTATATATAAGTTTTTGTGAAACTCCATCATCTTCTGCCCATGGCCCTTTAGAATCTTGGTTGGGTCAACATCCCTCCTCCATAAATCTATCACCTTAAGCTCATAGAGTTATAAATTGTGATTCTCCATGCCCTAATGAAATTTAAGGCTCATGTTGACTTTCTTACCAAAACTCTTCTATGGGGGAGATGGGTCATGAGCCTTTCTCTTTTTCTTCTTCCCTCCCTCCCATGGATCCAAGTGGGTGGAAGGGGAGGTGTATCTTTTTATTCCCTCCATAGTAATGTCTTTACCATTTATTTTATCTCTACTAATTTCCACCATGTGTATTTCCTAACTTCTCATTGGGGTAGCTCATTTTATGATAATAAGGATTAATCCTTGATGGATTTTATCAATTGAGGTTTTTTCCTAAGAGGTTAGGATTGTAGCTTCAAGAGAGATGAGTAAATATTATGGTAGGATAATCCTATGGCCTTTGAATTGGTTCAATAGTAAGAATTGATGTGAGAAAATATGGGTGAATTTACCTTCAAGAGTAAGGTAATGCATTACCTATAGGTAAAACTCAGGCCATCTCCATGGAAGGTCAGTCCTTGGGAGTCCCTTCTTTTCCTTGTGGTAAATTGTATCTATTTGGAAAAATGCTTGCATCAGCTCCTACTTTCATCTCATTATTGATCTTACTTAATATAGTCTATATTTTTGAGGGATTCTTATTGTCATTGAGTTCTTACAAGATTTCCCAATATCTCGTGAAGATAATATAGATATTTAAAAATATGGATTACCTTCTTATTTTATTTCATGTTGTTATTTATACTATATGTAGTAAGTTAATGAATACCATGATAATGTTATTTGGTATTAGTTTCAAATGTTATGGTAAATGAATAATTATCAATCTTGTCACAATTATTGAATATATTTTAAGGTAAGATGGTGTGTCTCACATGCTTTCATACTTTTTGTATTTAATTATATTATTAAGTTACCATTTAAATAAGAGATAAAATGAGAAAGTAATATATTAAATAAATATAATTATATGATCTTGCCTTATGTGAAATAAAAGAGTCAATTCAATTACTAATCTATAAGTAAGTTTGCCTATGTATAAAGTGATATAGTTGAAGCATTGATCAAAATTATGAATTTATATAAGTTGGCAATATGAAAAATATAGGTATGGTTGTTGAAACATTAAAATAATTTTAAAATATTAAATACTTGTTTGCTTAATGTTCATTCCTTATTTGGATATAAATAGACCATATGACTAGCATAATATACATATAGTATGTTATTAAGTATATGGAATGCAAGATGGTCAATTCATACCCTCAAGAAAATGTTTTAAATTTAATTATTATGTGAAATAAAAATTGGAAGTGATTCCAATTTATGTAATTTCCACGTATGTGGTAATGTTTGTTAATTCTAAGAATCAACATTGTACTTTACTTAGTTTAGATTATTTCGATAAGTTGAATTGAATTTATCATTTAATATCCATGAGAGAAACAATCCTATTTGAGGTCATGATGACATAAAAAATATCCCTTATTGATGTAAAATGACTTCATGTGACATTTAATTATGAAAGAGTGTCAAACACTTTACATTGTATTGATTTTGGAAAGAAACTTGAAGCACAACACTTGTTGCTTACATAATTAAGTAGATCATTGAATGTAAAAGCTTAATATGATGATTATTCTATTTTGAATTGAATTATTTATTCCTTAAATATTTTTAAACTTATATATATTAACCTATACCCTTAGTTAGACTTTATCTTACATGTATGGTTATAGTACAAATTGTTTTATGTCAAGTACAGGATTTTGATTAAGGCTAAAATTTGGTATTGATCCTTTTAGGAATGACATGGATTAGTGATCAGATTTGAGTGTATGAATATAGGTTTAGTGCACTGGGACACCCAAATATAATAAATTATTATATAAAGTAACTTCCTAATATCATCATTAGGAAATTTTAACCTTATTTGAATTCATGTGTTTGGTATAACATATTTATGGACTTGATCATGCTTTTTATGAAATAGTTTTCTTTCTCTAGGTTTAAATGGGGTTAAGTAGCTTCAATTTTTTTTTAAATTAAAATAATGGGTTGCTACATTTTGATATCAAATCCCAAGTTATATGCTCTAGGAATATTTATGAAATAAGTTTGCTACTTTTTTTATCTAAATTTTTGTTTTGTTTCACCTTAGTATGGTGAAAATTAGATTAGGTGTATTAAATGATGAAAATAACCTGACATTTGGCCATCCTAGTATAGCAAGAGGTAAAGGAATAACTATGGGAAGAGATAGAGGTTTTGGATCCCAAAACTTTAACTTAAGTAGAGAAGAACCTCATGTTAACAATGTTGATAGCAATGTAGGTAAACCTAATGTAAATGTTGCTAGAGGGAGTCATAATTATAGCCAATAATAAGTCCTCAATGGTATATTAACTGATTTAAATGCCTTGATAAGTAATTTGGAATCTTAAGAATTTAAGATGACCAATATTGAGGGAAGAAGAATTATCTCGATTACATGAAGGTCAAGTGGAAGAATAAGTAATCCAAGATATGACTTTAACTATGGTTGATACCATTATAAAGGAGCTTAAAAATTTTCCACCTCTTAGATTTTTAGGTGAAGAATTAGGTGATGTATTTGATGCATGGATAGTAAAACTATAAAAAAAATTTAAATTAAATATCATTCCTTGAAATGTGAAGGCAAAGGTGGTTGCTTATTATCTAGTTGGAATTGTAGCTCTTTGGTGTAACCATCTTTGTTATTTATAGGGTTGTCATCCTTTTAAACTTAGCCTATTTCTAAAAGGTAGTTTATAAAGAGGTATCTTAGTGCCAATTTAAAAGATCAAAAGATAACTTATTTTTAGTTGTTAAAGACATAAAACTTGTCTATAACATAATATGAGAATAAAGTTTTGAATTTTCTATGTCATTTAAACTATATACATGATGAAGAAACCAAGGTAATGAAGTTTAAACTTAGACTGAGGGAAATATTAATGAATGGTTTCAATATGACCAACTAAAAACTTTGAATTTTGTCATTGAATCTTATCATAGGGTAGAAGAGAAAGAAAGGTCTTGATAGAAAGTGAGATAATCTTTTAAACTAAATAAACAATTCTAAAGTTAAAAACATTTCTCCTTCCCCCAAGAATTTAAAAAAATTTGATCAGAACTATAGAGTTACTAAGAGAATCAATGTTTTTAATAATTTTCAAGGCCAAAATAAAAATTATAATTTTCATAACTCTTCTAAAAATGGATCATTCAAGAAAAACCAAACTAAAAAAATTATAATTTATCTGCCATAGGGGCAAACATTGTACCCATTGCACCTTAGCAAACTTTAGTATGTTTGGAATGTGGTGATAATAACTATTAGAAGGACTATCCTAAATTAAAATTGAGTAAATCATCTAATCATAGGGCATATGTGGATGCAGATAATAGGAATGTTGAAATATTAGAAAATGGAAGAATTAGACCAAGTGTATTTCCTTGGGTGCTCCTATTTTGTTGCAAAAAATAAATATGGTATGTTTAGGCTATGTGTGAACTATTGCATGCTTAACAAGGTCACCATCAAGAATCATTATCCTTTATGAAGGATAGATGATTTTTTTGATCAAATGAAGGATGCAATAATATTTTCAAAGATTGATCGACGATTAGGTAATATCAACTAAGAATTAAGGAAGAAGACATTCATAAAATAACATTTTACACTCAGTATGGTGATTACAAGTTCATAGTAATTCCATTTGGTTTGAAAAATGCACCTACTACTATTATGAATCTTAATTATTGTATTTAAGGATTATTTGGACATGTTTATTCTTTTTTTCCTTTATGATATACTAATATATTCTAATAATGCAACAAAATATGAACACCATTTATGTTTAATGTTTCAAAGGTTAAGGCAATATAAGTTTTATGGTAATATTTCCAATTGTGCATTTTCTAAACTTAAATGCATTACTTAGGAAATGTTATTTTAAAGAATGGAATTATTGTGGATCTAGAAAGGATAAAATATATTCAAGAGTGGCCTCCCCCTACAAATGTACATGAAGTGTGTAGTTTTATGGGTTTGTTTGCTTACTATGTAAGGTTTGTCAAAAAACAAATCTAGATTGGTTAATCCCATTACCTCTTTGCAATGCAAAGGTAAAAAGTTAGTTTAGACTTTGACATATGAAGAAGCTTTTAAGATCTTAAAGAGATGTTAACTATAACAACTATTCTTATTATTCTAGATCCTAATGGTAATTTTAAAATCTAATCTGATGCCTCTAAAGAGAGTTTTTTTTGGTATACTTATTCAGGATGGCAAGGTTGTAGAATATGAGTCACATAAGCTCAAAGAGCACAAAAATAATTATCCCATGCATTATTTATAACTTGTTATCATTGTGCATAGCTTGAAATACTGAAAAAAATTATTGATAGGTAAGCATTTTAAATTTAAATCTAATCATCACATCCTAGAATATTTGTTCACAAAGGATGATCTTAATGCTTACTAGCATAGATGGTTGGAATTTGTGAGAAAGTTTGATATTAACATTGTATATGTTAAAGGTAAGGAGTATCATGTTGTTGATGATCTCAAATGATGCATGTCTCTTTCTACTTTGTATATTTCGTAAGGTAATTTCATAACTAATATTTTTAAACATTAGCTTATTAATGAATTCTACCATGAAGTAAGTAAAGGTATGGTTGAAAAACTAGTAAAAAAGAAATTTACTGATTTTCCTATTGAAAACAATGGCCTACTAAAGCATAAAAATAGAATTTTTGTCCCAAGTTAGGTGAGTTACTAAATATTTTTAAAAATAAGTGTATAAAACACCTCATTTTGTTCATCTAGGTGTCAAAAATATGACACATGAGCTGAAAAGGTATTATTATTGGCCTAGTTTAAAGCACAATATTGCTAATTTTATGGTAAAATGTTTAGAATGTCAGTTGGTAAAAGTTGAACATTGTCATCTAGGAGGTTTGCTTTATCCTTATGAAATTCCATATGGTAAGTGGACTATTATTTCACTTTATCTTATTACCAATTTACCAAATTCATGTAGTAAGCATGACACTATCCTGGTTATGATTGATAAATTTATAGAAGTTGCCTATTTCATTGTTAGAATTCTTTTGATGATGCTTTTGTGTTTTTGGAATGCTTTGTGAAATAATTAGTTTGTCTACATGACATGACGGAAGTCATTATCTCTGATAGAGATAAATTATTTACTTCAATATTTTGGAAAAATTTGACTACAATGTTTTGAACACATTTAAATTTTAGTTCTTCATATCACCTAAAAATAGATGGTCAAATGGGGAGGATTAAACAAGTGGTTAAGTACATGCTAAGAATGTATGTTATGGATCAACAAAGTAAATGGAAAGATTTCTTGAATTTATTTGAATTTTATTTTAATAATTATTATCATTATATGATTAAAATGGATCCATTTGAAACTCTATATTAATGTAAATGTAGAACTCCTCTTAGCTAAGATTGCCTAAAAAATAGAGCTATTCTTGGCCCTAATATCCTGAAAGAATATGATGTGAAAATAGATCTGATTCATCAAAATATGAAGGTTAATTTAGATAGATAAAATACCTATGCACATTTAAAAAGGACTCCTCATTAATTTAATGCTAGTGAAAATGTAAGTATGTGTTAGACTTCAAAAAATATCTACTAAATTTGGAAAAACTTATAAAATAGCTCCTAGATTTGTTGGACCTTTTGACATTTTGTAAATTGTTAGCCTATTTCCTACTGATTAGTCCTTCCTCCATATTTGTCTAGGATTCAAGATATTTTTCATGTTGATTTATTATAGAAGTGTGTATCTAGTCCTTTTCATATTTTGGATTGAAAACATCCTCGTATTTTAAAAGAGGAAAAGATGCAATTGGAACTAGTGGAGATCATGGACCATCATAGTATTAGACTATGAAATAGAAAAAATTTCAAAATTTGGTCCAATGTTATTGATTATCTAAGTGTAATGCTACTTGGGAAGATGAGAATCTTTTCAAGGAACATTATCCTTGGTTGTTTTACTCACCTATGAGACTTATTTTTAAGCTGAGAAGGATGTCATGACCTCGGTTTGAGTGTTCTATTTCATGTCTTTAAAACTATTGATTTCACATTTGTCTACTACTTGGCATATTTATTAGTTATTTTAGAAGTTATTGGACTAATGTTGGTTGATGTTGAGACTCTATTTTGAGTTATTACTATTATAGGTGGCATACTAGGCATGTTTATCTTATCATGGATGATTTGATCTATTTCATTATATAACTAATTGATGTTATTCAAATTTGAATTATTGTCATATTTGATATAATATTTTTCATTCAGATATTGTTGATGTATCATTTAGATGATTGTAGGAACATGAAAAAGGATAATGAGATAGGTTGTATTTGGTGCTTAATAATAGAGGAAACAAAGGGTAATAATGAGATATTGATCTTGGAGAAATGATATTTTTAGCTTTATTTTGATTATGTCTTTCTTGCATATTTATTTTTTTATACATTTAGTTGATGAGTAAATTAGTTTTATATTAGTCTTTAATTGCATCATTTTTCATGATCTAACTTTCTTCTTGACTATTGTAGTAATCATTTTTGTTAGAGATCATGTGGAATGATATTGAACTCAACATTGATTTATATTTACTTTGATCTTTATTATTTTTTTGGAACATCTTGACTTTCACATTTGTTCTTTTATAGGAGCATGTGGATTTTTTTCATCACATACTTTAATTATATTTTTGTTATCAATTCTATTGCATAGTTTTTACATGGTATCTTAACCCTTTTTTTTTACTTGGTTGCTTAGCTTGAAGATGGGACCATGAGTCATGGGGTCTTCATTAGTTAGATTAAATATTGGAATTTTAAACTTTTGTTTTGAATTCAATTAGGGATTAGGTGATGATGACCTGAATCCCAAAACCAACTTAGTCAAGTAGTTTTGAAGTATTTTATTTGGGGCATTTTCATTTTTTAGTAAGATTGGTTAACCAAACCTATTCAAACCTTGCTAAAATTTTGGTGGAAGACATTTGAGTCTTAATAGGACTAGGTTGTGACTATGAATTTCTTTTAAGTTGCATTTTTTTGGATATGATGATGTTTTTTTAACCACATTTCTAATTTTTCATAGATATAATTCAAGACTATTATGCGATTTAATGGAAATCAGTGGAATTTGTGAGAGCTCAACGTGGTGTATAGAGAAATAATAGATTGTTGTTTTTTTGGGAAAAAGATAAACAATATTTGTCTACATTGAGGTTACATTCAAAAAGTTAGTGGTTTTTTCCTCTTTGTATAGGGATTTTTTACATTAGTTACTTTACATTATGTCAAAATGGGTTAAAACTAGAGGTAATAATAAACCGTTATAGGTTAATTGTGAAGTCTATCAACTTCACTAGGAACCCATAATGAGATAATTGATGTATAAGTTGAATATTCTCATATTTGGAATTCTTTGAGTTATTTTGCATATGGATTGAATTATATTTGCATACTCAGTTGTGTATTTATTTTTATTATCACTATGTTTGAATGGGTTTTGGGACTCACTTTAGATAAGCTGCATGATTTATTATCAAATAATGCATCCCATCATTTTGGAAGGAATAGGTGTCAATTTTTTGTTTTCATTTTGATATTTTTTCTTGTTTTGGTGGAATGGTTATATCATATGTTTATGGTGAACAATTTGGGGCTATATTTTTTTGTTGTCATGGCATATAATAGTAATATGGTTGTAGGTGCTTGTTTTGTTTTATTGATAGGGTTTGGTAACCTACATTGACATAGATGGTCTTTTATAAACATAAGGTTTTATGGAAGCTTGAACTAGGTTTGTTTAGTGTTAGAATATTTATTACAGTGTATAAGGTTCATTATGAAATTTTTGAGTTGGACTCTTTTATATTTTCATGTATATTTGATGACTTTTTTGGGAAGGGTTATGTCTCTTTCTATTGGCATTATGATTTGGACTATTGATGTCTATTCTTTTGGAGGATATTGATTTGAAAATCTAAGTGGTCATGAATATATTTAGTAAAATCAGTTAATTAATATATGTATTGTATATTCACATGCATATCTCATTTGAATTCAATGGTTTAAACAATCATTGTTTAATTCGATGACTTCAAATGGATGTATCATGAGTTGAATGATAGTATTAACATTAATCATGAGTGCTCATTTTCCATGCATTATCTTAAGTTAATTATGTTCTATTAATTTATGTTAATGGATTTTAAATTTTAAAATCTTAGTTTTGAGTTCACCCTTATGTAAACCATGTTGTAAAATTTCACATCTAAGTAATGGATGGGGTAGTCTAGGACCACTGATGGGGGGATCATTAGATATGACGGGTGGGCTATTTTAATGCTTCTCTTTGGAAGTTGATATGATTTCTTGTTCTCTCTCTTAATATTTTATTCTTATTGATCATTGTTTAGTATAAATACATGATATAAAGTAATGTCTCAAAGACCATAAGTTGTATGTATTTTGATTATGTATTGGTTGTAACATTTCTTTATGTTTTTATTGTATAGATATACTTATACATTAATTTAACCTTCTTATAAGTTCTAATGTTAATGAATGGTTATTATTCAGGAATGTAATCCTTTTATTTTGATCATTAAACCTATTGTTCAAAATTTGTATGTTGTATTTTGGGAAAATAGAACTATTACCTGATTTGAAAAAATAATAAATAGATCTTATGTCTTAGGAAGTATATAATGAGTACTTTAATGTTAAAATATAATTAGTTACATTCTCTTGTCATTTTTATAAATTAATTAAAGACTAATAGGTGATAATGCATTATTTTATTATTTATTATATCTTAGAACATTATAGTTTAAAAATTTAATTTATATAAATTATAAGTATGATGTTCATGTCATTTTAGGATTTGTATTCATAAAAATTTAAAATGAAGTTCTATTATAATCAATTTTATAAGTTTCTTACCTATGTAAGATGATTCTAAGTCTTATATTTAGACAACCAAACTGTGAATATTATAGTTAACCTCAATTATTTGTGTTTTAATTAAAAGAAGTTATAATTCCTTTAGATTGAGTATGCAAGTTCAAAATTTGTAAATTCATTTGAAACTTGTTTTTAATTTATGGACTGATTCTTATACAATATAATGAAATTAAAATATAACACGAGTATTAGTTGTATTGAGCTCATTATTACTCTTAATTAAGATAGTTTATATTGTTGATGGATTCTTGTTTTAGATTAAGGTAAAAGTAGGTTTTGAAGGGACCCCAAAACCCTTTAACAAAGAAAGAAAGATGAAGCGATAATGCCCAATAGGAAGAACATTCCTAAAACTTACTATAACATAGTATCAAAATTAGGTTTTATAGGGACCTGAAACCACAGACCGATACCATAAAAGAAGATCACAGGTTTTACAGAGACTTGGAAACTCAAAATAAGTTTTTAAAACTAAGATCCAACTTTCAGAACCAGTTATAACATTCAGCAGAAAGGACTAGAACAAAATCAATAGCAACAACGAATACCCTAGTCTTCTAATTCCAGGATCATCTTCACAGCCTCATTTCCAACCATTGTTGTATCCTGTATGGATATTACAGCCGATGTAGTAGCTTCTTACTGGGCTTTCTTCCTTGAGCTCTACCTGGTCCTCTTATTAGGCCCCTCCAAAGATTTTATTTCTTCATTAGCTCATTTTCCAAGGTTAGTTGTAGCCACACATATGCTAGAAGTAACCACCTCCATTTTCATTCTACTTTCCTTGATGAGCCTTCTTAATTTATTCTCATAATCCTTAAGTTTAGTTGGAATATCACTCATTTGCTTCTCCAAATTATTGATTTTGATCCTATCAGCTTCCTGGTTATGTTGCATTATTTCTACTTTCTTCTTTAGCTCCATCATTTCCTTATACATCCACGAATCAACTTGGAAAATTGCATCAGCTTTGAATTTGGCTGAATTCATGAAGGAGAGCTTAGTGTCCCTCTGCCGAGCATCACAACTGTCATCTGCATTCTCCTATGGAAAGGACTCACCCTTTTCAATTTGGTCCTCCCTTTCCATCATTTTCTCCTCTTTTGTCTCTGTAGGTTCTTTATGCTGTTCATGATCATCCTTTTCTTGTTCTCTAATATCCATAGCATGATTGGAAACCAGAACCAAATGTTCCTTTTCTCTTGTCAAAGCTAGATCATCAAGTAAAATATTTGTGTCTTTAACACTTCCCCCCACCATAGTCTAATTATCTTCATGATTAGAATTATTCTGTTTTGTATTGTCCTCTATTTTATCCCCTTCATTTTCTTTCTCACTTTTGTCTTCATTTTCCTGATACCCTTCTAGATTTGAACTAAAATCCCCAGTTTTTGTCCTTTCTTCTAAAACATTCTTCTCAGAACATTCTGTGCTTTCCCACTCAAATTCCTCTTCAACATTTTGTTTTTTAACACTGGAGGGTTTAGGTTTTAATTTTTCTTTCCCCTTCACTTTTCCACTCTTCTTACACTGTGAATCCTTCTTTTTGTTAGAATAAGGATTCAAGACTATGGCATTGTTTTTGCAATAGCCCTCTATGATAAGAATCAGTCCTTCATGCAAAATTGATCAAGATTCCTTCTTTCTATGAGAAAACAGATTTTGAAGCAGCAAAAAGCACAAATAGGAGGGGAAGGAAATTCTGTCTTTATGCCTAAAATGATTACGAAAGACAAAATGAAATTTATGAACTCTTTTGCTTCTACCATCTAGGATAAAATACTCATGAATGTAGCATAATACGTCTCTCCAGATTCCTTTTATCTACTCCAAATCAAAGAAATCTCCACTCTTTTCCAATTTCTTCTCCTCTACATCTATTTTCAAAAATTTCTTGTAAGTCGCATTGGAGATACTAGTCTACTTAGAGAATTTAATGCCATCCGTGGGGAGCCCTGTAACCTCAATGATGAACTCCTCTGTAAGCTTCACAGTAACACCATGGAGGGTTACTCTATCATCAACCCAATTTTTGAAGAATGTTATCATGATATGGGGTTTAGACCCATGCAATCACTCCATATAACTTACCACTCTCCCTTTCTAAAGAATCTTCCATACATCTTGTCTATCCTTCTAATCTTCACATTTTTTTGGCTCTTGCTTCCACGGTTCACCCTTTATTTGCAAAATAATCAATATTCCAACAACACCCAAACACTGAGAGCAAAAAAAATGGACCCAATTGTTCTTTACATGAAATGGAAGTTGCCTATATGCTGGCACATGCGAAATCCACATTACATTCTCATAAATGTACCTGTTCAGTGAAGATAATTTATCCACCTTAAGTCCACTCCTCCGAATCATTAATTTACTACTCCAGGTAGATCTTTCCCTCTTTAGAATGAATGGCATCATAATTGATAAGCACTTTGAGATCAACGTTCTTATTTAATGCATTATGCCATCTCACCTTTTGCCCCATTTGAACAACATGATTTGCTATCCAGTCAGCAACCCCATTGGCTTCTCTATAGGTATGGGATATGGTCACTATTTCAAATTTTAGAATTATTGCTTTAATTTCCATCACCGTAGCCTCAATAGACCATGAACTTGAGTTTTTGTTATTTAGGATGTTTACAATATTCAAAGAATCACCTTCCAACCATAATTTGGAAAATCCCAATTCAACATCTAGTTTAATAGTGTATAGGGCTGTAGTACCTTCAGCAATATGACTATTTGACTTACCGATTGGGATAGCAATGGCATCAACCCATATGATCTCTCAGAATTCCTCCACATCCCACTCTTCCTAGATTCCCTTTAGCTACTCCATCAAAATTTCCTTTGATCCATCCAGTAGGAGGGACATTCCATTTTACATTCAATCTTGGATTATCAATTTTCAGATTAGGCCTTTCAGATCGTAAGGGGTTATCAAATTCAAAGGTTTGATCAGGATCCCTCTATGATTTAAAATTCTCCTTAATAGCTCTGATAATATTCTGACCAAGCACCCATCCTGGAAGTTCTTTACTTCTAAAAATTCTATTGTTTCTTTCTTTCCATATACCCCACCATATATGAGGAAGTGTTAATTTCCAGAAAAAATTAACATCAGGATTTATTGAGGGACAACACCAGCTTTTAAAAGATATATCCACACTTTTTTGATGTACTCATGTTATACCCCAAAAATTAAGGATCTTAGTCCAAACTTGCTGAGTGTAAGGACAGTTTGAGAACATATGGTCTCTATCTTCAAATCCAATTTTACATAAAATACACATGTTAACCACATTAATTCCTCTTTTCTATAAATTGTCAAGGGTCAAGATTTTATTTTGAAGCAAAGTCCAGAAGAAGATATTTATTTTAGGGATGAGCCCCTTCATCCAGGCTTGAGACCACAAAGGTTGATTACCCTTTTCCTTTGAAGTAAAGATAGTAGAGACTTTAAATTGTCCACTTGGATCATCATGCCAAATAATCTTATCCTACAGATAGGGATAAAGAGAGATAGCATTGAGAGATAATTGGATGTTTCTGAAGCCTTGATTAACATCAGTTAAATTCACCCAAGAATTATTCTTCCAATACTGACTAACTAGTATACCATATCTCTGCTTACATCGATCAACTAAATCCTTATCTTGGAAATATTCCATCAAAGGATAATCCTTTTAACCAGACATCATCCCAGAATTTCACCTTAAGTCCATTACCCACTTTCCAGGAACATCCTTTTTTTAAAGTTTTTTTGGTCCCCTGAACTGCCCCCCATATGGAAGAGGGACGAATTACATCATAATAAGAAAAGAAATCAGAAAGGGATTTTGCATTGAAGAGGTACTTATGTTTCCATATAGTACTCCACTCTTTGTTTTCATGATAAACTCTCCATCCCAATTTGGATAAAAGAGCTTTATTCATTACTTATGATTTTCCTAATTCCTAATCTCCCTTCCTTGAAAGGTTTGCAAACTTTGTCCCAAGCAATTAAAGGCATTCTCCTTTTTTCCTCAGTACCAGTCCATAGGAAATTTCTTTGAATTTTTTCAATAGCCTCTACAAATTTAATAGGAATTATGAATAGACTTAAAGCATAAGTAGGTATGCTTTGAAGACAAGTTTTGAGAAGAGTTAACTTTCCTGCCTGACTTAAAAGGTTTCCTTTCCATCCTGCAAGTTTCTTTCTAAACTTGTTAATAAGATCCTCCCAGAATGCATCAGGGACTTTCAAACCAAGAGGAAGACCCAAGTAAGAAGAGGGGAGAGATCCTATAGAACATTCAAGAATTTTAGCAATTTTATTTTGTCTCTGGATAAGAGTGTTAATAAAGAACACTACACTTTTATTCCAGTTAATCAATTGACCAGAGGCCGAAGAATATAAATTAATAGCTTGCTTCAGAATTCTTGCTTCCTTGACTTCAGCTTTCCCCATAAAGATGGTATCATCAACAAAATGTCCATGAGAACAAATTAGAGGCTGGGAAGAAGGCTTTAAACCCTTAAATAAACCTTTATGGACTAAATCCCCAATATATCTCCCCAAGCAATCAGCCATAATTACAAAAAGGATGGGGATAAAGGGTCCCCTTGTCTCAATCCCCGAGATGGATTCTTGTTGTCATTGAGTTATTATAAGATTTCCCAATATCTCATGAAGATAATATAGACATTTAGAATGATGTATTACTATCTTATTTTATTTCATGTTGTTATTTATACTAGTTGTAGTAAGTTCATTAATACCATGATAATGTTAATTGGTATTAGTTTCCAATGTTATGGTAAATGAATAATTATCAATATTATTCACAATTTTTGAATATAATGTAAGGTAGGATAATGTGTTTCACATGCTATCATGAATTTCATATTAAATTATCTTATTAAGTCACCATTGACATAAGAAAGAAATTGATAAATTAATCTATTAAATAAATATAATTATATGATCTTGCCTTTTTTTAAATAAAAGAGTCGGTTCATTTATTTATCTAATAGCAAGTTCACCTATGCATAAAGTTATATAGCTTAAGAATTGATTGACATTATTAATTTATCTAAGTTATAAATATGAAAACATAGGTACAATTATTGAAACATCAAAATAATGTTCAAATATTTAAGACTTGTTTGATTAATGTTAATTCCTTATCTAGATATAAATAGACCATATGACTAGCATAATATACTTATAATATGTTATTACTATATGGAATGTGGGATGGTCAATTCAAAACCTCAATCAAATGTTATGAATATAATTATTATGTGTAATACAAATTGGATGTGATTCCAATTCACGTAATGTCCATGTATGTGGTAATGTTTGTCAATGCGATGAATCAACATTATACTTTACTTTATTTAGATTTTTTTGATAAGTTGAATTAATGTTATCATTTGATAGCCAAAAATAATGATCCTATATGAGGTCATGATGGCATTGTAGACACTCCTTTTTGTTCACTTCCATGTCTAAACAAAAACTAGAGTGACTTCTTTCAAATAATGCAAGTTAAGCCTAGAAATCACTAGAATTCTCTGATTCAACACTATACATCACACACATCTTATTATTCACATAAATGTATCCCTAACTAGGGAAATACACTATATGTAATAATCATATTCCTATAATTCATCTTGTGTCATGTTGTGACCTAGTAAATTGACCTTTTTAACCATTTGTGAGACATAACTTGTTGAAATTTAGAAATGGAAATTAACTCGAGTAGGATTACTTAATTGATTAAACCTAATTAAATGCATAAGTGACAATATCATGGATAATTAATTATTAAATATTTATTTTTGGAATTTCATAAATATAGAATGATGATATCATCATGACATTACATAAACATTTAGATTTGTGAGCCATGCCTATTAATTGAAAATATTAATGGCTTGTCCTCCTCTTTAACTAAAAGAAGGTCATTTTAAACTCAACCACAAATGATTATAACCTAAATACACTTGGGTTAGAGTTATTTTTAAAGTCTATAAATACAAGGCCTCACCCATTGATTCAAAATATTTATAGTTTAATATTATTATTCCAAAAAGCTTCATTATTGTAGTGTTACCATGCTCATTTGCTAAGCCAAGACAATCTAAAGACAACATCAACATTACCAAGATGACAAGGAGAGGTAGAGCAATGGAGCTTCATTGAAAAATATGTATTGATCACATAGTCAATCACATCAACCCATGGCCAACTCACAACACTTACTCTCATGGAAGGTAAAATCTCTTGTTTTGCTTTCATTTTGTTAGTTATTTGTGTAGTTATCTAACTCCTTGAGTGTCAAGACTAGATGTGTAAGTTTATAATGCATTTATTTTGATTTGATTTCTTGACTAACAAGATAATAATATACGCTCTATTTAATTATTTTTTCACGTAATGGCATGCCTAGTAGTACTTGCACCCCACAAAACTCTTATATCTACCTTTTACTAATTGTTTTCATGTCAAAGTTT
>JARHVA010003849.1:480000-610000 GCA_037957365.1 Torreya grandis
TCACACTTTGCCTTGGATATTTTTAAACTTGTTGTGTGTGTCACTTATTTGAAAGGAATGTCGTTATGCTACCCATTTCAACCCAAGTTTTTGACTTAGAATTTTGAAACTAAACCATTGTCAAACCTTTTAATTGAGATAGCATCATTATATTTATTTTTTGCTTTAAAAAACCCCTTTCCTTGTGCTAAATTGAGTTTCAAATCACATATGCCTTTTAGTCTTATTATGCCATCTATTTTGGTCTAAAATGTTGTCCATTTGGGAACCTAGGTTTTTCAAACCAAGTTCAAAATTGGTCTTGTGAATTTCATATTCAAATGTTGATTTGTTTATGTCTATGCATCACTTAATTTTGGCTTAGATATTTACCTATCACTTTTGAATTGTGCAACTTGGACTAATTCATTGCTTGTTTTGAAGATATTTTATGCATAGATTTTTGGAAGTGGTCTCTTTTTCATATGCCTCACATCTTTTTTGTTTCTTAGAACTAAGGTCAAAACTCTCTCTATAAGTACAAACATAAGCATAATTAGTTTACATTTGAGTCTTTCTCATCACTTGGGCTTGAATGTTTTACTTCTAATTCTTATTTTTTCCTAATCAAAATTTCTTTTTCCAAATTATTTTTATTCAATGCCTAAGGTCCATTTTATTTTACCAATGGTCAAGTTTGTGTTTGAATCTATATGATTAGTTTGAGTCCAAGTGTTTTAAAATTGTTAGATTAATTTCCTTATAAATTCTACTTTGACCTACTTTGATTAAAGTCTAGATTTGTACCCTATTTCCAAAGACCTAGAAATTTTAACTTATACCTAGTGTGTTTTCAATTCTAAATTTGTGATATGATTCCAAATACCTTGTATTTACCTTTCATTTTTAGGCCTAGTTGTTTCAAGTATAACTTTGTGTCATGTTCACAAAGACCTAGCATTTATCATAGTTTAGTGTTCATTCATACCATTTTGAGCCTAGATTTATGCCTTGTTCCCAATGATCTAGCACTATTTTATATTTCTAAACCTAGAATAGAGTTGTTTGAAACCCTTTACCAAGAACTAGGATTCAAGTTTTAGCATTTCCTTAACCATTTGTGTAAAACATTAGATGTTATACCTTAAATACATTTGAGACCAATTTTATCATTCATGATTTTTGGAAAATATCTCCATTATAGGCCAAGTTCAAACTATTTTTAGTGATAAACCAAGTACCTATTCCTAGACCAATGCCACTTTTAAACTTAGAACTAGATTAAAACCATTTTCATAGACCAAGACCACCCTCATTAGGTTAATTTAAAAATTTAACCATACTTATTATCATATTTCAAGATATCCCTTCTTTGGGATAAGTAAAGTAAAAAGTACACCCTTTCAATGTTAATGATATTGAATCCCCTACTTGCCAAAAACCCTCCTTTGGTCTGCACTAACAACCAAGTTTCATAGTGCCCTAGGATCACTATTCTAGCCCTTCAATGTTTGGATTACACTAGAAACCAAACTTCATAATGCCCATTCATTACCATTCTAATCCCTCTTCCTTTATATTACATCATCAACCAAGCTTTGTAGCACCCATTCATTACCATTCTAGGCCTTCATCATTTAGCTTTCATTAGCAACCAAGCTTCACAACATACATTCATTACAATTCCAAGCCCTCTTCCTTTATCTTGTGTTATAAACTAATATTCTTCATTCCCTTTCATTAACATTTAATTCCCTTCAAGATATGGTAGCTTGCTATCCCAATAAGGTTGCACAAGTGCAACTAGATAGATCACAGATACCATCCTAAACCCATAACAAGACTTTGTTGAGTCCATTATAGATGAGCCTATTTGCAATCACCTCATCACTAAACCATAAGCCATTATTCATCCATTGTCGACTTTCCCTGAATTTAAAAAATTCAAGCCATTCAATAAGCCATAATAGACCCAATCATTACCTCTCTAAAAGCCATCTTTTAAAGACCAAAATATGTTTGAAACTAATATTTTATAACAAATTGTAAACCAAGACAAAGAGAACTAAAAAATCTATGATGTTTCTATTAAAACACCTATTTTTGATGATTTAACCTATGTTGAATCACCCTTTGACCATTTCCCTATTTTTAAGGATCCTCACTTTGACAAGCCAGTCTATATGGGGTTGCATGTTGACCCTTTCCCTTTGGTTGAGGAGTCTCACTTTGACAAGTTAGTCTTTTTTGAGTCACCCCATAATGATTATAACCAACTTTGGGAAAATTATTATCTTTACCATTTTTCTATTTTTAAGGGTCCTCACTTTGATGAGCTAGTCTTTGTGGAGTCTTTCTTAGCTAAGCCTATTTTTGAAGAGCCCATTATGTAACCCTAGTCCATTATTCCTCCAATACCAAACATTCAACATAAAATATTTACCACAACACCAGATGAAGAATCAACATTAAATTTAGGTTCTTTTTTTTAATTGATATCAAATTTAGCATTATAAGTAGAATCAATGTCAGTCTCAACATCATATTCAAATTCCTTTGAGTCAAACTCAACTTTAGAATCAACATACATTTGTGGTTGTTATAACATTTGTTACACATGCCTTGTAAATCAATTTGAATAATTTTTTTATCTTTCCATAGTTTTTGAGGATGATTACTTCAGCATCGACACAAGTTATCCTAGTATCTTCTATGAGGATTGTATTACCTCTTCCCATTCCATTACTATTACACATACCATTAATTTTTGGAAATATTGTCATTGATGTCAAAGGTCTAACATTATTGGTGATAAAGGCCCCATTACATTTAATGGTGTTTTTAATATTCATATCTTAGCTATTATGTGTTAATATTTATTTAATATCAATGAATATATTTTTGGTTGCATATAAGTCAAAATAGGGCCCATGGAGAAGTCAAAGAGTCATAGGATAAAGACAAAAGAGGAATAGGATGCATTTTCTCATGAAGAGTCATATTGAGGAATTCCAAGAGTCACAATATGAAGATAAAAGAGGATATGGTACATTTTTCTAAGGGACACTTTAAGGAATATTAAAAGTCACCAAGATAAAGACAAAAGAGGAAAGGATGTTTTTGCTTATGAAGGATCACCATATGAATTTTAAAATGCAAGGATATGAAGGGTCATACAAGTTTGGCACCATTTTATATGAGTATTAAAATGTCACAAAGGGTGAATGCCAAAGGTCATTTGGAAAGCTATAAACAAAGGCTTGAGAATCCATTCATAATATGCAAGTGAGTGCATGGTTTGTATTTTTTTTTGAAGAGAGAAAAGTAAGAGATATTATAGAGTTCTATCATTTGTTGAGTAAGCAAAATTGAGAGATAGTTGTGTTTTATACACAAGAAGGGTTAGTGCTCTTATGGGTTGGTGCTCACAAATCTTTACAAGGGCTTGGTGTTCCTATGGGTTGGTGATCACAAATATTTGTTGTGTTGGTGCTTGGAAAAGGGGTTTTTAATCCTACAAGTTGGTTCTTGTGAACTTTGTAATTTTAGTTGGTGCTCATTCATATACTTGAGATTTTTCTTCATGGTTTTTCCCACTTCAAGTTTCCACATAAAAATTTGCTCTCTCTCTCTCTCTCTCTCTCTCTCTCTCTCTCTCTCTCTCTCTCTCTCTCTCTCTCGTGTGGTGCATATTAATGTTTTAGTTTTATTTCATATATTGAATGTGTGGTTAAGTGGTTAAATAAAAGAAATTTTATTAATAAGTAAGATATATAATATATTGATTCACCCCCCCTCTAAACATATTTTGAGCTTAAAAATTGGTATCAGAGCAAGTTCCTTTGAAAAAAATTTACATCTTAAAGGTAGATTGAGAAAGCCAGATGGTTGGATCACATGAAGGTTTTTATATAAATAAGACACCTTTGTTTGTTGGGATAAATAATGTTTTTTGGAGAATAACAATGAAGACTTATTTGATGGCCCTTGGATTCAACATATGGCAAGTAGTGGTAGGTAGAGGAATATGAAGAGCCACAAACACTTGTAACTACTCTAATAGAAAAGAAGGTAAGTGAAAATAATGCTAAAGCTTCAAATGCTATTTTATGTGGTTTATATGAATTAGAATTTGTTAAATTTATGCAATGTAAATATACTCATAAAACTTAGGTAAAACTTGAGAATATTTACAAAGGTAATGGAAAAGTTCAACAAGCCAAGCTTTAGACTTTCACAAGATAGTTTGAGAGTTTGAAGATGGAAGAGAAAGAAAATATAGAAAGTTATCTTTTGTGGGTTGATCAAATAGTTAATCAGATTTAAGGTCTTAGATAAAATTTAGAAGAATAAATTATGGTTCAAAAAGTTTTGAGATCTCTACCATTGAGATATGATGCAAAATCTTTGGCAATTGAGTTTATCTAAGCTAAAGATGGATGAACTACATGGTATTATTATGGTATATGAAATGTAGACCAAACAAAAGAAACCCTTAAAGAGAGAAGATGCTTCAAGACATCAAAGAAAGAGAAGGCTAAGATTCAAGAATCAAGTGATAGTTCTAGTGATGATGAAGATGACAATGGAGCTCTATTCATTCACAAGCTAAAATAGGGCATAGATAAGTATCAAGGAAAATTACATTTCAAATGTTTTAATTATGGAAAGATTAAAAATTTTATAGCTAAGTTCCAGATAAGGGTAATGGTGACAATGAAGAAGGAAAGTCTACATATAAGAAGAATTTCAAAGGAAAATTTAAAAAGGGATTTGAGAAGAAAATTTTGTATTCTAAAGATCCTAGCTTAGCTGGAGATAGTGGAGTCCATGATTTATAAGAAGATGAGATTTTATTCATAGCCATACATAAAGATGCCTCTACAAGCAAAAGTATAGATGATCAAGCATAATAATAGGATGAAGCTGAAGTGAATCTAGAAGGAGAACTCATTTGTGCCTTATAAGAGTTAAAATCTCTTAAAAAGAAGAATCAAAGATTAAAGCTCCAGATCGAGAAAAATAAAAAGAAGTCAAAGGAAATAATTGAATATCTACAAGCACACTTTGAAGAAGCCAAGAAGAATGAAGAAAATCTAACAACATAGTTGAAAATAGTAAGTAAAGAATGTGAAAGGTATGTTATTGAAATTAATTCTTTAAAAGTAAATCTTAAAAAAAAAGGCAATTAATGATAGAGCATCCAATGATTCAAAATTTAAGAATAACACTAATATGTTGAATAAGATATTAGAAAATCAAAGATCAATGTTAGATAAGATAGATATTACATTTTAAAAATAAAAAGGGGAGGCTAGTACTTTCAAAAATAAGGAAAAAAGAAAGAGGCATGCTGAATATCTTACAAAATAAAAAATAAAAAGGGAAGAAGTTAAGAATACAAAGGACATCTCAAAAAAATAAGGTTAGAGGGAACAGAGGTACAAAAGGAAATTAGTTCAGAGATACACAAATAGGTCTTATTTTTATGGTTATTATTTTTATTGTAATGGATATGGTCATAACAAAATAGAATGTCAAAAAAGGGCTACTAATTTCAAAAATAAAGAGAAGGAAAGTCATGCAGAGTCAAGTAGAAGCCATAACACTTTTACTCCTCTATCAGGCTTTAATGAAGAGGTCATAATATGTTACAAGTGTAAAAAAAATGGACACATAGCTTGGTATGGTATAAGTGTGTTTGAGTCAGTCAAGAAGGACCAGAGTTTCAAGGCTCCATTCATCAGGAAAAAAGTTCAGACAGGTTCATGGCAAAAGAAATAACTTGAAAAATATATGTTGGTACAAATAACTTTGCATGCAAGAAGTGAAGAAAAGCCATGGTTCATTGGTAGTGGACGTTTGAGGCACATGATAGAAGATAAAATCAAGTTCATAACTTTGAAGAAGATCAATGGTAGCACAGTGAAATTTGGAGATAATACTACTACCAGAATCATTGAAAAAGGTACACTACATTTGGATAATGGTAGAACTAAAAATAAAAATGTTTTCTATGTATAAGGTCTTAAGCATAATATTTTGAGTGTAAGTCAAATGTGTGATCAGGGGCACACACTAAAATTTTATGTAGAAGATTGTGAAATTAGGAGAAAAGATTCAAATGTGTTGATTGCAGATGCTCAGAGAATAGGCAATAATTTGTATATGTTATCAGACATCAAAGGTCAAAGATGTTATTTGAGTGAAATTGAATAAAGATGGCTATGCAATAAGAGAATGGGTCACATAAATTTTAAAAATCTTATCAACATCAACAAAAAGTAAGTAGTCATAAATCTTCCAAAGATTATAAAGCCATCTGACATGCTTTGTGAACCTTATTAGCATGGGAAGTAGGATAGAAGGTGGTTGAAAACAAAATAGTGCTTAACCCCTCAGATGTTAGAGCTTGTTCACACTAATCAGTATGGATCTATGATAACTCAAAGTACTAAAGGTGAGAAATATTTCATGTTATTTATTGATGATTTTTCATGTATGACTTGGGTAATGTTTTTAAAGAAAAAATTAGAAGCTTTCAAACATTTCAAAGCATTCAAAGCACTAGTTAAGAATGAAACCAATTTGAAGATTAAGTGTCTAAGATCAGATTGAGGAGGATAATTTATGTTAGATCAATTTATTGATTTTTTTGAAGACCATGGAATAAAGAGGAATTATTCAATGGGCAAAACTCCAAAGCAAAAATGGAGTAGTTGAGCAGAGAAACATAATAGTTTAGGAGATGGTGAGTATAATGCTAAATAAATCCAAGATACTAGATAAATATTAGAGAGAGGTAGTTGATATAGTAGTGCATATTTATAATGTAGCATTATTGAGATTCAATAGTGACAAGACTCCTTATGAGATATGGAAAGAGAAACTAACAACAGTTTATTATTTTAGAGTTTTCAATAATAGATGCTTCATAAAAAGAACCAATGAAAAACTTGGGAAGTTTGAATCCAGAGTAGATGAAGTTATATTTCTTGGTTATTCTTGAAAAATTAAATCTTATAAATTTTATCACAAAATAACCAAGAAAAGTGTTGAAAGTGAAAGTGTCAGGATAGAAGAAGATGGAACAGAAAGAATCAATGATCCAGTTGACATTCCTAAAATCATTGAAGAGGAAGATTTTAAAGAATCAGATGAAGATGAGAAGAAGGAGAAAAAGGAGACCAAAAATATGTCCAAATATGTTTAGAGAAATCCTAATGAAAGTGACATCATTAGGGACATAAATGAAGGAATTTACACCCAAAAAATGATGTTAAGTGAATCTGAGCAAGTTAATTTCTCTTTGTTATCTAGAATTCAACCTAGAACTTTTTTAGAAGATAGACATGATAAGCATTGGTTTAAGGCTATGGATGAAGAATTAAATCAAATAGAAAATAATGATACTTGGGAATTAGTGCCTAGACCAAAAGATTACAATGTGATAGGAACAAAATGGGTTTATATAAATAAGTTAAATGAAAATGGATAAGTGACCAGGAATAAAGCAAGATTAGTATGTAAAGGATATGCTCAGATTGAGGGAATAGATTTTGAAGAAAATTTTTCACCAATGGTAAGGCTAGAGGCTCTTAGAATGTTTCTTGCATATGCAGTGTTTAAAATTTTCTAAGTCTTTTAGATGGATTTCAAATATGTCTTCATAAATGAGAATCTAGAAGAAGAGGTCTATATTAAGTAGCCTAAAGGATTTATTCTCTCAAATATTAGTAGCCATGTATGTAGATTGAAGAAAGCATTCTATGGATTGAAACAAGCTCCCAGAGCTTGGTATGTAAGACTTGATAAGTACTTGTAGGATCAAGGTTTCAAGAGAGGATTTGTTGATAGTAATCTCTACATCAAAATAGAAGGTGAGCATCAATTAGTTGTTATGGTATATGTTGATGACATCATTTTTAGAGGAATCATTAAAAAGATGACAAAATAATTTTATAATAATATGCAAAAATAATTTGAGATGTCTATGCTTGGAGAATTGTCATTTTCCTTAGGATTATAAATATTTTAGCTAGATAAAGGAATTTTCATATCTCAAAGTAAATATGTGAAGGAAATGTTGAAGAAATTTGGTTTTGAGGATTGTGCACTACTTGGAATACCAATGTGTATAGCAAATAAGGTGAGAAATGATAAAGATTCACCTATTATAGATCAATATTTGTATATATCTATGATTGGTAGTCTTTTATATTTGATAGTAGTAAGGCTAGACATCATTCATGCATTAGGTATGGTTGCAAGATATTAGTCATCTCTAAAAGATAGTCATGTTTAGTTGGTGAAGATAATATTCAGATATATTAAGGGGACATTGGATTATATATTGTGGTATCCCATAGGTAGAGATTTCACTTTAGTTGCTTATACAGATTCAGATTGGGTAGGTTGCTTGAATGATAGAAAAAGTACAAGTGGATGAGCTTTCTTCCTTAGTGATAGCTTAGTATCATGTCTAAAAAAAGAAAAATTTAGTATCACTTTCTACGTTTGAAGTAAAATATTTTGCATCAGTATTGTGTTATACTCAAGTGCTTTGGATGAAGAAAACTTTAGAAGATATCAAAGTAAAATATGATGAACCTATTTTTATTTTTTTGACAACACAAGTGCTATTAATATTTTGAAGAATCCAATTATGCATTCAAGAACAAAACATATTCCCATTACATATCACTTCTTAAGAGAGCAAGTTACAAATCAATAGGCTAAGATGGTGTATATCAATAATACAGAGTAGATTGCATATATTTTCACGAAGGCACTACTAAAAGACACATTTGAGTATCTACGAGAGAAATTGTGAGTAATTTCTTTTATTTCCTACCATTGAGGTTCAACATCAGTTAAGGGGGAGCTAAGTGTTAGCTCTAGGTAGGCCATTTACCATTGATGTCAAAGGGGGAGAAGAATAGAAATAGGTATAGGTATAGGTACAAGTGTCAAAATAGGTACAATGAATAGGTATAGGTTACTACAGTAAGGGGGAGTTACTGTATGTTTTTTAGATGGTAGTATATGTAGGTTTTAGGATGTGATAGTTTTAGTTTGAGGTTGCCATCAATGAAAAAGGGGGAGATTGTTAGAAATATTGTCATTGATGTCAAAGGTCTAGCATTATTGGTGATAAAGGCCCCATTACATTTAATGGTGTTTTTAATATTCATATCTTGGCTAATGTGTGTTAATATTTATTTAATATTAATGAATATATTTATGGTTGCATATATGTCAAAATAAGGCCCATGGAGAAGTCAAAGAGTCATGTATAAAGACAAAAGAGGAATGGGATGAATTTTCTCATGAAGAGTCATCTTGAGGAATTCCAAGAGTCACCATGTGAAGACAAAAGAGGGTATGGCACATTTTTCCATTAAGGGACACTTTGAGGAATATAAAAAGTCACCAAGATAAAGACAAAAGAGGAAAGGGCATTTTTGCTTATGAAGGGTTACCATATGACTTTTCAAATGTAAGGATATGAAGGGTCATGCAAGTTTGGAACCATTTTCTATGAGGATTGAAATGTCATAAAGGGTGAATGAAAAAGGTCATTTGGAAAGCTATAAATAAAGGCTTGAGAAGCCATTTGTAATATGAAAGAGAGTGCATGGTTTGTATTTATTTTCAAAGAGAGAAAATAAGGAGATATTGTACAGTTTTATCATTTGTTGAGTAAGAAACATTGAGAGATATTTGTGTTTTATACACAAGAGAGGTTGGTGCTCTTGTGGCTTGGTGCTCACAAATCTTTGCAAGGTGTTGTTGTTACTATGGGTTGGTGATCACAAATAGTTGTTGTGTTGGTGATAGATAAAGGGGTTGGTGCTCCTACAAGTTGGTGCTTGTAAAATTTGTAATTTGAGTTAGTACTCATTCATATACTTGAGATTTTTCTTCATGGTTTTTTCCACTTTGGGTTTCTATGTAAAAATATGCTCTCTCTCTCTCTCTCTCTCTCTCTCTCTCTCTCTCTCTCTCTCTCTCTCTCTCGTGTGGTACATATTATTGTTTTAGTTTTATTGAATATCTTAAAAATGTGGTTAAGTTATTAAAGAAAAAGAATTTGATTAATAAATAAGATATATAATATATTGATTCACCCCCCACCTCTCAATATATTTTGTGCTTAACACACCACCCAACATAGACATTATATTAACATTCCACCTCCCACAAGTTTTGATTATGACCAACATAATCACACCTTGTTGAATTGAATCCATGGTGACATATCATTTGCATAATATTAGGGTGACCAAGATCATGTTCATGCAGAAGAATAATTATCTCCTAGTGAAACCTTTTCATAGGTGCTAGGGTGAAATCAAATTCCAAACTCAGAATCTTTTAATTAAACCTTGTTTGAAGTGCTAGAAGACAATCAAAGTCAGTAGTCAATGTTCTTTAGTCAAACTTTTTCGGAGGCATTATGGGATAATCAAGACAAACTTATTGGTAAAAATCTCTTTAAGGCTAATAGATAAGCACAATAGTTATTCACTACTTGATGAAGACATTATCTAAGATAACATCAATATAGCTTCCAATCTACAATATAATCATATGGTATTATCTCTGAATCCCAAATAATAATAAAATATAGTGGTCCTATTGAGAGCATATTTAAAAGTATAAAACCCTACCACAACTAAAACTATGTCGAATCTAGAATTAACAACATTGTGTGTGCCTAAAAATATTGATATTTATTTGTTGCCCAACCATTGTACATTCCATTATGATTCATCTCCATATTACCAAATCTTACCTTTTATACACTATTTATCTATATTTACCATCCCTCACTGTACTTTCTTTTATAGAGGCTAAAAATATATATTGTCTCAAAATTTGGAGGAAACATAATAAAAAACCAATGAAGATCACAACAACATTACTAGAGTTTAAATTAGTAGTAGGATCTTGATAGATTAGATATTCAGAAGGGGTGTGGGCTAGTAACTTAAATAATTGACTATTCTGGTTATATCATATGCTGATCAAGATGTGCATCTCCACATCAACATGAATAATAGAATCATTTCCCTTAACATTTACCTTTCCCTTTCCATTTTCCTTACCTTGTAATTTACCATACATTTCCATTTACCTTTCCCTTTACATTAGCCTTCCCTTTCCATTCTTATGTTGTATTATGCCATTTTCCTAATTGATGAACTTGTTGCTACCTAGTCATATTTCTCTATTGTAAGGTGGAACTACAGTGACTTTAGGTCCCATTTAAGACTATGTAGGTAGCACTCAATTTATGTTGAGGTCATCTTAGTCACCCTTTGTCACACTCTCATCATTTTTTAGACAATTTAATTTTAAACACTCTCATTGTTTTGTGAGTCACTATTATGTGCATTGTTCATTTGAAATAGATGCATTACTACACCCTTGGTGTATGTCACACTCTTTCCATTTTGAGATAAACCTAGGTCAATGCTATCAATTTTTTTTTGAGTGGTATATTTTAAATATTTTATGAGTTAATATATCACAAAAATTCTAAAAACATTCAAAATGTTTCAAAATCCTCAACATTAAAAAACTTGCTTACAATCTCTTAGAGAGATATTAAGCATCAAAATCCAAAACCATTTTTCCTATCTAAACCTAAGTTAGCCATCCTAAATCCACCCTAATAGGGATAATACATTGTTGGATCCAATCCCTTAAAATACCATTGGGAGTGTGACCTTCTCGTTACAAGTATCATTATTTAGGGTGACCGTCCAATTCACACTTTTAGGCCAAGCTCACAACTTTCACCCTATTGGGGAAATACCAAAGCATGCAACTTATACTAGGATATATTATCCCCATATTTTGTTCCCTTGCATATAGCCTTGATTGGGGGAACTATATTTTTATCATTCCATTTATGTAGATACTCACATGGTTAACAATAGGATGATTTATGTTGCTTTTACTTTTATCTTTTTGTTTGTTATTTTATTTAGTTATTTATTTGTTTGTTTACATATTTTTTTAAATTCATTATTGTGAGTTGACTTAGTGTATATTAATTCATTGGGTGATTCCTTGTGCATTGTTTTTGAGTCTATCCATATTCATATGTCAACATTATCACCATGGTTTTTGTCATTGGTGCATTGTTTTATATTGTTTATTCGATCAGGAGTCAATCCTTGTGCACATTATAGCTAGGACATATGGTTTTTACATCATGATGTATATTATCATGTTGTAAAACAAAAATGAGTTTGGTGGATCTTAAAATTAATGGTTCCGTATAAACTTCTCCTTGTTCACCTTGAAAATCTTCCCACCCTCCTTGATCAAATCAACCCATTAACCATTCTAGTTGTATCAATGTTAATAAGGTCAAACTAAATCATTCACATTGATATATTCTTATTATTATATTCTACTCCTCATTACATTTTATCCCTATTTTGGGTGAACTACATTGGCCTAAGGTCTATTTAGACTATGTAGTCAGTGTTTGGATACATGATGTATCTTGGATCAGCTCATCTACCTTTTTTCTTCCAATCATCTCTTTCATCTCTTTATGCATCCTTGTGTCTTGATTTCTTATGGATTATTTAGTAATTATACCATCACATATACATTTACACCTACTCGTCTTTAATCTATGTGATAGGTAATATCCTTAATATATGCTTGCCAAGTTTCCCTACTGGGGCACAACCAATTTATCATTATCAAATCTGCCCTACTGGTGCACAATCATTATTATCAAGGTTGTCAAAATGATTATGTGGGAAAATCATTATTTCAACCCATCCACCCTATAAGGGTACATACCTATGTTATTGATTATAACCACCTTTGGTAGAATTAGTGTCTCAACATTTGTTATTGGTTATAACCACCTTTTGGTAAATCAACACTTCTAATCAATGCATGAAAGAATTTTCTTAGTTATATTAATCTCACCGATGGGTTTATTTTTTTCTTCTTGCTTATTTTGAGGGACTTCCCATTAATTGTATGCATCAGCCACTCCCTTGAGGGAAAATCATCATAAGATTATCAAACTCTATTGGGAGCATCATTACTCAATCATTTTTATTATTTTTCTTAACTTTTTCATTCTTTGATAAGACATTATTGTGCCTATGTCTTGCAATGCCTTATCAAACTAGGGAAAACTATAGACACTCTGTTTTTGCCACTTTCATGTCTAAATGGACATTGGAGTGACTTCTTAAAAATAATGCAAGTTAAGCCTCTAAATCACTGAAATTATATAATTCATTAGTGTACATCACGTATATATTCTAATTCACATCAATGTATCTTTAATTGGGAAATTCACTATACACAATCATCATCTTCCTCTAATTTATCTTCAGTCAAATTGCAACCTAGAAAATTGACCTTTTCAACTATGTGTGAGGGACAACTTATCAAAATTCAGAAATAGAAATTAACTTGAGTAGGATTTCTTAATTGGTTAAACCTAATTATATACATTGGTGAAAATCCCATGGCTAATTAATTTTTGAATTTCTATTTTTGGAATTTCATAAATCTAGATATATGACATCACACAAATATCTAAAATGGTGTCACCATCATGACATCATCTTTTGTGAGTTATCAAGCACTCAAAAAATATCAAATAAATATTTGGATTTATGATCCATGCATATTAATTGAAAATATTAATGGCTTGTTCCCCTCCTTAATTCAACTAGAGTTAGTTTTAACAAAACCACAATTAATTCTAACCTAATTACACTTGGGTTAGAGTTAGTTTTGAAGGCTATGAATATAAGTACTCACTTGTTGATCCAAAATATTTATATTTTAATGTTATTATGCTAAAATACTTCCAAAAATATTAATTATTGTAGTGTTACCATGCCCATTTTCCAAGCTAAGCCAATCCAAAGCCAACATCAACATTACCAACGTGATAAGGAGAGGTGGAGCAATAGATCTTCATTGATAAATATTTCTTGATCACATATCCATGTACATAAAACCATGGCCAACTCATAACACTTTCTCTCATATAAGGTAAAATCCTTTGTTTTGCTTTCATTTTGTTAGTTATTTGTGTATTTCTCTATCAACTTAAGCATCAAGGATAGAAGCTTAAGTTTTTAGTGTGATTATTTTGATTTGATTTCTTGACTAACACAATACTAATCTCCACTATATTATATTCATTATTCATATACATAAGAAGGTAGCCCTAATTAATGTAAAATGACTTCACATGACATTTAATTATGAAAGAGTGTTAAAAAATTTGTATTGTATTGCTTTTGGAAATAAACTTGAAACTCAAGACTTAATTCTTACATAATTATGTAGATAGTTGAGTGCATAATCTTAATATTATTATTCTTCTATTGTGAATTGAATTCTTTCTACCTTAACTATTGTGAAATTTATTCATATTTACCTATACCCTCAATTAGAACTTAGCTTAGATTTATGATCATAATGCATATTTTTTGTATGTCAAGTACATGCTTTCAGTCAAAGATAAAAGTTGGTATTGATCCTTTTAGGAATGACATAGCTTAGTGATCAGATTTAAGTGTATAAATATATGCTTAGTATACTAGTACACCCTAATATAATTAATGATTTGTTAAAAAAAAATCCTAATAAAATCAATGGGATTTTTTAACCTTTTTTAAATTCATGTGTTTGGTTTAACACAATTATAAACTTGATTATGCTTTATATGAAATATTTTTCTTATTATAGGTTTTAATGATGTTGAGTAACTCAAATTTGTTTTAAAATTTAAAAAAAATACATTTTTACAAAGAGATTGATGAATGAGAGAGAACCACATGGAACCTTTCATACTCTGCAGTATTATGGGGGAATAAAAGTTGTTAGAGATATAAAAAAGAGCATGGTGAATGAGAGAGTGCCATGTAGAACCTCTCAAACTTTCCAATCTATTGGTAGCATCAAATTTGTTTGATCCCCAAGAGATCCCATTAAATTAGAGAGCACCATGTGAAACCTATCAGACTTTCTAGTTTCCTAGGGTATTAGAGTTTCCATATCCCTAAGAGAGCCTGGTGAATTAGAGAGTGCCATGTGAGACCTATCGAATGTGATAGTCTCCTAGGCACATTAGCATTTTTTGAGTCATATGATAACCCAACCAGTTATAGGATACCACATGTCACTTCCATATAAAATAACAATAAATTCTTGAAAAATCCCAATTGAGCTAGAAAGGGGACAAGGTCATGGTATGATCAATCATAAAATTTCATGTATACCCGATAGGTCCAAGTGTCAGAATATAGTAAATGGAAAGGGAAAATCAAATACTCCAGTTGTGTGTAGTTATCATAGCCTATAGAGAGTAATTAACTAGAAAAAGACACGTAATCCAAAGAGAAGACTTATGAGGTACCACAAGGGATAGGGTACACATGTGCCTACCACGACTTTTCATTAACCAATGTGGGTAACATGGATCTGATTGGATAACATATAAATGTTGTATTGATGTCATTGAATATGAGAAGGAAACTTAGTTTCAAAACCTCAAATCAATGCCAAATTGGGAAAAGGATAAGTTGTATTTATTCTATCAACTCAGAGCTTAATTCGCATGACATGAACCCACAAAAAACATCACTTTTCATGGTATATAAAATATCTATAAGATATTATTGGGATTAAATTTAGTGTTACCCAATTTTTGAGCATCCATCATTCAAATCCCTTAGCATCAATTCCTCCCAACTCCCTAGAGCATCTCTTTTTTATAATTTTACACCTAAGTATTCAAAGCTTGATAATGGTAGAATCATCTTCCAAATCTAAACTAAATCCATAATATGGTAGAATCATATTACCTAGTTTAATCACTATAATGAGATATTTAAGATGGTTGATGACATCCATAGACCAAATACTAACGATAAGGCTAAAGATGATATTCTAAAACATGTAGATGAGTTAATAACAATTAGGTAATTATGACTCCATAGGTTTAATGTCCAAGCCTAATGTATTTCATTTCATAGACCTATTTTCAAGCCCCTTTTCTCTCATCATGATGCATTAAAGACATCATGAGGTCACTAGACATTGTCTTCAAGATTGTAGACATCTTTGGGGCCACATATAAATGTACTATGGCCCCTCAAAGTATAACATGAATTATGACCAATAGTTTTTGGATGGTTAGGCAAACACCAATAGCATATATGGGGTCCTCAAGGATATTATTTAAGACCCAAACCATTGGGTTAACAAGGAGAATACTAACTCCCTAAGAGGGTGTGCACATGAGCATGTTATTTCATAATCTCTTACAAAATAAGTGATATAATGCACGTTAATGAGTGGTGGGTTACCCTTATTAGTGTCATCTTGAAGGGAGTCTAGGACCCATATTTGGGGACTATGATCACATTCAACCTCATAAAGAAGGTGAATACATCCTACTAAGGTTTCAAATTCTACATGATGTCTTATATTGTCAATGTCATCAGTGCCACCCTAGGCTTAATATGTTTAATATTTCCCTAATGGGTGCTAGTGAGACCTATTGTGTATGTGGTGTTCTTAAATCTCTAAATCCACCACTTTAGAAATAGCATTGAGGAAATTTATGAGTATTTTTACCTAGTGGTATAATAATATATTACTAAGATGTCAATACAAAGGCTCTCAAATGTAATATAGGTTTCCATATAATTCATCAATGCCTAATGGTACTACTAGGATAATACCATATTCTAAGTAGAAGGCATTCATGGGACCCCTATCTTACTAATATACATTTTCCTAGACTGACTTAGAGAGTAGGATATCTACTACCAGTTATAATTAGTAATTAGGCATTGCCTTCATTAGACTAAAAAGCCATATCCATAATTTCTAGTGGTTATAAGGAGCCACAAATATAATAATTTAGTAGCATTAAAATCCATAGCCCAATATAGATATTCATTCATATTGGGATAAGTAGACAATGTACTATTGATAAGTGTTGTAATTAATGTTAAATTCAAGGTTGATGTCATTGATTTCAAGGTCAGGGTTGATGTCATTGATTTCAAGGTCAAGTTTGATGTTAAGGTACATATGATAAAGATGCATGGTGAAGAGGTATGTGACAAAGAAGCCATGTGACAAGAGAGAATTTGAATTAAATATATTGCCTCTTTTTTTTGAGATAATTTTAAGGAAACCTAATGATTCTTCTAAGGTTGATGTCAAGATTTAGTACATGGTAAGCATGTTTGAGTACCAATCCTTGAGTACAAGGTTCTTGAGAAGCCTAGTCATAATAAACATAATCATATCATGAGCATGGAGAGGTATGATATTGTCTAATAATCATAATATAAATATTATCAAAGTGTAGAAGCATCAAGGAAAGTTTCGATATTAGTTACCAAATTTGTCAAGTGTTTGAACCTAGTAGAGACTGTAGACACCAGAATTGTGTCGACTCCCCTTTGGTCCCCTCCTAAACACTTACACACTTCATTAATTTAAAATAAAATACTTATTTTAAATTAATGACATCACCCTAAACACCTCACCTTGGATACCTCACCCTTAGACCATTTATCACCCTATGACTAAGTCCTCCAAATCATAATTACCTAAGACCTATTCCAACTCTCTCACTAACTCTCATGCATAATAACCCTATCCTTTGACCGTTCTCCAACAACAAATACACTCAGTGGATGGAGAAATAGGAAAAGGGCTAAAAATAGACCTTTTACCCATTCCTTATCAGTTGACGTCAGTCAATTGTCAGCCGATGCTGATGGTATCACCGACATCGGTTTACTTAAACTAAATTCTAACGCTGAGTTAGGGGCTACCGAATCGTGAATCATGAATCCTCTCTGGATCTCTTCTCTCTAGCTCTTGTCTCTCTCACTGGACTCTTGGAAAATCAATGGGCACACTCTAAGAACAAAACCTTAGAATTCAACTATCACTCTTTAGGCTATATAAATTCTATAGAACTCACTCTAGATTGGATTGGAACATTACACGGACATCTCGACATCAGCCACAACAGGGATTAGTGCCTTAACACCTCTGGTTCTCTACCAAGCAGAGCTAAGTATTCTTCTATCTTATTTCAATGTTTAGAATATAGTAGTAATTAATGTCTATTTACTATTTCTAAATACAATCAACTAGACCCAACCCAACTGTCTTCCTGGAGAGGCTGAAAAGCCATCTTCTTACCCTTACCCTTTCTAACAACCTATCCTCCACCTTTGCCTTTCTGTGGACCTTATTTGTCTCCCTACAACCTTGCACAAACCTTTAAACTCTCCCAGACCCCTCTATCAACCACATACATATCACTGGATCTTGTCCAAGGCCCATTGCCCCTATCGACGTTGGCAGCCTAACTGACGTCGACAACATTGACCAACCAATGACGATAGACTAACCGGTGTCAGTGACTGTGATAGATATATTGTAGGAATTAGGTACATGTTATCTATTTATCTTTATTTAAGTCATTATTATTTCTTTATCTGACACTCTTTTTTATCAAAAAGTGGGCTGTCATCTCTTAAGGAAGTTTCTACACTTCTAGGACCGAGCTTTGCTTGGCAGTCCACCATATCTCTATCTAACTTTTTCTTTGTTCAAGTCTTATTCTTCTTATAGGTGTCTTCCTCCATAGCCAAAGAGGAGATTCTACAATGTCTGGATACGGTGCATAACTTAATTCGGGTATCATCTAACCCCTGACCATTTAACTTTTAGTTTCTTTCTTCTTCTGAATGTAAAAAGCAAAAATGAGTAGAAACATTCTGGCACGCCCTGTGGGACCCTGGAGTTTTCCTTGGGTTCATTTCTTCTAAAAAGCAAAATTTCATATAGATGCATTAGGAAAATATTTTCTTCTTGCACCTCCTTCTTCTATCTCTTTATTTTGAAAAGAAACCATTAGCACAAGTTAAAAAGAATTTCTTTGTTTTTCTTCTTGTCACTTTTTTTCCTACATCTTAGAGTACTAAAAATTCATAATATTAACCTCTTCTCCACTTGTTCGCATTTGAACAAAACATTTCAATTTGGGTTAAAAATCTATTGCATCATTCCTACTTGAATGCATTTTTAGCTCATCTAGTAATTAAAAATGCATTATGAATAAAGCATAGTTCACATATGTTACACAACTAGATCACAAGCACATCAAATTAAACATCTAAACATACTTGAGACAAGGCCTGACTAGGATTTCATCACCTAGAAAATGCATTACCCTTCTTGGTGATCCTACTTGGATTTCACCACTAAGGGGAGGACCCACTCTATTCTCTGGCAGAGTATAAACTATAGGTGAAGTATATATTGGCTAAGCAGCCCAGCTCAGCTCTGGGTTCGTGAAGTGAAGGAAGCAATCCCCTAGCACCAGGCCATGTATAAAACCTAACATAGATTTTTTAGCACCAAAACAAAACTTGAAACCAACCTTAGACTACCTCTTTTAGGACCCGTTCTAAAATCCCACTTCCCTAAACATATTCTTCTAAGGCATAAGCCACCATGACTCTAAAAATTTATTCTTTGGAATTTAATGCTTAGAGGTTGCTTGCCTTCATTTTTTCTACTATTTTCATCTAATTATTTGAGCTGGTGAGGATGCATTATTTTGAGGTCCGAAAACAACCCAAATTTTTTCTTTTCTTCCAAAAACTTTCAATTTTCAGAGTTTCTAGAAATACACAGACACCGACATCAGTTTTTCAACCGACATCGGCAACTTATTTCACCGACATCAGTTTTCACCGCCATCATCAACAACTTATTTCACTAGCATCAGTTATATTACCATCATTGGTAATTTTTCATAACCGACATCAGTTTTTAAACTGCACTGTCAACATATTTTCTTCCAAAACAATAAGCATAAAACTTGACTTTTTTGCTGTCAAACATAACTTCTAGTTTTCTGAAGCTGAAACACATAGTTTCTAGAACCTGAATCTTTTTGTCTTGAATGGTTTTGACACATAGTCAAGCCAAAACTTTTATCAACCACGCAAGGCAACAACCACTTCCACCTTCGCCTTTCATACCAAGTCCCCTGATGGAGCATACTTCAAAAATTAAACATACTCCTATTCAGCCTACCCCCAATCAACCTTCAATTGATCCCGAAGGGGATCAAATTTTGAGAGATTCCTTGACCACAATGTCAAGGCTCTCTAACACTATCTTGTAATAAGCCAAATGCGAGACCCTTCAGGTAACCCAATTTATGGGATGCCAACTTCCTTGACTAAAGCGGTAATGGCATCGACACCATTCACTACCCAACCCATCATAACTCAGGGTATTGCCTTGACCAATAACCTGACCATGGCCAATGCTTAAGATTTGGCCTCCCCATCTATTTTTGGGCCTACCTCCATTGGGATTTCCATACCCCCTCAACCACAAACAATTTAACCAAGTTTTACACCATACCAGAACTTGATTGTCTCGACTCCACACACTCTTGAGCCTACAAACGTGGGAGTGACTACCTATCCTTTTACCAATGCCACCATTCAACCACCTTTGGTGGTATCTAGTCAACTTGTGCCCTCCAACTTCACAGCACAAGCCCCCTTGACCTCAACATCATTCCCTATGATGAACTACCAATACGTTGCGCCTATACAAACACAACCAATTACATCATACGCCCCTCCTAACACCTTCCAGGTACCTTAAAACCTAGGGGGTGCTCCACTTGATAATCCTTTAGCTGATCTAATTAAGATACTGATGGATAAGATGTCCAACCTTGAGACATCCATTTATGGTTCAAGTAATGTTCTTTTATACGAACAAATATGCAACGAACCCATCCACCCTTTCGTGCCTATTAGACCATATCCTGGTCAATGGGAACTTCCCAAGTTTACTCACTTTTAGAGTAAAGAGGACCCATAGCAACATCTATGAGCATTTAGACACGCTTGTTACCTTATAGCACATGATGATGCGTTATTAGTATGCACATTTTCCATGTCACTTTCTGGTACTGCCCTTGATTGGTATAGTTTTATTACCAGTCACTCTCTTTTTACCTTTACTCAACTAGCCCAACTATTCCTTGACAACTTTTCAATCAACATCACTAAAAAGGCCTCCATCACAGACCTATATTCTATTAGACAATTTGACGATAAATCAATAGCTAATTTTGTTGCTCGATGGAGAAGTTTAATTAACCAACTCTCCTTTTCTTTACATCAACTTGAGCTCATTGAGCTCTTTTCACAAGCATGTGCCAAATACATCTCATCTACTTTGTGGGTCCAAACATTTCATACATTTGACGAAGCTTTCACCATGGTTAGGAAGCTTGAACTCTATGCTATCGAAGAAAACAAAGTCAAACTGCGCAGTAAAAATACTAATGCAAAATCAAATGATCCTTCATCCAAATCTTCTTCTTCCAATTCCAAATCCAAGGGATCGGCAAATGTTGTGGTACTTAGATCATCTTCTTCTACCACAACTAACCAATCTGAACCCTTTACATCACAAAGCATTACACGATAATTCCAACAACGATACATACAATGTCAATATACTCCAATAGGAGAATCATATGCTTTCGTGTTGGATAAACTAGTCGAGCAGGGGGTCCTCAATCTCCCTCAAATCCGACTGCCTCAATTTGTCCCCTCAAAAGCCATCCCTACATGGTATAGGGAAAATGACTTTTTTAATTATCATTGTGTCAATGGTCATGACATAGACAATTGCAAAACCTTCAAAAACATTATCCAAGACATGTTAGACAAGGGGGATCTTGTTTTGGATAATCCAAATGCACTGGCTAATCAAAACATAGATATATTTAGGAAACCATTCTCTAACCATCCCCCAAGTCAAAATAACATTCAAACCATGGCTGATGACTTTTAAGAGTGTAATATACACACGATCGACATGGTTTCTAACCAACCTCTCCCACAATCTAAAGAGGTTAGTCAACCTATTTGTCCACCACAGGTAGAAGAGCCTTCTTCTCCTATTTGTCCACCACAGGTAGAAGATCCTTCTTCTCCCATCTCTCCACCATGGGTAGAAGAGCCTTCTTCTCCTATTTGTCCACCACAGGTAGAAGAGCCTTCTTCTCCTATTTGTCCTTCACCAATGGAGGATAATCTTCCATCCACCCCTCTTTCACACGTAAGAGAGTTAACCTCAACTTCTCCCATATTGGAGAATGCTTTGATGACACCAACACCGGTGGCTTCACCCTCATTCTCCTTATCATCAATGGGGGATCATACTTGCCCCACTCCTAGACCACACATGGAAGCCATGATCATTCCTACACTCTTTCCACTTGAAGAGCCCAATTCTCCAATCCCTTCTCTGTCAAGAGAAGAACTAGCCACCTCACCTACTTCGGCTGAAGAAAATCTGGTGAAGGTAGAATTAAACCTCAGCCTGCATAATAGTGGTCCTTGAACCATACCAAAGAAGGCTACTAAACCATGTCAGAGAACTCCTCCCCCACCTTCACCATTACAGTCTATTTTGGGTCCACATCCTTCTACTTTAAAAGGAGTGCTCCCTATTTCAACATCTCATAGAGGCAAATTGCCTCCATTACTCTCTTCACCTATTAAACACATACTTCCTCTAAAACATTCAGTGCCTCTCACCAAGCAAGTTCCATCTACACGTGTGGCCACACCACCAACTAAAAAGAGGACACAACAAACTCCCTCAACAACTCCTAAACAGAAGTTGTCAACATCTACTGCAACAAGGAGCAAAGACCCATTAAGGGGGTCTTATGCTTTGATGTTATGCCAATTGTTGCAGTCCTCTAGCATTACTCTCCCACCCATTAAACCATATCAACATCTCAAACCAAAACCATCTTAGTTCGATGACACTAAAATCTACTGGTATCATTGCACACCTGGACATGATACCAAGCATTGTTGTGCCCTTAAGGTTGTCATTCACCAACACCTAAAAAAGGACACCCCTCACATTGAGGCTTCTTCTAACCACTTTTTTGACAAACCACCATCTCATGCCTTACAAACATCTTCACCTAAATCAAAATTCCAACACAAGACTATAGTCCCTCAACCAACTTCCCCTCCTTTATTCAAAATCAGCACCATTGATGTGACCACTAGGTCACAAAACCTACAGGACAAAGGAAAAGACTAGGCTTCTACACCTTGGACATGTCCATTCATCAAGCCTTCTCAATCACCAAAACCCAAGATTTCTCTCTTGGGCTCATCTCAACCAACATATCTAGGGGAAATGTCTCCTAACCTCTCTAGTCTACATGACATTTGGTATAAGTGACTTGTTGACTACCTAACATATTTTATCATGCCTTGTAACCTCTCTAGCAATGGACGATGGACTTTTATCAAAAAACTACTCAGTACACCATGTTAGGGGGACTTATCTACAAATAAGGTCTTGATGACCTTCTTATCCACTGCCTAACTACCACTGAATCATCTCATGTCATCGAACAAGTCCATGATGGGATTTGTGGGGGACATTTCAGTGGTAACTCACTTGCCAAGTGCATCCTCCACCTGGGCTATTATTGGCCCACTATTAATCAAGACTCCAACAACTATGTTTGGCATTGTATCAAATGCCAACAACATACTAACCAACTTCATGTCCAACATCGACCAAAACACACCCACAACCAAAATTTGAAAGAGCAAAATTTCAAAATCAGAGATCTCATTCTTACATAAGACTGACATGTGACCAATATGGAAAGAAGCAAATGGGGCAAGTTTTCTCCTAATTGACTCAGACCTTACATCATAACACAAGCATGGATCAGGTACTTATCCTTTGTCTTCTTTTGAAGGCTGGCCAAAACCTGAGCCCCTTAATGCCTTACATCCTTGACCATTCTATTGATTAATCAAGTAATCATTCATTTGACATTTAACTTAAGCTCATCCCTTGAGCAACCCCCCATCATTGTCATGCTTATTTATTTTAACCCTTTTTCTTATAAAGATTAGTTAACCCTTTTTTCAAGCATGAATGCCTTGTCCTAATAAAAGGGAAATCCCTCAACCTCTATAGTCAAGTCCATGACCAAAAGTTTAGTCAAAAACCAAAAAAATATAAGATTGGGGATGCTTAACCAAAGGTCATAAACTATAAATGTAGACTGCTCCCTCAAAGGATAGTTGCATCATTGTTGTAATAAATAGATTGCTCCCTTAAAAGATAGTTATTCAATGACATCAACACATACAAAGCAGAATATAGACCACTCCCTCGAAGGATGGCTATGCCTAAATTTTTCTACATACACAGTACAACCTGACCATAAAACAACACAAACATCCCCAAGTGGACTTCTTGCATTGATGAGTCTACTATTAAAAAAATAGAAAATAAATTAGAAAATAAAAAAAAGAAAAAGACTCATAAACTATTAAATCATGGACTTATCTATAGTCATTCTCAGGGTCACCTATAAAAGGGACAAAGCTATCCCTACTAAAAAGGGTTATGCTATCCTGACATATCACATAATCAAACCTATTACCCCAACATACTCAAGGGATTTTGAGCTCACTTAATGTCAAGTGATTCGAATACTTCTCTAACATAAACCAATGGTCAACGATGCAATGCATGAATGGGGCTTTTGTTTGCAAAAACTTCTATCTATGCTATCATTATGGTCCTTGTCAATGAAAGAGAAATGCGTCTTTCACTTCTTATACATCTTGGTCACACATAACCTAACCATTATCTATCTGAAACCAACCAATCCAAACCAAACATTTTTAGACCACTAACATGACATAGCCCATTCACACTAGTTTCTATGGACAACAATACACATAGAAACTATCAACCCAACACAATTTATGTCAAGCATAAACCATTACTTGCTAAAGCATAGATATACTCATTTCATTTTTAGCATACACCATCACCAATAAGGAAAATTGCTAGGGATGAAAAACTACACAACCAATGTTATAGAATACACCATCACACAATATGGAAAAGGCTATAACATCATCATACTCATTTCATTTTTGGCATACACCATCACTAATATGGCAATTGCTAAGGGTGAAAAACCACATATCCCATGTTACAGCATACACCATCACACAATATGGAAAACGCTGTAACATCATCATACCCTCATCATTTCAAACATGACCAAACCAACCAACAACCTCTTTGACCTCTTCTTCCCTTTCGTGGAGAACTACATTGGCCTGAGGCCCTTTAAATAGGGGCTATGTAGGCAGCACTCAATTGACATCAGAGTCTTCTGGGGTTAGCTCAGCCATCCATTTGTTCATCTACTTGATGGACAAACCATATAACCTTTAATCATGACCAAACACCCAGCCCTAACACTACAAAAGTCACTTTTGACTCCTCATGGGGCACATTAGAGATCACACACATCTCCCTGACCACACCAACAACCATGGAGATTGCGACTATCTCCTCTGACCATACCCACTTTCAAGATAACTCTGCATTGGTTGTTTTGATTGCATATATGCTACCTCATGAATAGTTAGCAAATTGTCTGTACCTCACATTATTACCCTCACAAGTATCAGATCACACCCATGTTAATCCCCACTACGTGCGACATTTTCATGTTTTCCAAGATCACTTCCCAAGCCCAAGATTCTTGGAACATGACGACCATTGGAGCTACAACTTTGATCATTTAACCCAATCTACTATGACTAAATTCTAGGGCCCAGTTACTTCAATGTTAGCACTCCACGACTTTACCTGTGATAATTTGACCTACCTATCATGTGAAGTGGTATACACACAATCTCAACTATTGCAGCATTCACACTCTAACTTCACCATACTCATCCACTACCTATCAAATTGGCACCTGATATTAGGTTACCTTCTCTCGACTCTCGCTTTGAGGCGGAATACGTCATCATCATACTTGGGGCAACCTACACTTATTTTTGTCTTGCAATTCATTAGAGCAACCAACAAGATAAAAAGGACCTTTTCCCATAGCTAGGGTAACTTACTCATATTTTTGTCTTGCAGTTTGTCAAGAACAACCAACAAGACAAAAAGGGGCAAATGTAGACACCAAAATTGTGTCGACTCCCTCTTAGTCCCTTCTTAAACACTTACACACTTCATTAATTTAAAATAAATTACTTATTTTAAATTAATGACATCACCCTAGATAGCGCACCTTAGTTACCTCACCCTTAGACCATTTATCACCCTATGACTAAGTCCTCCAAATCATAATTACCTAAGACCTATTCCAACTCTCTCACTAACACTCATGCATAATAACCCTGTCCTTTGACCATTCTCTAATGGAAAATACACTCAGCGGATGGAGAAATAGGAAAATGGCTAAAAATAGCCCTTTTATGCATTCTCTAGCCACTGACATTGGTCAACTATCAGTCAACACTAGTGGTATCACCGATGTCGGTTTACTTAAACCAAATTCTAATGCTGAGTTAGGGGCTGCTGAATCATGAACCATGAATCCTCTCTAGATCTTTTCTCTCTGGCTCTTATCTCTCTCACTGAACTCTTAGACAATCAACAGGCACACTCTGAGACCAAAACCTCAAAATTCACCTATCACTCTTTAGGATATAGAAATTCTGTAGAACTCACTCTAGATTGGATTGGAACATTACACGAACATCTCGACATCAGCCACAATAGGGATAAGGGCCTTAACACCTCTGGTTCTCTACGAAGCAGAGCTAAGTATTCTTCTATCTTATTTTAGTGTTTAGAATATAGTAGTAATTAATGTCTATTTACTATTTCTAAATAAAATCAACTAGACCTAACCTAACTATCTTCTTGGAGAGGCTGAAAAGCCATCCTCTTATCCTTACCCTTTCTAACAACCTATCCTCCACCTTTGCCCTTCTGTGGACCTTATTTGTCTCTCTGCAACCTTGCACAGACCTTTAAAATCTCCCAGACCCCTCTATCAACCATAGACATATCTCTAGATCTTGTCCAAGGCCCATTGCCCCTATTAACATTGGCAACCTAACTGATGTCAGTAACATTGAACAACCGATGACGGCAGACTAACCGACATCGGTGACTGTGACAAATAGATTGTAGGAATCAGGTATGTGTTATCTATTTCTCTTTCTTTAAGTCATTATTATTTCTTTATCCAACACTCTTTTTTATCAAAAAGTGGATTGTCATCTCGTAAGGAAGTTTCTACACTTCTGGGACCGAGCTTTGCTTGGTAGTCCACCATATCTCTATTTAACTTTTTCTTTGTTCAAGTCTTATTCTTCTTATAGGTGTCTTCCTCCACAGCCAAAGAAGAGCTCCTATAATTTATGGATATGGTGTGAAACTTAATTTGGGTATCATATAACCCTTGACCATTTAACTTTTAGTTTCTTTCTTCTTCTGAATGTAAAAAGCAAAAACGAGTAGAAATAAAGACTTTAAAAGGCTTATCCATAGGATGCCTAGTATTATGAATGAAGGAGAATGTTATCCTAGTGGTATGGATACAAGGAGACATAATATAATTTATATATTTTATTTATTATTTATATTATTCATTGTAATACTCACGACTACCTTAGAGTGAGCCTACAAGGGTAAGACCTACAAACCTAGCATATAACTAGACTAGTTCTAGACCCTACTTGACCTAATAAGGTGTCATGAAGTATTGTAAAGGAATATGAATAATTTATGGTATTTTTTTATCATGATAATGATTTTTATGAAATGTATATTAGGTTTTGATAGCTTGGATAGTGGTTAGAAAGTCAATTTCAAGGCCTAATGTGACTTGCAGGTTAAAGGCCTAGAGATCAAAGAGAGAGATGGTGGCCAAATGGGGCATCAAGATCAATTTCTAAGGAAATTATGAGTAAATTTGAATTTACATAGTTATTTAATGTATTTTAAATCATATTTATGAAGTTTTAGGTCAAAATTTGAAGGTTAAGACAAGAAAAAATGTTTTGAGGTCTCTCATGTGCACAAAATGAAGGGTTCTCAACCTAAGCAGAACTTTCAAGTGATCATTGGCATGTGTATCCTCTAAATGGTAACCTAATATATTAATGTTATATGTTTAATTTTCCTATCTCAAATTTATAATTATTATATTATAGAATGAAAAACTAATATTTATGAATGATTGTTAAGATTTGAAGATAGTTTAAACCCTCAAAGAACCCTAAAAGTGACCTGATATGAAAGATATTGTTATAAAGTGATTATAATTTACTGGTATGGAAATTTAATATATTTTATCATGTATTCAACTCTCTTAGGTACCTCTAGTTGTGATTGGTTTTTTAGGTCAGTGAATGGACCCTACAAGAAAAACCTTATTTGTTAGAGATTTGTTGGAGTCAGAGTTGACCAAGTCAAAGTTGTTAAATGGATGAAGGTTAAATATTGAGACTTGTATTATATGTTAATGGTGTTTTATAATCATGTTATATCCGTAAATTTTTATAAATTTTCATACAAGTTGACCTATCATTAATAGGTCTAATGGTGTAGATAGTGAGAAAACTGCGCAGAAGTGAGAAGTTGATTAGGGATGTGCTTTCATAGATTAGGGATGCATACAAGTGCATGGAGAATTTTTTAAAGACTTATAATAAATATTAATTTTTTATATATGTTTTTTAGGTCAATTGATATAATGAAAATGTTTCTCATAAGTTGACCTATCTAGTGAAGATGAGATAGTGAAGATGCAAGTTCATGAGATTGGTCTGTAGGACCAATATTGTAAATTAAACATGGTACATTTATATCTAAGAGTTTAATAATTATATAATTATATAATCCTAATGTATTATAAATCTTTTAAATTATATATAAAGGTGTTTAAGGTCATTATCACCATGATTATGTCTGAAGAAAAACTAGTAGAGTTGAGTAAGCGAGTTGTAGTAATGATTTGGAGCTCTTTGCCTTGAGCTAAAGAATCAAATGCATATGATTTTGTTTTATAAGACATAAATTTCCTATAAACTACTTGAATAATATTATAATTTATTGAAATTTATTGAAATGGTAAAGTCAAAATGGGTTGACTAGTTAAGGTGTGATTGTGTATATTAAAGACAAAAGATTGGTTTACAAGACCAATATTTGGCAATAGACCTTATGATATTTGTACTTAAGAGTGATGTGTGTGTGTGTATGTGTTATTTTTTTATTTTTTATTTTTGTGTGTTTGTGTGTGTGTTAAAATATATATTGATTGTGTTTTGAGGCTAGTTGGCAGTTCTGAGTGGGCTACTTGTAGAGAAGGGTTTGAGTGCTTTTGACCTAAGTTATGAAGTATAAAACATATGGTTATGACCATAAATTAATTTATATTATGAATATATTATTTTTCCCATGGTTGTTTGTAAAAATTATGCTTTTACTTTAGTTGTTTAAAATGGATTTTTTGAGTATGCACAGACCTAATATGAACAGTACTAATGGTGTGCTTTAAGTATTGTTTTGAGCTAAAAAGTGTCATGGAAAAAGTATGAGCCTAGAAATGGTTTATTTCAATGGTATATGATTTTATCTTACCATGTGAAATGTTCATAAGTGTTCTAAGGAAGACAAAGTGTAATGTGTCTTAAAATAGACCTAATGGGATTAGGTATTTATGAGACCTAAAGGTAAGATAAGGCCTAATTGAGGTAGGTAAAATATAAAATGAATTAAATCACATTTTATCCATGTTTATAAGATGTCTTATGATTAATTAGATGGCTAACCTAATAAGAGTAAGATTGTTTGGCTAATCAATAAGGATATGGACAAGAAAGAATTGTATAAATACTAGGCATTTTTTAGGCCTATAGTGTGTGGGGAGTATAAGCAAATAAGATAACACATTGGTGAGAATAATAAGGTATCATATACCACTAGAGGAGAATATAGGATAAATTATGAATCTTTGACACCAAATAATATAAATGATCAAGCTTTGACACCAGAGACATAAATTATGAAGAGATGTGGGACAAATTAAAGACTATCTATGAAGGAGACAACAAAGTGAAGATGGTCAAACTGTAGATCCATCGAATATAGTTTAAAATCTTAAAGATGAATGAAGATGAAACCATTATATCTTACCTATTGATTTTTGATGAATTTATCAATTTAATTAAGGGATTTGGAGAAGAAGTGAAATAATCTATAGTTGTTTAAAAAGTGTTGAGATCACTAACTCCTAAATTTTAATCTAAGGTTTCTACAATAGAAGAGATGAAATATTTTGACAACCTAGAGATGGATGGGATTCATGGCATCTTGACTACATATGAAATGAGAACCAATGAAGGAAGACCTCCCAAGAAGGAAGAATCTTTCAAAGTTGAAAAGAAGTCAAAAGCCAAGAAGTTAAAAGATGAGGAATGTTCAAATGTTGGTTATGATCAACTCATATCCATGTTTACAAGGAAGTTAAGGTTTTGATATGGTAAGCACAAGGGTAAGTTTCAATTCAAATGTTTTAATTATGGTAATATTGGCCACTTTTCATCCAAGTGTCCTAACAAGGATAAATATGAGCATAATGAAGAACATGATAAACATCATGGAGATGATAAGAAGGCATATAAGCCTAAGAAAAACAAGGATTTTAGGAAGTATGAAGGTAGGAAAGGATATTCAAGAAAAATATAGGCTTATACACTAAAGAAGATAATTATTTTGATGTAAGTGATTCAAGTGAATATGATAATGATGGTGGTCTAGATGAACTTGAACATGACAATAATGAAACCTTATTCATGGCCATATAATTATAAAATTAGGGTTGCTCAAATGAGAAATGACTTATGGTTGATGTAGAATCAAATGAAGAAGTTAAAGTGAACTTTGATGTAGAGGTGATAAGTTCCCTAAAAGAGTTAAAGTTATAAAGGAGAAAGAATCACAAACTAAGATCACTAGTTAAGGAATATGAGGATCATATTGGCTTGTTTGAGGAACGGTTGAGTATCACTTCTAAGGAGTATAATGAGATCATCAATCAAGTTGAGGCACAAATGGATGTAGTCAATGCAATCTAATAGAGTAAAAAGGAAGAATGCATTAGGTATGAAACTAAAATAGAATCACTAATATATGAGTTGGATCAAGCATCTAGCAAGGTGATGAATTTTATGAATTTTGAAAAGATCACTGAGACTCTAGATGATATCTTTAGTATTCAAAAATATACAAGTGACAAGATAGGTCTTGGTTTTAAATAAGACAAAAAGGTGGTAGATGAAGTCAAAGAGAAGGATATTGAAGATAAGAAGGTCAACATTAAAATACCTATCAAACAACTCAATGCTATAAGGTATGCCAATTCATTCAATGGTTATTATTTTATTTGCAGTTAGTTTGGTCATAGAGTAAGATAATGTAGAAGGCTTTCCAAGAATGAGTATTCATGAGACTATATAAGGAGTGAAAGTTCACATCAGTCAATTGGTATGTATAAGGTGGTTTTATATAGTTGTCATAATATAGGACATATTTCAATATTTTGTCCTAATAGAGGTAAAAGGTCATAAAGTAAAAATAGGAGGTTTGAATCCCCTAGAGTGAAAGAAATAAGGCAAATGAATATATGGAAACCAAAGATAGAAAAGGTGACTCATGATCAGTCTACAAACTCAAGTGTACTATTGGTTGTGATATAAAACACTTAAAATTTGAAATCAAGTCAGGATTGCCTTTTTTTAGCTCATATTGATGATTTACTAGAGGATGAAGAAATCAAGCCTATAATACCAATCAAACCTAAAAGTATATTGAAGGACATTCAATCTTGTAAGAGAATGGAGATCTAGGAATATCTTTAACTAGTTTTATTTTAGTGATCTATGGAAATGGGTAAATTCATTAGGCTTAATGAAGATACTATTTTATTAACACAAGCATGATGGATGCTTGGTTTGAGGGGGAAATATTCAGGCTATTGACTAAGTTTGATCTATGTTGAGAAGTGAACTTGTGTTCTAAGTTCATCTGAAGGAGGTATGCATGAAGTAAGAAGGATCATGTTCCTATGTTTATTCATAACATATGTTGCAAGGTATGATTATATATGGTATTTTGTTGAGGAACCTTTATCATTAATGTCAAAGGGGGATAAAGTTAAAAAGGGTGTTTGACCAGATTAGGGGAGATGAGAGTGCTCAAATTGAAGAATATTTTTCCATAAATGATAAAGGGGGAGTTTGTTGAGAAGTGTTTTCATTGACTTCAAGTTAGAGTTTTATGTCATTGATGTCAAGGTCAAGGTTGATTTCAGGGTGCATTTGATAGATATGCATGGTGAAGAGGCATATGACAAAAAATCCATGTGACAAGAGAGATTTTCAAGTCAACCTATTATCTCTCTATTGAGAGAGAATTTGAAGGAAACCTAATTATTATTTATAATTTTATGTCAAGTTTTAGTATAAGGTAATCATGTTGGAGTACCAATCCTTGAGTATAAGGTTCTTGAGAAGCCTAGTCATAACAAGCATAGTCATATCATGATTATGTGCATAATGAGCATAGAGAGATATGTACATAGTTATGATATTATCTAAGGATAATAAAATTCATATGAGAAAAGTTAATAATCTTCAATGATTGTTTCAATATTAGTTACCAAAATTTTCAAGTGTTTGAACTTAGCAAGAGACTTGAGAAGGCTTATGCATAAGATGCCTAGTCTTGTGCATGAAGGAGCATGGTGGCATAGTGATATGGATTAAAAGAGACATAATAGGATTTATAGAGTTTATTGGGTATGAATATGAGTCATTTGATCACTCATGAGTGTCTTAAAGTGAGCCTATAGGGGTAAGACCTATAGACCTAGGATGCATAAGACTAGTTCTAGACCATGTCTAACTTAATAAGGTGTCATGAGGTATTGTGAAGGATTATGAAGAATTTATGGTAGTGTTTTATCATGTTCATAATTTTTATGACATGTATATGAGGTTTTCATACCTTGGACAGTGGATAAAAGCTTAGTTTCAAGGCCTAATGTGACTTCTAGGTCAAACACCTAGAGAGAAAAGAGAGATGGTGGCTAGATGGGGTAACAATATTAATTTCCAAGGAGAGTGTGAGTAAGTGTGAATTTAAATATTTATATCATGTTTTAAATCATTTTTACCAATTTTTAAGTCAAAATTTTAAGGTTATGGAAAGAAAAAGTGTTTTGAGATTTCTAATGTACACAGAATGAAGGCTTATGAACCTAAGAAGAACTTTCACATGCTCATTGGTGTATGTAACCTATGTATATTAATATAATATATTCATGTTATATGGGTAAGGGACATAGATAATATTTCTAATCACTAGTTTTTGGAATGAAGGACTAAGCTTTATTAATGATTGTTAATACTGGAAGATGGTTTAATTCCTCAAAGAACCCTAAAAGTGACTTGATATGAAAGATATTGTTATAAAGTGATAAAAATTGATTTGTATGTCTATTTAAGATATTTTATCATGTAATAAAGTCTCTTTTTAACATCTAAGTGTGATTAGTTTTTATAGGAAATGCCTTGTTTCTCATAGATTTATTATAACAATCAGAGTTGACCAACTCAATGTTGATAAATGGATTAAGTTTGAAGTTGATAAAACATATGGTGATGAAAATAAGGTCATGTATATTATTTATATATATTTTTTTCCATGGTTGTTTATAAAACTTATGTTTTTACTTCATTTATTCAAAATAGACTTTCTGAGTATGCACAAGCCTAATATGAATAGTCCTAATGGTGTGCTTCAAGTAGTGGTTTGATTTAAAAAGTGTCATGGAAAAAATATGAACCTATCAATGGTATATTTTAATGTCACATTATTTTTTCCTTCTATGTGAAATGTTTTTAAGTGGTCCAAGGAAGATAAAAATTAATGTGTCTTAGAACAAACCTAATGGGATTAGGTCTCTATGAGACCTAAAGGTAAGATAAGGCCTAATTAAGGTAGGTTAGGTTGAAATGGACTCAAATCACATTTGATACATGTATATTATATTTCATATGATTCATTTCATGTATGAACTAATAATGTTAAGGTTTCTTGTCTGATCAAGAAGGGTATGAACAAGAAAGACTTGTATAAATACTAGGAAATTTTTAGGCCTATAGTGTGTGGAGAGTGTAAGCAAATAAGATAACACATTGGTGAGAATAATGTATCATATACATTTATAAAATCATATAGGATTAGTGATGAATATTTGATATATATTTTTCATATGAGGATCAAGGTCATATGACCTAATCAAGTCAAGAAGAGGGCTTGTTGAGCGAATAAGGCTAGAGGCCAATTTGAGAGGGATAAAAATGTGTGAAGAGATAAGAAATGAGATCATAATATATTGTATAAGAATCAAGGTATTCTAAATTTTATCAATTTTTTCAGTTGATTGAGTTGGTGTTGAGTCATCTAGGGGGTTGGTTCCTCCTTGCAAGTATGTGCTTGTTAAAAGCCTAGCTGAGTTGGTGTTTAGCTAGTTGGGGTCGGTATTCCATGTGAAGTGTGTGATTCAATAAATTTGATGTTTATATTATATTAATATATTCAATTGGAATATATAAGTGGGTTTTTCATACCCTTGAGTTTTTCCCACATATATGATATGTCAAATTGTGTAATCTTATTTCATGCTTGTATATTTGATTATTTATGCATTACTTGATCCATATGTTGATGATTTATTAATTTGAATTGATAAGAATGTTTTAAAGACTAATTCACCTCCCTCTCAATCATTTTTCTTCCAATATATACATTGGGATTATAATGGTGCAGTGCAATCCCATGTGGTGAGGAACTAGGCCAAGTTCAACATCACTTACCATCATGAGGTGCACCCCAACAACATGTTAAACCTCAAACCTAACAAGATTTAATATTGGTTAAAAATATTAAAGTATCCCATCCTACAAAAGCCCTAGTTCTTAGTCAACCTACTCTCAAGGAGAGACTGACTCCTCCTTAGTAGGTGCTTGATCAAGTCACCATCTATGTCTTAGTAACTATAGGAGAATCTCTAGTAAAATGTTTCATGGAGTCCTAACATCTACCACCCTACCTATTTTAGAAACTAATGCATATATGAAAAGGGAAATGCAAGTGATCTACAAATTAGTCTTATATTAGAAAAGATAAATCCTATTTACACTTTTAATTATTGATACATTAGATATTCAGGGTCATGAACAAGATGGATCTACAAGACCTATACAAGGGATATCGTACCATAATAATATCACTAATGAGGGTTATTAATCCTCTATTTAATCAAAACCACACAATAACCCTAGCTAGGTCCTATGTTTTCATATTCACTAAATTGATAGAAAGTAAATTAGAAGTCTAAGCTAGTGTTCACCAAAGTTTGTGTCACAAAATGGGGGTAATAAAAATAAGAATTAGAAATGCATAAAATAAATATACTCATGTTAATGTATATATAATCATAATTCATGGGATATACGTATAAATACAAATCTATCTAATCTTATAAAGGAAGAATAAAGTTAGGAATACTTACCTTTGAAGATGAACCATTTGAGCCTCAATCTCTCCCTTGGCCAAGGTGTTTCTCAAGAGGTTTTTATGGTATGTAAATATGACAAGGATAAATCATCTCTAGGATAAACAACCTATCAATGAATCTAAAAGACTTATCCACAAGACAAGATCCATATCTCCAAAGAAAGTATAAAAACCTAAGCTATGTTCCTCAAGTAGAATGGTGGATAAGTATATATGTCATATATATATCTTATTATTTTATTTTATTTTAAATGATAAAATTTATGTTTTTATATATCTAAATCTAATGCTAGTCCTTGCTAAATTTTTAGTCGATAGGGTTATCCCAATAGACTCTGTATCATCATTGACAAAAATAAATTAGGTCTTGGGAAGGGCTACTAAAGGTAGAAGATGACTAGAAGAGGGTTAAAAATAGGATTCAAAGCTCAGGGAAATGTTTTTAGGAGATGGTTAGATTAATATCAATTCTTATTATAGGGAAAATAATATTGTGAAGCACCAATGGTCTTCTCACCACTTTCCTCGTACACCCCTTAAGGCATGCACTCTGAGAGATTGAGACTATATGGGTTCCTACAAGATATAAATCATCATTAATTGATAAATTTCAAGAATATTATGTGTATACATATGCTCCATTTGAATCTCATCATGTGTCACTCAAGTGTAACAGGGGATGGTTCTTCGAGAAGAGAACATAGTAACACACAATGTTGAGGCTAAAAAAAGTTGAAGTATTTTAAATAAAAAATTAACTAAAATTTAAATGATTGAAAGGAAAATAACTAAAAATTAAAAGTAACGTATGTGTACCTTGACTTACCTTTATCATTGGATGGTTATATGATGTGTTTTTATTTTTGATTATGGAGGGTGTAAAGACTTCTTTTGACAAACAGAAGGATGCAAAACTAAAGAGCAAAAACAAATAAATGTAGGAAAGATAAGATAATTGATGTTATGTGGATGAGATGTACATGGAAATTTTGTATGATGGGGTGACTAGTGTTATGTTATACCAAATGAACATTTAAAAAATTAAATTAAGTTGGGTAACCAAAAATTAAAGGCTACTAAATATTGAAAAACTCAAACAAGTAACCCTTAAGTAACAAAGGAAAACTCACCAAGTCAATCCAAGGATACATGTCTAAAAATGGTAATCAAACATCAATGTAAAATTAATAACAATCCTTAATTAAATATAGATGGGCAAGTAAAATGGAAAAACAATATTGATGAGTGAGTGGTAACAATCCTTACTCAATCATCAATGGAAAAAATCATAAAATAGAAAACAACATTGGTGAGTGAGAAGTAACAAACCAACCTCGCTCAACAATGCAAAAGGTACACAAAAGTATAATTAGACTCAGGTGTTTATGATCTAAAAATTGAAATATTTGGTTGAAATATAATTCAAGAAACTAGAACAAGACAATTCAAATAATGTTATCTCTGAGAAGAGATGTTTTATTGATAAAATTTGCAGACCCAAACATATGCTTATCTCTGAAAAGAGATGTCTAATTTCTATTTCAAGCTACATATTCATTTATAAATGTTTTTAAGGTTGTAGGAGGATGTGGAAGGTCACCAATCTAAAGGGAGATAAATTGGTTCAACTTCCATGATTTACAACAATACAGAATTTGAGGAATTACTATTTTAAAAAACTTACTATTTTTAGACTGCACTACTAAAATTGAAATTTGGGTCACTTTCATTGGGTTTTCATGGGTTAAAATTCATCTATAATATATCCATTCCATCTAAACACATTCTCCTTATTATTATCTTTCCAATGGTTCAAATGGTGAGTCAATTGGAGCTACAGTGTAAAAGTTATGGCTCCCGAAAGTTCCATCATCAATTGGGGTAGACCTATCACCTAAATTGTCACCTGAATTGTTTCCTAGATAATTCCTCCCTCTTTGAGAAGTAATGGTCCCAATTACATCAATATTTTTCATCAAGTGTGGTTGTTTTACTTTGATTTGATTCCTGATTCAAACTTGGAATGGATTGTGATTTATGGAATTGTGCAGGGCCTAATTGTTCACCATTTCTGTCTGACCATCAATATATGGATGGAAGGTTGTGAACTTCTTTAGCTTGGTAGCTATTTAATTCTATTGTTGTGTTTTTTATGTATTCAAGGTTGTAACATCATCCCTTTTGGATTCTTGTGGCTTGACCACCATGAGAACAAATTTCTTGGCACTAATCAAAGAGAGAGATGTAGAAGGTGGTACCTCTCGTACCTTATAGTGCCATGTTCCAAGAGTGACAATAATCCTTCAAGTTCTTGATTCATAGATTCCATGTTGATCATACATGAATGGCTGACCAAAGAGTACAGCACAAACATATAGATTGACCACATCACATAAGACCTCATCTTGGAAAGGTTTTATTGCTTATGAGAGAAGACATTGGTGGGTGACATAGAGGTTTCTTCCTAGACTTAACCATCCAATACTGTATGGCTTTGGGTGAGGCTTCATGGATAGATTTAGGATTTTCACAACATTAGTAGAGATTAAGTTCTTTTGACTTCCACTATGAAGAATGACATGCAGAGGCTTACCTTTCACCCATAATTTAGAGTGAAACAACCTTTCCTTATCGTCTAGCCTCTCCTCATGGGTATATGATGAAGCAACAATGGCTTGAGGCTCAGCATCTATAAGCTCTTCTTCAACCTCTTCAACTGTAGGGTCTATATGAGGTAGAGCAGTGGATGTTGAGGATTATGACTCAGAAAGTAGGGACTTGATGGCTCAACATTCTTCTTTGGAGTGAGTTCCATATTTGTGATAATCACACCACTTCCCAATCTTTCCTTCCTTTTGCTTCCAATTTTGGCCTCATGTTTGACCTTCTTTGTCACTTTTCTATTTTGAAGGCTGACTCTTCATACTCATTCATCCATGCTTCTACTTAATCTTTACTATGAACTTGTACGATTTACCAAGGGTTTCCAAATTAAAGAGTTCCATTTCTCCCCATATGTACCATTGTAGTTTTCCATAGTATTTGAGAACCTTGTGTTTCTCACTTTCTTGGATGTCCAATCTCATAGATAGAGAATGAAAAATGTTAGTGTAATCTTGAATAGATTGTTCCTTACCTTCGTGAAGTTGTTGCCACTCTATATACAGATCATCATATGCTCCAATAGGGTAGTATTTTTCTTTTACAGCTTCTACGAAATCATCCCAAGTAGGTTCCATCTCAAGGCCAATATCATTTGCACTGAATCTCTTTTTGTACACTTCCCACCAATTTTTGATAGGCAATGATGCTTTCAAAAGAGCAAAAATGATCTTATCTTTATCAATGAATTTATTGATATAAAAATAAGATGACAATTGATCTAACCAATTTTTTACTACATCAACATTGATTATTCCTTCAAATGTAGGGATATCAAAATTCATTTGAACCTTGAAGGGTGTTGGGGCACTGAAAGAATGTGGGGGTGTGGATGAGGAGCTAGAAATTTCCATTGAGATTTATTGGAGAATTTGAGTGAATTATTGTATCATCTATTATTACTACTATTGGAGGTCTTCATTCACCATTTCATTGAAAGGATCAGATGTCTCAGTGTTGTCTACCATTTGAAGTCATTTGGAGTGAATAGGTGGATAGTCTGCTAGTTCTATTTTCCACTCAAGCTTCGTAATCTGACTTCATCCTCAAGATCATACATTCTAAAGACAAACCACTCTAATACCACTGATCCAAAACTTGAAATCTTTGGTTGAAAGATAATTAAAAAAACTAGAACAAGATAATTCAAATAATGCTATCTCTGAGAAGAGATGTTTTATTAATAAAATTTGTAGACCCAAACATATGCTTATCTCTAGGAAGAGATGTTTGATTTCCATTTTAGGTTACATCGTCATTTATACATGTTTTTAAGGTGGTGGGAGGATGTGTAAGGTCACAAATATCAAGGGAGATGAATTATTTTGACTTCCATGATTTACAACAATACAAAATTTAAGGAATTACTATTTTTAGATTACACTACTAAAATTTAAATTTAGGGCACTTCTATTGGGTTTTCTAGGGTCAAACTTCATTAAAAAGAGCTCCATGCCATCCCACAACATTCTCCTCATTCTTAGCTTTCCAAAAGTTTAAATGGTGAGTCAATTGGAGCTACAATGCAAAAGTTATGGCTCCCAGAAGTTCCATCATCAATTGGGGTAGACCCATCACCTGAATTGTCACTTGAATTGTTACCCAAATCAGTTTATAAAAAGGGAATTATAACAATTTAATATGGAAACATAAATCAAGTCACATATAGATATGTAGATACATGGTAAAAAGAAAATAATCCATATCCATTTAAACATATTGTTTGGTTCTAAAGATAGATAGAACTAAAAAAAAGTAGTGCTAGCATGTTTTTAAGATGTGAAGAAGAGGGAACATAGAAGAAGGGAAAAATGATTTAGAATCACACTTGCCTATCAATGGGAAATTAAATGGGTGGAGGAGATAATGAAGGAAAAACCAAGGTAGATGAACTCTTTATCAAAGTCAAGATATTTAAATTAAGTTTGTCAAAACAAGAGCACATTTGACATTAAGGACTCTAAAGAACTCCTAGCCACACAAATCTTAGGTCAACAAATGAAGTATATAGATCATACCATGAAGGATACTATATGAATGAAAACTAAAATTGACTTACCTTCCCATAACTTATTCCCCATTCTTTAGGACCCCTTATAGAGTCATTGGTCGACTATGAAGATTGGGTACTTGTATGATAAAGTAGGTAGCACCATAGATTTTGTTGAATTATCCTATTTCAATCTACTAGTCTATTGTACCCCAATAGACCTCAGCTCTATCATGAGTCCAACTATGGAGTTTGAGATTTTATTAGAGATAAGATATGTGCTTTTAATCACATATTTTGGTGTAATTTTGACTGTGTATGTTGCCTTTTGTACATTTATTTTAAATTTCTTCATGGATTTTCTATTCCTCCTCCATACATATTTGGAAAACCAAACATGGATGGTAAATATTATTTTCATTTGAATACTTTGGACTTGGTTTATAAAAAAGATAACTTAAAGAGCATGGCATCTAAAAATCTCATTAATTTAGGTGAAATAAAAATGATATCTTGACTTCAACCTTGTTTTATCCAAAGTGGAGTGAAAGGAAATGAAATCAAGAGGAAAGAAATATAAAATAATTTGAATTATTTCAAATCAAAAAAATGTGACAAATGGTGAAAAGGGGATACAATGACAATAAAACTATGATGCATGTTGACCATTTTTACCACAAGCCAAAATGGTTCAACCCTCTATAGTCAAAATATTATATAAGGGATTTTTATAATGTCATAAGTATGTTGTAGTTCATTTCATGTCATTTCATATGCCATTCTAGATTTTTCCATAGTCTAGCTTAGGCTTTGTGTCATTTTATGTCTTAGGGGTCATTTTAGGGTCATATATATAAGTGGTAGGTTTTTAAGGATCAAAACATGTCTTCATGGTGATCAATGCAATTTAAGATTAGGGACAAGTTCATATAGGCCTCAAAAAATCATTCAGAGCTATAAAAGTTTAGGAATGAGCTTTGTGAAGCTAGACCATCATCATGACATCAAAAAGAACCAGAATGGCCTAGCTCACTTAGGAATTTTATAAACATGCTTAGAAAGCCTTGTATGAACATCAGATCATGTATGATTGATGTTATTATTACCAATATCATCCTTTACACATTTCATATCTCAATGAGTATTTTATCTCAATATCTAAACCTTCAAAGTTCATATTGATAAGTCTAAGGAGCTAGGTAATCCTACACATCACATGGAACTAAGAAGACCAACTTGTTTGAGAATTTATTATCTTCACTTAGGGAACCAAACAAGCCAAAAATATTACATCACCATGGGGCTCTTCGTGACTATATCATATCCTAAAAGTTTCATATTTGCATGAGATTTTTAGCTCAAGTTATAGAGTTTTAAAGTTGGTCACTCATAGTAAAACATTCACACAAGCATAAAATTGAAGCCTCAGTGAATAGCCATTTAGATTCAAATGATAAATGATAGGCATGTGGACATCATGAGAGACACATAATTCATCTCACTTGAACAATTTTAAAACACTCTTAGAAAATTCCCAAAGCCAACATATCAAGTAGGCACAATCCTTTTAGCATTAAGAATATTTCCTAAAAATTTGGTGCCTTTATGACCTTTGTGCTTCCATATCTAAGCCTCCAAAGTTGGTCAAAAAATGGGGAACATTAATGCAAACATCAAAATAAATTTTGAAAAAAAAACCATTTTGATCTTAAATAATACAGTCATGTTGACATCAAATATGGTCGAATAGATGTCAAATGATAGAAGTGTAGATGTCAAATTCAAGCTTGTGAAGTAGATGTTAGATTTCAAACAATGGGTCCTAGGAGATCAAATAGTCCACATTACATCATATATCTTGATTCAATAGTGTGAGAAGATTCAAAAGGTCAAGGGGCTCAAGAGGCCACCACATGACATAAGCACATGAGGTTAAAGACTACCAATAGGATCCTAAAATCAACATGCATTTGGCACATGGCATAAGTGCTAAAGTTGACAATCTAACAATAGGATCCTAAAACCAACATGCATTTGACACATGGAACAAGATTGGATAGAGTTGATAATTCAATTACAAATCAATGACTCATGCTCATTCATATTGATCAGGATTAATGGTGTGTAAAAGGTCAAAAAGTCAAGATTTGATAGTGAGGATCTATGAGGCCAATGAGAATAAAGATAACTAGGAGAATTTTGATTGGCCTAAGAAATTTTAGACATTCAAGGTTGAGCCGAAGAGTATTTTTCAACCAAGTTAAATAAGGTCTTGTAGGGTTCGTTGATATGCCATTGAATCTCATTCCAATGACATGAAAATAACATAATGATGTAGTTAGGTGATCAAGAATGTACATGGATGCCATTGTAGAGCAATATAGACCTCTGGTTCATAGATTTATAACATACAAGGTCTATATTTTGAAGGTTATAGTGTCATTTTATGATTATGTTTAATTTATATAAATAAGGGTCCATACATATAAGAATTCTCAATTTTAGTAATGACATAATGGATATATATGGACCTAATAAGAACCAGGTATTGAGCAGAGTGCATCAATATAATGACTATAGGAAAACAAATACTCTAAGATTGGTTTTTAACTATAATGGACCTATGAGCATGAGGACAATTTAGAGCAAGATCTAGTTGGAATAATATCTAACATTCTAAAGGATGTCATAAAGGCATACGCGTAAGCTCTAATAGCTTCATCACTAGAATTAGTTGTATTAAAGGGCCCTTCTCTCCACTTTTACATGCCATGAAAAACCAATGAAGAAAATTTAGCACCAGGATAAAGCTCTAATCGATTGATTGGATTTTCTTAACTACATTAATGTTAGGACCCAACTTATAACAACTTGATCTTATCATTATAGCTATTGGGGAGAATTGAATAAGGAATAATGTAACTATGAAATCACTTAAATTGACCCAAATCAATCAAAACGTCTGAATGAGCATAATTTGAAGAAGCAATTGTAACTATGGTTCAAATGGATTTGATCTCTTTGATTCCTCTTTGAGTGCCAAAGTCTCTCTCTAAAGTCCCTTTTTTCTATAAATATAGCCTTTGAACTATTGATTATTATCCCTCAAGATGGCATGACTAGACTCTACCAAAATTTGTATTATGTACCTTTTAGAGTAATGAATAGATAAATTCATATTTGTTTACTAATTTGTGCTTAGTTTTTCACAATGGTCTGATATGCAAAAGTGGTTTTCATCTTCCCTTTGTAATTCCAAGTTCAACCTAAGTGCTAATAAACTTTTTTTTAGGTCATCTAGAGTGTATTAAAGTTAATGTCTCAGGTGTGGACTGGATAGTTAGTTGTAATCATTTTCAATCAAGCCTTTTTCTCATCACCCTTTATACCAAGCCCATTAAATCAACCTCTAGGTGAAACACTATTACTTGGATATCATTGTACACATTACATTAGTTCTATTCATGAACTATTAGTGTGTTAATGAGTTAATCTTGAGAGTAGATCATTGAATATCAGTGCATCACCTTCTTTAGAGTAGTTTCAATTCATTAATTCTCTAACTCTTCCCCCCCATAAGTAATCAATTGGTATAGATAATAGCATTTCAAGATACATTCTAGGACCTAGCCCTAAAATTTAGAGGCTCATTTCCAATTTAGGTATACCCACATACCTGGAAATGTTCCCATGTTTCCTAAATATAGAAGAGGCTTGAACACCCCTCTTCTATGGTGAAATTTTTGGTGACAATAGTTTTTTAATGCTTATTGGGACCCATTATCTTTAAGATAACTTGTCAAGGTGAATGTTAGTCTTGACAACATCAATTATAAATTGATGTATTACTCATCATTTGGTGACTCCTTCATGGTAAATATGGTTCAAGGCTATTTATTTTTTTACAAACATGCCCTCATAATTCATTGTTCTCACTAGGTCATCATCTAATCCAATCCTATTAACCCACCCATTAAACCTAAAATTACTCTTGCACTTCAGTATCCACAGCCTAATCTACCTTTGAGGAACTATTAGATTTTGCTAGAGAGGAAGAGGCTAAGAGGCTGAAGACATTGAGGATCTTAAATATATTGAAGAAGAAGACATGTATAAATGTCATGCTTTCCCTACCCTCAATACTAAAATTATAATTCAACTTCAATTATATGATGCCATTCCCCCTAACACCATGAAAGGTGTGCCCACATTCAATGGTGAGAGTCATGTCACACTTAGTGATCACATTAGAGATGTTTATAAATTTTTTAGTTTCCATAGTATTATTTGACATAACATTTCCATTGGACTCCTTTCCATGTCCCTTAAGTCTAAGGATCTTGAATTTTATATGAATCTATAAGGTGGATTCATCACAACATGAGATGAGTTTGGATTGTTGTTGACTTCTAGATTTGGAAATGAAAGTGACCATGCCTCTCTCATACATCAACTCAATGCGATAAAAATTGGACCCAAAGAAATAATGCATGAATTCAACAAATGGTTTCAAAATAATTGTCATATATTTCCTCCTTCCATGAGACTACTTTCTAGCTTTGTGCTCCTTACCTACTTTAAATCCATAGGGACTGAAATTGTTGTCATGTTTCAATCTATGGGAGGATCTACTCTTCCCAAAGCATATGATCTCACTATAAAAGCAAAGAATAGTCTCATCCAAGCTGGAAGGTTTCCTCCTAAGGTGTATATGCCTCCATTATCTCATACTTCTATTGATACTCGTGATGTGACCTAATTCCCTAATGTTAATACCAAGACTAAGGTTGCTTGTAGGCAAGCATAAAATAATGTTGATTGGAAAGCAAACTTCCTAGCCTTAAAGGATCAAAATAGGCAAGTAATATGTAACAAGGTGTCCATAAAAATTCATATCCTTATTAAAATCAATACGGTCAATAATACAGAAGAGGAAGAGGTCAATGGTAGGCTAATCCCAATGGGCATGCCTATGTATACAGTCCTAACTCTACCACCAATACAAGGAGATGGTACCAATTCATATAAATTTGGGGTAGGTAAAATATTAGTCACAATACCAATTAATGGATGCCAATTAGAAAAAATATTTATCTCTAGTGTCTCAAGGAGTTATTACTCCCCTCCTATCAAACAAGGATGAGGTGATGATGCAAGTTAATGAAGATCAATAACCTCGAGGAAAGATCTTCAAAAATTTTCTATTTGAAGACATTTTTGTGCTAAATTAAGGAGCCTCTATCATATATAATACCAAGGCCAAGAGGAAGGTTCTAAAAGGTGGTAGTATAATTCTTGTAGGCTCATCTAATTCTCCAACAAGGAAACAAGATAGTTGTAAGTGTGACATTTCCAAAAACTTCTACATCTCCATCAAGTCACAATATGGTAAGGTCTACTCCTATTCGTCTAGTTTCAAGTAATCCTGTACCTACAAAATCACAATATAAAGGAGGTATGACTTCTTTAAACATTTTATATTTTTTTAAGAACACTAAAACATACATTTCTCTTTGGTATGTTATTTATATGCCTGATAAAAACGAACTACAAAAGCACTTATCTATTATCCCTACTAGTGTCTCACCCTTAAATCAAATTCATGGCCATGTTTCTCTTGAAAATTATCCTAGTACCATTGTTTAACAATCCTATAGGGATGATAAACCTTCACCATTTTACCTCACCCTCATTATAAGTGACAAGTTGGTAGATAATTGCATAGTTGATAGTGGAGCTTCTACTTTTGTCATGCCCAAAGTTATAGCTAATAAGTTGGGCCTAAAATATGAGCCACATAGCAAAGGGGTACTTCAAATATATGTTACACCTACCAATAAAATATTATTGATAAAATTCTTGAATATTTTCTTACATGATTATCCTAGTTTTCCTATCTTGCAAGACATAGTTATGGTTGATCTCTCAGCCCACTTTGTAATCTGCCTATCAAGGGACTTCACAGCTAAGATAGGTGACTATCTCTCCACTAACTAGTCTTTCTTGGTCTTTAAAATAAAGTATGATGCCAAAGTGATAATTATTACACAACCCCTTGTAAATTTTCATATAGAACCTTACATTGAGACAAGTTCTAATTTGAATTGTGTTGTTCATGAAGAAAAGGACTCTATTGTGGATGATGACACTTCTTCCAAAATTGAGGTTATTTTAGATTTGTTTCTTGATGAATATGTCACTAATACTTATGATTAGGATCCCTATGATTTTTTGAGGAAATTTATTTAGAAGTGTATTTTATACATGAAGGAGTACCAACACCTCTACTTGCCAAGGAAGAGGGTGAAGATGATGAGTTATGGAAGATGTTTTTTTTTGGTTCAAGAAATAAAATTTGTATAGGAGCTAGTGTTATCTTGGTTTACCATATAAAAAATATTATTATGCTTCATACATATTTCATTTTATTTTTACTTGTAATGTGGCTAAGTATGAAGGTTTAATTCATGGTCTTCAATGGGCAAAGAGAAAAAGAATCAAAAAATTGCAAGTATATGGAGACAATGAATTGGTTGTGCATCAGGTGAGGAATGTGGATTATTCAAATAACCATTTTATTAATTCATAAAATCATAGGGTATGGTATTTTATTTAATAATTTAATGAATTTAATATACAATAATTCCCAAGGGAGTAGAATAGTCATGCTAATAGAGTAGCTACCATAGGTGCTCAATTTGATACTCGAACTACCATAAAAGAAGAGGTAAAATAGTCTCATATTAATATAATTATAATACCTTTTTTCCCTAATAATGAAGTGTCTTGGAAAGTATTTAATAGTGACAAACACATTGCATGCTTATTGCAAAATGAGGCTATGTTTTCTTCAAAGAATCAAAGGAGGCTCCAAGAATAATTAGGTGATCAGATTGTGAAACTAAGGAACAATAATATACCTAAGGGTTTGGTGACATTATAAATTGTGTTCAATGAAGATGATAAAAGGAATAAATAAAAAATGGGTATGTCTACAAAAGAGGATAATTATGAAAGAGTCTTGATCTTCAAGGATAAACTCCTCAAACTATGTAAGGTATGTTCTACATTAGAGAAGCAAGAATTCATTGAGCTATGTACAGAGTTTCATGATATATTTTCATGTGAATATAAGGACTTAAAATGATTTGATCCTATCCTAACACACCATACCATTGAGTTTAAACTTGGAGTTAAACTAATTAGACAAAAGTAAAGACCCATCAACCCCAAGGTTTAATAATTCATGAGGTTAGAGCTTACCAAACTCCTGGAATCGAAGATAATATTTCCCATCAAGAATTTAACATTGTAAGATAAATTTTTGCATGTAAAAAATAATAATGAAGATATAATACTTTGTGTATAATCTATATATCTTAATAGAGTTTCACTCAAAGATCACTATCCTCTACCCTCCATGGAGCAAATTTTGCAAATAGTTTCAGATTCTCAGCGTTTTTCCATCCTAGATGGATATTTAGGATATAATAATATTTTAGTAAATGAATATGATCATTTTAAGATAGAATTCACTAATAAATGGGGGACCTTTTCTTATATGAAAATGTCCTTTTGTCTATCCAATGCTGGTGCCACATTTCAGAGAGCAATGAACATGAATTTCAATGGTTTGATCAATGATATGTTATTGGTTTATCTAGATTATATAAAAATGTTTTATAAATATGTTAGTGAACACATGAAAAACTTGAGGTAAGTGTTTGAAAGATATAGGCAGTATGGAATATCTCTTAATCTAAAGAAGTGCATCTTTGTTGTTCATGAAGGTAAGCTCTTAAGATATATTATTTCTAAGGATGCTTTGAATATTAATACTAAAATAATAGAGGCCATTATAGGATTATCATTTCACTTACATAAGAAAGGTCTTAAATGTTTCTTAGGCAAGATAAATTGTGTAAGTAGGTTCATACTTGGGTTGGCAGCTTTGGTGAAACCTATCATAGCTATGATCAAGAATAAGCAAGTCTTTTCCTGGACCAAAGAGGGTAAGAGTAGTTTTGAAGACATAAAGAAAGAAATTATAGAATATCCTACTCTTTTGAATCCTAATTTTACTAGAGACTTCTATTGGAAATATTGTCATTGATGTCAAAGGTCTAGCATTGGTGATAAAGGCCCTATTACATTTAATGGTGTTTTTAATATTCATATCTTGGTTAATGTGTGTTAATATTTATTTGATATTAATGAATATATTTTTATTTGAATATAAGTCAAAATAGGGTACATGGAGAAGTCAAAGAGTCATGGGGTAAAGACAAAAGAGGAATAGGATGCATTTTTTCATGAAGAGTCATCTTGAGGAATTTCAAGAGTCACCATGTGAAGACAAAAGAGGGTATGGTGCATTTTTCCATGAAGGGACACTTTGAGGAATATGAAAAGTAACCAAGATAAATAAAAAAGAGGAAAGGATGAATTTACCTATGAAGGGTCACCATGTTACTTTTCAAATGCAAGCATACAAAGGGTCATGCAAGTTTGGTAACATTTTCCATGAGGATTGAAGAGGCATAAAGGGTGAATTCCAAAGGTCATTTGGAAAGCTATAAATAAAGTCTTGAGAATATATTTGTAATATGAAAGAGAGTGCATGGTTTTTTAATTGTTTTATATAATAAAAGAGGAGAGAAAAGTAGGAGATATTGTAGAGTTCTATCATTTGTTAAGTAAGTAACATTGAGAGGTAGTTGTGTTTTATACACAAGAGGGGTTGGTTCTCCTATGGGTTGGTGCTAAAAAATAGTTGTTGTGTTGGTGCTTGACAAAGAGGTTAGTGCTCTTTCAAGTTTGTGCTTGTGAATTTTGTAATTTGAGTTGGTGCTCATTCATATACTTGAGATTGTTCTCTGTGGTTTTTCCCACTTTAGGATTCCACATAAAAATCTGGTCTCTCTCTCTCTTTTCTATGGTGTATTTTATTGTTTTAATTTTATTACGTATCTTTAAAGTGTGATTAAGTGGTTAAAGAGAAGATATCAAATTAAAGAAAATATATATAATAGACTAATTCAGCCCCCCTCTTAGTATATTTTTTGCTTAACAATTAGTATCAAAGTACGTTCTTTTTGAAAAAAAATATATCTTAAAGGTAGATTAGGGAAAGCACAATGGATAGATCACATGAAGGTTTTTCTATAAATAAGTCACCTTTATTTCATGGGACAAATTATGATTTTTGGATCAAAAGGATGAGGACTTATTTGATGGCCCTTGGATTTGACATTTGAAAAGTAATGGTGGAGGAATATGAAGAGCCACAGACACTTAAAACTACTCTAGTGGAAAAGAAGGCAAGTAAAAATAATGCTAAAGATTTAAATGATATTTTATGTGGTTTTTGTGAATAAAAATTTGTTAAAGGTATGCAATGTAAATCTACTCATGAAACTTGGGCAAAATTTGAGAATATTTACAAAGGTGATGGAAAGGCTCAGCAAGTTAAGCTTTAGACTTTTAGAAGATAGTTTGAGAGTTTGAAGATGGAAGAGGAAGAAAATATATCAAGTTACCTTTTTTGGGTTGATGAAATAGTTAATCAGATTCAAGGTCTTGGAGAAAAGCTAAAAGAATCAATTATGGTAAAAAAAGTTTTGAGATCTCTACCATTGTGATACGATGTAAAAGTTTTGGTAATTGAAGAGATGAAGAATTTAGCCAAACTAAAGATGGATGAGTTACATGGTATTCTTACGGCATATGAGATGCAAACCGAATAAGAGAAACCCTCAAAAAGAGAAGCTACCTTTAAGACATCAAAGAAAGAGAAGGCTAAGATTTAAGAATCAAGTTATAGTTCTAACGATGATGAAGATGAAAACAGAGCTCTATTCATTCACAAGCTAAAAAAGGGCACATGTAAATATTAAGAAAAATTACCTTTTAAATGTTTTAATTTTGGAAATATTAGACATTTTGTATCTAAGTGCCTAGATAAGGGTAATGGTGACAATGAATAAGGAAAGTCTACATACAAGAAGAATTTCAAAGGAAAATTCAAGAAGGGATTCAGTAAGAATATTTTATACTCTAAAGTTCTTAGCTCAATCGAAGATAGTAGAGTCAGTGATTCAGAAGAAGAAGAGATTATATTCATGGCCATACATGAAGATGCATCTATAAGTAAAAGTATAGATGATCAAAAATAAGAACATGATGCAGCTGAAGTGAATCTTGAAGGATAACTCATTTATGCCTTAGAAGAGTTAAAATCTCTTAAGAAGAAGAATCAAAGATTAAAGCTCTAGATTGAGAAAAATGAAAAAGATTCAAAGGAAATAATTGAAGATCTAAAATAACACTTTGAGGAAGCCAAGAAAAATAAGAAAGATCTAACATCACAGCTGCAAAAAGTAAGTGAAGAATGTGAAAGGTATGTTACTGAAATTGCTTTTTTTTAAATTAGATCTTGAGAAAACAAATAAAGAAATCAATGATAGAGTAGACAATGATTCAAAATTTGAGAATAGCATTAATATGTTGAATAAGATTTTAGAAAGTCAAAGATTAATGTCAGATAATAGAGGTATCAGATTTGAAAAAGAGAAAGGGGAGGCTACTACTTTCACAGAGAAGGTGAACACAGAAAAAAGAAAGAGCTATGCTAAAGTTATTACAAAAGAGGAAATAAAAAGGGAAGAAGTTAAGAATACAGAGGACATCTCAAGAAAATAAGGTTGGAAGGAATAGAGCTACAAAAGGTAATCAGGTCAGACATACACAAATATGTCTTATTTTTATAGTTACTATTTTTATTTTAATGGATATGGTCATAAGAAAATAGAATGTCAAAAAAGGACTAACAATTTTAGAAATAAAGAGAAGGAAACTCATACAAAGTCAAGTAGAAGCCACAACTCTTTTGCTCCTCTATCAGGCATTAATGAAGAGGCCATAATATGTTACAAGTGCAATAAATTTGGACACATAGCCCTATATTATAGAAGCATGTTCAAGTGATTCAAGAAGGACTAAAATTTCAAGGCTCCATTCATCAAGAAGAAAGTTCAAATAGGTTCATGGTAAAAGAAACAACCTAAAAAGTCTATGTTGGTCTAGATAGATTTGCATGTAAGAAACAAGTAAAAGCCATAGTTGATTAATAGTGGATGGTTGAGGCACATGAAAAGAGACAAGATCAAGTTCATAAACTTGAAGAAGATCAATGGTGGCACAATGAAATTTAGAGATATTACTACCACAAATTTTTTTGAAAAAGGTACACTAAGTTTGGATATGGTAGAACTAAAACTAAAAATGTTTTATATGTAGAAGGTATTAAGCATAATATTTTGAGTGTAATTCAAATGTGTGATTAGGGGCACACACTAAATTTTTATGCAAAATGTTGTGAAATTAGGAGAAAAGATTTAGATGTGTTGGTTGTAGATGCTTAGAGAATAGGTAATAAATTGTATATGTTATCAGAGATTAAAGGTCAAAAGTGTTGTTTGAGTTAGATTGAATAAATTTGGATATGGCATAGGAGAATATGACACATAAATTTTGACAATCATGTCAACATCAACAAGAAGCAAATAGTCAAAAATCTTTCAAAGATTACAAAGCCATCCAACACACTTTGTGAACCCTGTCAGCATGGGAAGGAGGCTAGAAGGTGATTCAAAACAAAAGAATTATCAACCACTCAAATGTTAGAGCTTGTTCACACTAATTTGTGTGGACCTATGAGAACTCAAAGTACTCAAGGTGAGACATATTTCATGTTGATTATTGATGTTTTTTCATATATGACTTGGATAATGTTTTTAAAGAAAAAATCAAAAGTTTTCAGACATTTCAAAGCATTCAAAGCATTAGTTGAGAATGAAACTGATTTGTAGATTAAGTGCCTAAGATCAGATCATGGAGGAGAATTCATGTCAGATTAATTTATTTATTATTTTGAAGACCACAGAATAAAGAGACATTATTCAGTAACCATAACTCCACAACAAAGTTAAATAGAGAACAAAATAGTTTAGGAGATGGTGAAGACAATGCTAAATGAATCCAAGATACCAGATAAATATTGGAGAGAGGTAGGTGGTATAGTAGTGCATATTCAGAATACAACATTATTAAGAGTCAATAGTGATAAGACTCCTTATGAGCTATGGAAAGAGAAATTAGCTATAGTTGATTATTTCAAATTTTTTGATAGTAGATGTTTCATAAAGAGAATCTATGAAAAAATGGTTAAGTCTGAATCTAGAGAAGATGAAGGTATATTTCTTAGTTATTCTTGAAAAAGTAAAGCTTATAAATGTTATAAGAAAAGAACCAAGAAAATAGTTGAAAGTGCAAGTGTCAGGATAGAAGAAGATGGAGCACAAAGAATCAGTGATCCAATAGACATTCCTAAAATCATTAAAGGGGAAATTTTTGAGGAATCAGATGAAGATAAGAAGAAGGAAAAAAAGGACACCAAAACCTCATCCAAATATGTCCATAGAAATCATAATTAAAGTGACATCATTAGGGACTTAAATAAAGGAATTCACACCAAAAGAATGATGGTAAGTGAATTTGAGCAAGTTAATTTCTCTTTGTTATCCAGAATTTAGCCTAGAACTTGTTCATAAGCTATACATGATAAGCATTGGGTTAAGGCAATGGATGAATAATTAAATTAGATAGAAAAAAATGATACTTGGGAATTAATGTCGAGACCAAAATATTATAATGTGATAGAAACAAAATGGGTTTACAAAAATAAGTTGAATGAAAATAGAGAACTAACTAGGAATAAAGAAAGGTTAGTATGTAAAGGATATGCTTAGATTGAGGGAATAGATTTTAAAGAAATTTTTGCACCAATGGCAAGGCTAGAGATTATTAGAATGTTTCTTGTATATGAAGTTTTTAAAAATTTCAAAGTGTTTTAGATGGATGTCAAATCTACCTTCCTAAATGAGGAATCTAGAAGAAGAGGTCTACATTGAGTAGCTCAAGGGATTCATTCTCTCAAATGTTAGTAGTCATGTATGTAGATTGAAGAAAGCATTGTATGAATTGAAATAAGCTCCTAGATCTTGGTATGCAAGACTTTATAAGTACCTACAAGATCAAGCGTTTAAGAGAGGATTTGATAACAATAATCTCCACATCAAAACAGACGGTGAGCATCAATTGATTATTGTGGTATATGTTGATGACATCATATTTGGAGGAAACATTGAAAATATGAAAAAATAATTTTTTTATAATATGTAAAAATAATTTGAGATGTCTATGCTTGGAGAATTGTAATTTTTATTAAGATTTCAAATATTTCAATCAAATAAATAAATTTTCATATCTCAAAGTAAATATGCCAAGGAAATGTTGAAAAAAAATGGTTTTGAGGATTGTGCACCATTTGGCACACCAATGAGTATAGGAAATAAAGTGAGAAAGATTAAAGATTCACCTATTGTAGATAAATATTTATATAGATCTATGATTGGTAGCCTTTTATATTTGATAGTATCAAGGCTAGACATCATGCATGTAGTAGGTATGGTTACAAGATATTAGTTAGCTCCAAAATATAGTCATGTTCAATTGGTGAAGAGAATATTTAGATATATCAAGGGCACATTAGATTATGGATTATGATATCCCACAGGCAAAGATTTCACTTTGGTTGCTTATCTAGATTCATATTTGGCATATTGTTTACATGATAAAAAGAGTACAAATGGAGGAGCTTTCTTCTTTAGTGATAGCTTAGTATCATGGCTAAGTAAAAAGTAGAATTTAGTATCACTTTCTACAACTGAAGTATAATATATTGTAGCAGTATTGTATTTTACTCAAGTGATTTAGATAAAGAAAACTTTAGAAGATATCAAGGTAGAATATGATGAACCTATTTATATTCTTTTTGACAACACAAGTGCTATTAATATTTTCAAGATTATAGTGATGCATTAAAAAAAAAATATTCCTATTAGATATCACTTCTTGAGAAAACAGGGTACAAATTAGTAGGTTAAGATGGAATATATTAGTACTATAGACTAGATTGTAGATATTTTCACAAAGGCACTACCAAAAGACACATTTGAGTATCTATAGGAGAAGTTAGGAGTAATTTATTTTACTTCCTGCCATTGAGGATCAACATCAGTTGAGGGGGAGCTAAGTGTTAGCTCCAAAATAAGCCCTTTGCCATTGATGTCAAAGGGGGAGAAGAATAAAAACAAGTACATGAATAGGTACAAGTGTAGAAATAGGTACAAGTGCAGGAACAAGTGTAGAAATAGGTACAAATAATAGGTACAAGTTTCTATAGTAAGCAGGAGTTACTATATATTTTTCAAATGGTAGTATGTGTAGGTTGGCATGTGCAATGTAAGTTTTAGGATGTGGCAATTTTAGTTTGAGGTTGACATCAATGAAAAAGGGGGAGATTGTTCAAAATATTGTCATTGATGTCAAATGTCTAGCATTAGTGATAAAGTCCCTATTGCATTTAATGATGTTTTAATATTCATATCTTAGCTAATGTGTGTTAATATTTATTTAATATTAGTGAATATATTTTTGGTTGCAAATAAGGCATAATAGGGCCCATGGAGAAGTCAAAGAGTCATGGGGTAAAGAAAAAAGAGGAATGGGACACATTTTCTCATGAAGAGTCATCTTGAGGAATTCCACGAGTCACCATGTGAAGACAAAAGAGTGTTTGGTGCATTTTTTCATGAAGGGACACTTTGAGGAATATGAAAAGTCACCAAGATAAAGACAAAAGAGCATAGGATGCATTTTTTTATGAAGGGTCACCATGTTACTTTTCAAATGTAAGGATACAAAGGGTCATGCAAGTTTTGTGCCTTTTTCCATGAGGATTGAAGGGTCTCAAAGGGTGAATGTCAAAGGTCATTTGGAAAGCTATAAATAAAGGCTTGAGATTCCATTTGTAATATGTAAGAGATTGCATGGTTTTGTAATTGTTTTATATAAGAAAAGAGGAGAGAAAATTAGGAGATATTGTAGGGTTATATCATTTGTTTAGTAAGCAACATTGAGAGATAGTTGTGTTTTATACACAAGAGGGGTTGGTGGTCTTGTGGGTTGGTGCTCTTGTGTTTTGGTGCTCACAAATAGTTGTTGTGTTGGTGATTATAAAAGGGGTTAGTGCTCTTGCATGTTGGTGCATGTGAATATTATAAATTGAGGTGGTGATCATTCATATACTTGATATTATTCACCATGGTTTGTTCCACTTTGGGTTTTCATACAAAAATCTAGTGTCTCTCTCTTTCTCTTGTGTGGTGCATGTTATTATTTTAGTTTTATTGCATATATTGAATATGTGATTAAGTGGTTAAAGAAAAGAAATCACATTAAAGAAAAGATATATAATATACTAATTCACCCCCCCCTCTCAGTATATTTTTTGCTTAACAACTTCAGGTTTTATTCATTTTCCAGCGTTGATACTATCTCAACCATGTTGTTGCAAAATAATGAAGATGGTGTAGAGTAGCCAGTTGGTTTCTTTAGTCAAGGTTTAGAAGATTATGAATTAAATTACACCTTTGTGGAAAAAAAATTCCTTGATGTCATAAGATGACTAAATAAGTTCAGACGGTTTCAAATAATAAGATCCATGTTATTGTCTCTCATCCTAGCACCAAATAGTTTATTTTGAGCAAATATTCTAGTGAACATAGGGTAGGGTGGATCATTAAGGTAATGGATTATGATGTTGATATAAAAGTGAAAAAAATGTTAAGGGGTAAAGGACTTTGTGAACATCTAGCTTAGTCAAAGGAAAAGGCCCTAGTCAACCATGATTATTCCTAATCAATTGGTTCATTACCTCCATTAATTTGGACATAGTATATAATTATATTTCTTTAAAATGATGAGTATCATAATAATATGAGTAGACCAGAAAGGATATATTTTATATTTCAATCTATTCCCTTTTATTTTTTTGTTGGGGTAATTTTTAGGAGTGACCTCAATGGTGTGTTATTGAGATGCATTGATAATGATTAGTTTGGAGTGTTTCTTGAGAATTTTCATGATGGGACAATAGGAGGTCATTTCTCTACAAGAATCACAACTACCAAGATCATGAGGGATGATTATTATTGGCCCAACCTTTTCAAAGATTTCCATGCTTGGGTGAGAAGGTGTAGACAATATGTTTTTTTTGTAGGAAAGAAAAAGTTTGCATCTCTTCCTTTGAAGCCTATCCAAGTTGATCAGCATGAAATTGGGTCTTGATTTCATTGGCATGATAAATCCCCCATCAAGTTTTATTCATAAATAGATACTCATAGCAACTAAATATTTTACAAGAAGGGTTGAGGTAGTAGCATTGAAGGAAGCTAATGATAATGCTAACTTGGAGTTATATGAGATCATCATAACAAAGTTTGGAACTCCTTCTACTATCTTTTTAGATAATGATCTTATTTTTATGGGTGTTAAGATAGTTTATTGGGAAAATATTAATGACATATTCTTGAGCACTTCATCCAAGTACTACCCTCAAGGTAATGGGTTGCCTAAATCCACTAACAAAAATTTGATCAAAATCATCAAGAGAAACTTGGAACATAACCAAAAAAAATTCACACCAAATTGAAGACATCTTTATAGGTTGATAGGATAACTCCCAAGAGGTCAATAGGGAATTCTCCTTTTGTGCTTGTCTATGGAAGGGAAGCTAGGTTTTCTATCTCTCAAGGGCTACCTACCTTAGAATTATCACATCGACTAGAGTTGCTTGAGAACACTCTAATAGAGGTGAGATTGACAAAATTAATGGAGTTGCAAGAGACTAGAGATAAATCTCACCAAGATATGGAACATCACCAAATAATAATGAAGAGTTATTTTGTAAAGAAAGAAACTCAAAGATAATTTTAAAAAGGTGACATAATATTGAAATGGGATGAAGATAAAGAAAAACTAGGGAGACATACTAAAGTTGATACCCTATGGCATAGGCCATATGTCATCATCAAGTGCAAGAAAAATAACTCTTATCAATTAGTAAGGATTAATGGAGAAAATCTAACTATATTTATGAATGGGATACATTTGAAACCATGTTATTGAGAATTGAATGTCATTGTTGTAAATATTAGATTAGGTGTGTGTTTCTTTTCTTATTGTGTTGTGTTTTAATAAGTGATTTTGAAGTACATGTGTGTTTATTTTTTGTGTCTTGTTCTTATTGTTTTCTATCATTGTTGAGGTGTTATATAGGAATTTTATATGTCAAACCTACATACTTATGACTCCATATCCCAATGGATAGGATTAGGCAACTAGTCATAGCATAACAAACATGCCACCCTTGGGAAATTATTAAGAATGTTGACCATTTTTACAATAGGCCAAAATGGGTAAACCCCATATATTTATAATATTTTATAGGGGATTTTTATAATGTTATAGGGTATTTTTAATCTCATTTGATTTCATTTCATATTCCATTCTGGCTTTGGCTATAATCTAACTTAGTTTTTGTGTCATTTGGTGTTTTAGGGGTTATTTTAAGGTCATATATACAAGTGGAAGGTTTTAAAGGATCCAAATAGGTCTTCATGGTGATCAATGCAATTCAATATTAGGGAAAATTCCACATAGGCCTAAAAAAATCACTTAAAGTTTTAAAAGTTTAGGAATGAGATTTGTGAAGCTAGATTATCATCAAGATGTCATGAAAAAATAAGAATGGACTAGTTCACTTGGGAATTTTATAAACATGCTCAAAAAGCCTTATGTGACCATCAAAATACACACAATAAATTTTCTTAGTGATAATATCATCCTCTACAATTTTCATATCTCGATGAGTCTTCTATCTCAAGATCTAAACCTTCAAAGTTAAGCTTGTTGAGTCTAAGGAGCTAGGTTATCCTACACATCACATGAAAATGAGAAAATCAACTTATTTGAGAATTTATTATCTTCACTCAGGGAGTCATAAAAGCCAAAAATCTTAAGTTTTTTTAGAAATATTCATTCCTAAATCATATCCTAAAAATTCCATGTATATGTGAGATTTCTAGCTCAAGTTATGGAGTTTTAAAGTTGGTCACTCAAAGTAGGACATTCACACAATCATCAAAATCAAGCCTCAACAAATAGCCATTTATATTCAAATGATCATTGATAGGAATATGGACATCATCCAAGACACATAAGTCATCTCACTTAAACACTTTGAAAACACACTTAAAAGATTTTGGAGCCAACGAATCAAGCAACCACAATTCTTTTAGCATTAAGAACATTTCCTAAAAATTTGGTTCCTCCATGACTTTACACTTCCAGATCCAAGCCTCCAAAGTTGGTCAAAAAATGGGAGATGGTCATGCAAATGTCAAAATAAAGTTTGAAAAACATAAACCATTTTGATCTTAAATAATATGGTTATACGAATGTTAAATATGGTCATATGGATGTCAAATGATGGGAGCACAAAAGTCAAATTTGAGCTCATGAAGTAACCATTAGATTTCAAATAGTGGGTCCCAATAGATCTAATGATTCATATTACATCATACATATTAATACGATGGTGAAATATGAGTCAAAAGGTTAAGGGGCTTGAGAGGCTACCACATGGCATAAGTGTGTGAGGCTATAGACTAACAATAGGATCCTAAAATCAATGCATGTTTAACATGTGGCACAAGTTTTAAAGCTAACAGACTGATAGCAGGATCCTAAAACCAATTCACATTTTACATGAATCATAAGCTTGGATATATTTGACAAGTCAAAACCATATCAATGACTTGCACTCATTCATATTGAGTAAGATCAGTGGTGCATAGAAGGTCAAAAAGTTAAGATCTGGTATAAAATATCTATGATGCCAATGGGAATAAAGATAGCTAAGATCATTTTGATTGGCTCTATGAATATTTTACATTAGAATTTGAACCAAGGAGTAGTTTTTAACCAAGTTAAATAAGGCCTTGTAGGGCTCATCAATTTGCCATTGGAGCTCATTCCAATGACATGAAAAGAACATAATGATGTATTTAGGTGATCAAGAACATATAGGGATGACATTAAAGATTAATACAAACCTCTAGTTCATAGATTTATAACATATAAAGTCCATACTTTGAAGGTTACAATGTCATTTTGTGATTATGTTCATTTTTTTTAAAGAAATGTTCATGCATTTATGAATTCTTAGTTACCATAATGACAATATATATATGTGGACCTAATAGGATTCATGCATCGATTAGAGTGCATCAATATAATAAATATAGTAAAAGTAATAGTTTCAGATTGGTTTTCCAACTATAATGGACCTATGAGTATGAGGACAAGTTATAGCATGCTCCAGTTGGAACAAGAGCTAGCATGCCAAAGGATGCCACAAAGGCATACACATACGCTCTAATAGCCTCATCACTAGAACAAACTATATTAAAGGACCCTTCTCTCCATTTTTGCATGCCATAGTGAACTAGTGAAGAGCAATTAACACTAAGACAATGCTATAATAGATTGATCTGATTGTCTTAATTGTATTGATGTTGGGACCCAACTCAAAATAACTTGATCCCACCATTCCAACTGTTAGGGAGCATTGCTTAAGGAATAATGTAACCATACAACCACTTTAATTGACTTAGATCAATCAAAATGTCTAAATGAGCATAATTTGAAGAAGCATTTGTAATTGTGGTTCAAATGGAGTTAAGCTCTTTGATTCTTCTTTTAACACCAAAGTCTCTCTCTCTCTCTAAAGGCCATTTTTTCTATAAATATAGCTTTTGAGTTATTTATTATTATCCCTCAAGCTAATATGACTAGACTCTACTATAATTTGAATTATACACCTCTTGGAGAAATGAATGGAGAATTTCACAATTGTTTACTAATATGTGATTAGTGTCTTACATTGGTCTAATATACAAAGTGGTTATCATCTTCCCTTTGCAGTTCCATGTTCAACTTAAGTTTAATAAACTTTCTTCTAGGTCATGTAGAGTGTCTTAAGGTTGACATCTTAGGTGTAGAGTGGATAGTTGACTATAAGTGATTTCAATCAAGCCTTGTTCTCATCTTCCTCCAGCCCAAGCCCATCAAATTGACCTCTAGATGAAACACTATTGCTTGGAAATCATTATAAACATTGCATTAGTTCTATTCATCGTCTATTAGTGTGTTAATGAGTCAATATTGAGAGTGGATCTTCGAATATTCAATGCATAACCTCCTTTATATTAGGTTTAGTTCATTCATTATCTAACTCTTTTCCCTCATAAGTAATCAGTTGGTATAGATAAGAGAATTTCAAGATACATTCAAGGAGCTAGCCCTTAAATCTAGAGGATCATTTTCAATATAGGTACACCCACATACCTATAAATTTTCCCATGTTTCCAAAATATATAAGAGGCTTAAACAACCCTCTTCTAGGGTGAAAAATTTGGTGACAATAATGCCTTATCATAATAATGAGGTAAGTGTAATAAAACATGCTAGCACAATTTTTTGTGAAAATTATATCTACAAAAGAAGTAAAATATAAAGTTGATAACAAGAGATCATAAAATTGTAACCATTTTTTAACATTCTAGAAAAGGAATATTGAAGTAAATATGGTGATTTTATGAGGAATGCTAGGTCCTATCCATGGTCTTACACTGCAACTCATAAAAGAGAAACCTAAGAGGGTGCACAAAGCATGTGAAAAGTAAAAGATAAAGATGATATTTTTGAGGAAGGCTAGGTCTTATCCATGGTCTTACACTATAAATCACAAAAAAGGAAAAAACCTAAGAGGTTCAAAAAATATTAGAAAGCAAGAAAATAATGAGAATAAAAGGAAATCATGAAGAATATCAGGTCTTACCCACATATTTGTAATTAAACTCATGAGAAAAGAGGAAACCAAAGGACCAAAAGGAAGGACTAAGGTTTGTGGAAAGATATACTTCTATAGAGGGTGAGACCCATGTAAGTATCTTGCTAAAAGTGTAATAAGGATAACATATAGAAAACATGATAAGAAAGGAAGGATCTAGGATAATAGCGATATCAAAGATGAGCATGCAAAATAGAAGCCTATATATCTCATAACATTTCATGAATTTGAATTAGTTTAGTATCATGCAATGTATAATAAGAGTGGGAACTGTATGATGCCCCAATGGGTAATTGGATATAGGTATGGGCATCATAAGATGCCCCAAAGGTTAAAGTAACATGTGGGTGGGCATTGCAAGATACCCAAAAGGCTAAAGTAGTAGGTGGATGGGAATTACAAGATATCCTAAAGGATAAAAAGAGGAATAAAAGATTAAAAAAAAAAGATAAGAAGAAAAGAGCACCCCATATCATGTCTAAATGGATTCGGGTTGTCTAAGAATATTTTAATAGGGGACTTCATGATGTTTGATGAAAGAAACAAAATTTAGGAAAGAAGAAGGAGAATCAAGGATAGAGCTTGATAGAGATTAGATTCATCTAAACAAAAAATAGGGTAGGCCAACAAAGAATAGGGCCAGCCAATAGGTAAAAATTGACTAGGTCAATAAAGTACTTCTAAGATATTGGCTAATAAGAATACACAGTGATATAGGTCAACTGTATATTGTTGGATATGGGATAGAATAGATAGATAGGAATATATAGTCATGTAGGTTAACTGTGTATTACTGGTAGAAAGGTGGAATAGTATGTAAGAGACTATATTGAATAATATGACAATGTTTGAAAATAAGGAAACTTTTTTAAAGATAATTGGAAGTAAGAATGAAAGAAAACACACAAATAATTAGATCAATTTGATTGATCCAATTGGGGCACATAGTACAAACCTTGTACTAATGATGGACAATGAAATTTTTATAATATAAAACACAATTATCAAACATCAAGTAATAAACTAAAAATTGAATTCTAAATAATTGGTCACCTATGTTATTAGATTATTAGAGATTTTTTTATTTTAATGTGATAGAAAAATTCGCTGAAATAGGGAGCTAGAAAGTACTCTAAGGTTGGTTTCAAGACATTTGGTTTGAAAGGGATCTATATTGGCAATGGTACTAGCTTTATATTTGGGCCTACACCTTCACCTCACAATCCTAGAGTGATAAGGGTGTCAGGTGATTTTCCAATATATACCATTAACCACGTATTATTACTTGACAAGAAAACCAAGTCAGATTCCCCCTTGGTGATGAAATCCAAGTAGGTAGGTCTTGGGAAGACAAATGTTTAATTTTTATATTAATGGTAATTGGTTTGGTAGTGTGTGTAAAAGAGTAAAATATCATAACTAAAGTGGTAATTTAAAACCACCTATTTATACTATGTGAGTTACTCTAAGCATGAAAACAACTAAAAAAGAAATGTTAATTAACTACTAGAAAATAAATGTTAATTCCTTGATTAAGAATAGTACAAACTTGGTTCAGGTGACACTATATGCAAATAGTATATAACATATTTGATTGGGTCACTTCTATTTTTCATAAGCAAGGTCTTTAAGAATATAATTGAATAGATCAACTGTGTCTCTCAAATAGAAGATAGACTATAGAACTAAGTTGAGCATGGTTAACCTAGTTACCTGTAGGTTTGTAGTTTTAAATACTACTAACTTGTGAAAAATAGAACTAAAGGAAGAGATGAAATGATAGAGATAAAATAATAATAATAATAATAATAATAATAATAATAATAATAATAATAATAATAATAATAATAATAATAATAATAATCTTTGTGGGATTTAAGATGATTAAGATTTCAAATTCGTATGTTGTATTGTTGTAGTTTTGTATTTCAAATTCTATGAATTAGGTCGACTAGTTTGACTGAGTTTTGCAAAACCCTTTATACTAAATAAGAAATAACAAATACAGTCAACCTATTTGATAGTGTTTTTTAACCCATATGTTGATAGAATAAATTATAAAATAGGTTTAACCTATTCAATAGTGTATGCTAATTCATAACTAGAGAATAATACTATGTCAAACTATTTGATCTCGTAACTTGTAGTTGATGAAGACCTACACAGATAGAACATATTCATTTTTAAATGACTATGTGTTAAACTTGCACATAGAAATGTAGAACTATATTTAATGGTTCATTATAGTAATGAAAATATGGAAAAATTAAAAAAATTATAAAAATGATGGCATGAAATAAAACTTACAAGGGTTATATTCATGTCACGTTCAACATAATGTATGCAAAGGTAAATCCAACTAATCTATAAATCAATCTTAGCTTAGAGAAGATAAACCCCAATTACATTTTTGATTGTTGATACATTATATATTTATGGTCATGACCAAGATAGATCTACTAGACCTATCCAAGGGATCTCTTACCATAATATTATCACTAGGGAGGGTTCCAAATCCTCCAATCAAGAAAATATATGCAATTACCCTAGCTAGGTCCTATGTTTTCATATTCACTAAACTAATAAAATATAAAGTAAAAGTCTAATATAGTTCTCACCAAAAATTAATCCATAAAGTTAGGGTAATAAATATTAAAATTAATCATGTATAGAAGACATATACTCATTCCAATGTATATAGAATCTTAAAGCATGGGAGAGAATTACAAATGCAAATTTATCTAATCTTACAAAGGAGAAACAAAGTTAGGAATACTTACCTTTGAATATGAACTCATCGATCCTCAATCTATTCCATATCTAAGGTGATTCAAAAGAGGTTATTTGGTATGTAAGGATGACAAGTATAAATTTGCTTTAGGCTACACAACCTATCGATGCATCCAAAATACTTATCCACAAGACAAGATCCATATCTCCAAATAAAGAATGAAACCCTAATCTATGATCCTCAATTAGAATGGTGGATAAGTAGATGCATAATATATATCTCTTTTTCTATTCTCTTAGAAATGATGAAATGGATGTGTTTATATAGCTGAATCTAACACTAGTCCTTTTTGAAAGTTTAGCTAATAAGGTTTCCCCAATCGACTTTATATCATTATTGACAAAAATAAATTAGGTCCTAAGAAGAGTTACTAAAGGAAAAATATGACTAGAGGAGGGTAAAAATATGATGTAAAGCTTAAGGAAATTTTTTTAGGATATGGATGGATTGATAACAAATGGTAGTATAGGGACAATAATCCTATGAAGCATTAATGGTATTCCCACCCATTTTTTGTTACACCCCTTAAGGTGTGCACTCAAAGAGATTGAGACTTGATGGGTTCCTTAAAGATAGAAAGGATCAGTATTTGATAAAGTTTAAAAATATTATGTTTATATAATGTACATGGAACACCATCCTAGGTTATCCACCCTCAAGTTACTCATGATATGTACTTTGATGGAATTCTTGAGTCTAGCCTATCTAGAGACCAATTAGTGGCATCTTTAAGACTATCCATCTCAATTTCTAGTGCCCCCACACAACCCTTAGAATCTCCTCAAGTTTACCTAAGTTAGTAAGGCCTAATTAATCTCTACCTTCACCTACCCTAGTGATCCTAAGTGCCCAATTCCCCCTACTCCTTCATTGGTGACCCTCCTTGGCATTCTTAGTGCCCAAGTTCCCTCAATCTATCTTGAAACCCAATTGTGACTTCATCCACTCCATTGGCATGGTTTTCACATTTTTTAACCTTTGACCTAACCTTTTAGGATAGTTTATACCTTACCATAGCTCAAATTCCTAGTTCTCCTATATTCTCAATTGCCTCTGCAAGCATAATTATAGCTACAATTATAGTATTTCCTAGTATCCCAACATTCCTAGTGGATCATGTTACCTAAATTACCCATGTTATTTTATCTCTTATCACACCATTGGACCCCATAGTTTCCATTTATATTTTGTAATATTCATCTAGGACTATTCCCATTACTTTTGTATCAACATATCTAACATAGGTAGACCTGAGTAAGGAACAAAAAATAAAGAATAAGGTGACTTTTTCCATGCTCTCTATTTAGGTCCCAACTACTTCCTTAGCTTCTTTAACCACTCTAATATTAGTTAATATAATTAAGGGGCCCAAGAAGAAACATAGGGTAGTTACTCATGTTCATTTTATGATTCCTCTAATAGTATATGTATTCTCTTATTGGACCCCTTTAAACGTCACTCTAAATCCTTAATGTCTTTGATTTAACCATCTAATTTTATCATTCATCATGAAAACTAATCTCTCAGGCACCATTGGTTTTTAGATATATATGACCCTTGAGTAATTATAGTCCTAATTTTTCCCTCAGGTATCTTCGATTGTGGTTCTTTCATTTTCCCCCATGCCACCTCTTATATCCTTCTTCCCACTCCCTTCTCCATACTTCATCCCATTCCTAGTGCTTCCTACACTCTTGTACCCTTTGACCTTTCCTTCACCTTCTATTTAATCTGGCACTACTCCTCTTGTTCTACCTTACATCACTTTGGGGGCATTAGCTGGACCAAGTTGGGTCAAGCCCATTGAGTCTTTGGGTGCACAAAAACTAGAGATGGTCTATCATGGGGACTTAGTCATCCAATGGTAGTTTGATAGAACATCTTGAAGCATGAATAAGGTGCTCACATAAAATTTCACTAAAGAGGGAAAGTATATGGTATGGAGGATTGATAAATATCTCTTCTCCCTCACCAAAGTAAGAACTATAAGTGGAGAAGAGAGGGTAGCATAGGAACCAGTCTCAATACTCTATGACCTTTGGAGTCTCGGGTGAGGAGTACTTTCCCCACATGTTTAGTTATCAAATCGGAGTCATATCTCACCCAATATTTCATAACATTTATGGAAGTTACCATAAGTCTCTCTAAAAATAAATATCTCATCCAAATGATGCATACATATTAGGAGAGTATCATCTAGGTGGATAATAAGTTTAAGAAGTTGGTTGTTGTAAATAATAAAGGGATGTTTTTGGAATTAAAGTTGATTCACCTTATATACATGAACCTTAATAAGACATTTTTATTATATATTATAACATCCATTGAGGAGTGGTTGAACACATCCAAAGTGACCATCGATCCACTAGAGAAAAGCAAGGACCAAATCCTTATTTCAATAATGTCATTATTTTAGTGTTCTTCCACCCTGATGGCACCCAACTAGGAAGGGTTGAATTTAGGTTCCAATTGGTTCACTTAAATGAGATTATGAAGACAAAGGTGGCCAAAGCTAATAGGGTAGGAGATAAATCTATCTTGGAGTTATCCATGCAATCTATGTTAAGGATCAACCAAGTTCAAGAGGTGAAGGTCTCCTTGGAGGCCCCACTCAAGGCTCATGATAAATTACTAACAAGGTAGGAGATAAATCTATCTTGGAGTTATCCATGTAATCTATGGCAAACATCAACCAGGTTCAAGAGGTGAAGGTCTCCTTGGAGGCCCCACTCAAGGCTCATAATAAATTACTAACTAGGGTAGAGATCATATTTTGGGAGCTAACTATCAACCTATATAATATTTACCATGATTATAGCCTCATTTATTGATAATTTGTGGCTCAACAAGGCCTACCAAATTAGTTGAGAATTCTATCACCTCCAAAATTTGCATGATTTTCTCTTAGTGGGCCTTGGAGAATCTTTTATATTTGTTATAAGATTATGAATCTTTTGGTATAATTATGTTACAACTATTTCAAACATGATGGACCATAGTGGTATCTTGTGTTATTAGGATAATGGCCCCATTCTTCTTATATAAGTATTGTTTTGTAACATTTTGAAAAGTGGTTGACTCTATTTGTAAACAAACACTTTTGGATAAACACAAATTTGGTTTTTATATTAAAATGTTTTACTTCTCATGGATATCTTTAACTTGATTTTGAATTTTAAAATGGATGAATTTAATAATGTTAATGAGATATAATCTATGTCTCTCTACATATATATTACATTAATTAGGATGAGCTTCAACTATTTAATTAAGTTATTTGATTCGCTTCACTTTATTAAAAATATATGTGAATATATTGTGTGTGATTAGCTACATACTTGTGTGAATTTAATCATAAAAGGAAACAATGAATCAATCATTCACCCTTTCTCTTTAGACTCTTCCCTTATTTCAATAAAGCTTTCACCCTTTCTCCTTAGACTCTCTGCCTATGCGAATAAAGCTTGAGCCACCATGAAACTTAGCATACATTGGTATAATTGTAGATGGGAATTTTTTGGTTCCTTGAAGCATTTATGTTTCCATTTATTCATAAAGCTCCATTTTTACATCTCTCTCTCTCTCTCTCTCTCTCTCTCTCTCTCTCTCTCTCTCTCTCTCTCTCTCTCTCTCTCTCTCTCTCTCTCTCTCTCTCTCTCTCCTCTCTCTCTCTCTCTCTCTTCTCTCTCTCTCTCTCTCTCTCTCTCTCTCTCTCTCTCTCTCTCTCTCCTCTCTCTCTCTCTCTCTCTCCCTCTCTCTCTCTCTCTCTCTCTCTCTCTCTCTCTCTCTCTCTCTCTCTACCCTTTCCACTTATCCTTATTTTAAAATTTGTTAAAATAAATCAATTTATCACTCCAAGATTTAGGTCTATTATACTGGTATTGATAAGTTAATAAAAGCTTTGTCTATCATAATTACATTGATCTTTTAGTGGTAGCATTGCATCTCTTGGATATCTATTCCAAATAGGATACATCATAATGCCCAATACCTATTGCCCATGCCCTAAATTACCCCAACAAAAATTCTAAAACAAGATGATGTAAGTCCCTTATTGTATTATACATCTCTCCTTGGTGCCTAATTTCATAGGTGCTTTTGAGGACCAAATTTTAGGCTCGCTAACATAACCTATTTCATGATAATGCCATTTTTAATCTCAAGTTAGGATTTCCATAGCTTATCCTATAGGACAAATAATAACCACCCTAACTTGATCACTTTCATAATGATGAGACCATATCTAAGATTTTGAGAATTAAAGATCATATATTAGTAGGAGATCATAATAACTATTTTCAATTGAATTGGATAATTTTATATACTTTGGGAAAACATCTTATACTCATCCACACCATCCTAAAAATAGTATAGTTTAGTTGACTAAAATATCAGATGATGAATCTACATCCTCTATAATATTAAATGAAGGCATCCCCAATCATAAATATCTTCAAGAGGAGATTAATATTCCTCTATTTCTAATAAAGTTACAATAAGAATCCACTTTATTAATTGAAAATACTATTTTCATCAATATTGGAATAAAATAAAATATTAATATTTTGAAACTTGTTGCTTCCCTTAATCTAAAAAAACATTCCACTTTGAGTCTACTCTTCAAGGAAATTTTACATGTGTTTTCATAGTCATATGTAGACATGCATGGGTTAGATCCTTCACTAGTTGTTCATCACCTTGTTGTACATAAAGATACAAAACTAGTTAAATAAAAACTTAGAAAAATGCATCAAATTATGAAACTAATTGTGAAGGAATAATTGTAAAAATAGTTATAAGTTGGCTTCATACGACCAATAAACTACTCATAGTGGATATCTAATATAGTACCATTATCTAAGAAACCAATGTGGATCAAAGTCTACATATATTTTAGGAGTATCAATAAAGCATGTCCTAAAGAAGACTTCCCTTTACTAAACATTGATATAATTATTTATTCCATAACAGGTCATGAAATGTTATCCTTAATGGATGGGTTTTTGGGGTAAAATAAAATCAAAATAGATCCTAAAGACCAATATAAGATCACATTTATATCACATTAAGGCATGTTTTACTATCAATTAATGAAATTTGACATAAATAATGTTATATCCACTTATCAATGTGAAGTTACATATATATTTCATGATATGCTTCATGATATCATTGAAGACTATGTAGTTGATATTATGGAAAAATAAAAAATTAAAGTATATCATCCTATGATACTATGAAAAAAATTGAACGGTTGAGAGAATAAAAGGCTTGTCTCAATACAAATAAATGTGTGTTTGGGGTTACTTTAGGTAAGCTCTTAGGTTTCATTATATCACAAAGAGGTATAGAGGTGGATCATGTAGAGATCATAGCTATCACATAAATTCCTCCACTAATAAACCATAAGTAGCTCCATAGTTTACAAGGTATGATTCAAGCCATTTGAAGATTCATATCGCAACTTGTAGACATATTTAATCATTTCATATTTATTCTCAAAAATGATATTTATTCCAATAGGAATGAGGAATTAAAAGAAGTGTTTACCAATTTTAAATGTTATCTATAAAATCCACCAATCTTATTACCACCAACTCCATGAAAACATTTTTTGTTATATATTTCAGCAAAACAGTATGCATTGAGGGAATTATTAGCATATCATGATGAATAGGGAATAAAAAGAGTAATATATTATCTTAATATAACCTTGGTATCCTTTGAAATAAAATATTATATAATTGAGAAGGCATGTCTAGATTTTGTTTTTGCTTCACAAAAACATAGATATTACATGCTCAATAATCAAACCAAAATCATTGCCAAAGTTGATCAACTTAAGTATATCCTTTCAAAATTAGACATAATAGGGATAATGTATAAATCATGATTATAAGCAAGTTTTATATAGATTATGTCATTCAAAAATCTATTAAATGATAATTACTCATATATAACTTTTTTATTTGATAAGGTGAAATTTAGGTTTTCCAAGGATCCTGAAACAACAAAGTTTTTTTATTGAGGTTGAAGGGGGGATTTTCTTGAGATAGGTTCCCCAAAACCTATAATTACATTAAAACAAATAACTTAGGAGAAAATAAGAATCCTAAAAGGGAAACATAGTCAACAGTACAAAAACATCTAGAAAATAGCTAAAAAATGCTCTCACATAGCTAGACAACTAAGATTAAACCATACTTCCCAAGATGTCTTCTCAAAAATTCTTCATGTTGTTAATATTTGCATCTATTTTCTTGATGATTTTTTCATATTCTAAGTTTGAGTTGTGAATTTCACTATTACACTGGCCCTTTCTCTCATTTCCCTTACCTACATAGCTAGGATCAAATAGCTCTTTGAGGTGATCATGAAGATTTTCCATATTTTTTATACCTTCATTAATATCATATTTACTTAAGTTTATAATGAAATTGAGTTTGTTCTAGAGATCCTTGTTGGCATTCTTGAATAGATCAACTTTGAAACTATGTTTTGGATTTGTAGGTCCTCTTCTTTATCCATCTAGGCTTTAGATATCTTTTCATTTTCCTATTTTAGGTTCATTTTTTTTATGCTCAAAATTTCCCTTTAAACCATCTCATGAGGTAATTTTTTAACTCAAATTCTTCAGTCACTATGTCAGTGTTCTCCTTGTTCTTGAGAAAATTATCAATTTGATTAAATTCCTTGTTTTTATCTTTTCAACAATACTCCTCCACATCTTTCTCAATGTTATTAGTAAGATTATTTTTCTTTTGGTTTTCAATATTTGTTCTAGTGGTCTTATAAGTATTAGAGTCATCCTTATTATTTTAGTCATCTTCCCCTTCTTCACTGTCACTATCCACAATGATAAATTTCTTAGCCCTATTTAAGTGAAGAGGGGTCTATTATTTTTTGGGCTCCTTGGGTTTAGTTTTGTCTATGGCTTCAAAATTACCTTTGGAAGCTCTTCTTAGTCATTTCTTGATACCCTCTTTTTTGATATTCTATTACTTTCCTACATTAGTTTCTATTTTTTCAATTTTAATTGGCTTGTTGTTAGCATCCTTGCTCTATTTCCATGGGTATTTGATGGTGATTTTCTTGATATTTCTTATATCCACCAGACTTATGTTCATTTTCATTTCCTTTTTCTGGGGTAGTTCAAGCATGAATTAGTTCATTTCCTTGAAATATTTATATATGATAAAAATAGCACCCTCATGTCTAGGGGTTGTGTAAATTCCATTTTTTTAATTTATGTATGTATTTTTCCATAGATTTAAGGATGAATAATGGAAAAATAAAACCAAATCCATGCCTAAAGTAATTTAGAATCCTAAACATAAACCACTTAACAACATTATAATGAGATTCTAGAGTAGCATATTGAATGAGATGAAAAGCTACCTCAACAAAAGGTTTGGGGAGAGATTCCCTATTGAAGCCATTGTGTAACTTTTCTAAGTGGTCACCCTCCTCCAAAAATGCCTCTTTATCTACTTTGCAGTCTCTGGGATTGTAATAGATCTTGTTTTCTTTTATGCTTAGGACCATCACATGAGAAATCAGATCCTTGGTGATTTCTAGCATGACACCATTGATATTTACAACCCTTTCCTCCCAATCCTTGACGAACTAGATGGATAAATGCTTGTCAAAACCCTCTACTCTTTCCATAAATATGGCAAGTCCTCCCATGTGTAGGGCATTCTAAACATTTCTATTGTATTTGAACTTAGGCTAGAGCTTGGGCTTAATTTTATTAGGTAATCTTATTCTAGTTTTATTACTCACACAGGGTTCTAGTCTACTTTTATCTTCCCTTCTAGAACACCACTTATAAACATCATTGATATGGTCTTAAAGTGAATGATGAAGCCAAAAATGTTCTATATCACTTTATGATGTTTCTCCCAAGTGTAACTGGGTACAATGGGTCTAAGATCCCACATATTTCTCGATATACTATAATTTCCCCTAGACATGAGTAAGAAAACCATACAACTATATATTTGTAAAAGAGTTTCTCCCTTCATTAGTTATTTTTGTTAGTATCTCTTTAGGAATATTTTCATGATCAAGCCATGTTTCAAAACCCACATTTCTTGTTCCCTCATTCGCAAACCAATCAACAATTCCATTTCCCTCCCCATGTGTATAATGTGAACATGTTGAAAGGAGTTTAAGATTTTTTTAGCTTCCTCAATGATATTTTTTATAGTCCAACTTGGGGGATGTTTCCAATTTAATAATTGACTATGTTCATGGATTCCCTTTCCACTTCCACTTTTTTGATATTAAGTTGTTTAGATAGTTCTAGACCCCAAAAGGTAGCTAGAACCTCTACCTAGTGATTGCTCTTAGTATCCATATCTCCTGCATAAGCCACAGTTAGCTACCCTTCAACATCTTTGATGATTCTTCCTCCTCTTGAAATTCATAGATTTCCTTTTGATGCACCATCAAAGTTCAATTCATCTATCTATAAATTTCTCCATCACCTTTCTCCCTTTTTAAGATTATGTTTGAAACTTTGGATTCCTACCCATTTTTTGTAACCTCTCCACATTCTTCCCTCTCCATCGCATGATCCATGTAACCTAATCATGTGATTATTGTACATATGATTTAAATTTTAAGGGATTAAAACCACAAATTTAAACAAGTACATGATAAGTATTAAAATATTCAAAATAGAGATAGGCTAAATGGGCCAAACAACCAACAAAATTTCACCAATTTTTCACTAAGACACTAGAATAAAAAGTACTTGATAGGACTGAAAAATTAAATTACACTAAATTTTCTTAGAAGACTTCATAGATCATACATGTGTTTAAGTTATAGTAGGATCATTCTTATATTTGTGATACGTTTTCTTAGTTTTTCTATTTTTTCCTCTTGTTTAAACACTAGGGCCTTCTACCATATTTCCATCATGTTCCATCCTCCCCTTGACCTTCCCAAGGCTTTTAGTTATGGGTTTTTGCTTACTTTAAATGTTTAGGTGGAAATTCACTTTGGATGGGGTGATCCTTATTATTTCCTTTGAATTATTTCATGGATTTTATTCCATCCTTTCACTACCTCCTTCAGCCATCCTAATTTTGTTTTAGGTTTCCTTTAGGTTTTTGGATTATAGAATTATAGTGTTCTACTCCTCCATGAGGAAAGCTAGCTTATGCCCTGGGCTCTATAGGTTCTCATGAAAGTCTTGTAGTTTCTACCTGAACCCTTTGGGGTGCTTCCTCAATACTCTATTGGCTTCTTATTTAGCTTATGTATTTCAAAGTTATGGTTATCAATTCGCAAGGTGTCATATGCACTTCCACTTTCTTTCTTAAAGGTTTTCTTACCCTAAGGGGGGCTCTTGGTTTTTCATTTTACATTTATTTTATTTATCCCAAATAGGATTATAGATCTTAGGGTAACATATGGTAGGGGGAAAGTCACCCTCCACTCTTTATGTAATATTATTAGGGGTATCATCTAATTATTTATCCTTACTACTTTTAGTAGAGATGATCTCAGTGCCTCTCTAGGCTTTCCATTTCTTGGATAGAAGAAAGATAAGCCTCTTATGAATAATGTCAAATGAGGGTTTTCATTGGAAGTCCATAATCAAGTTTTATAAATACATAAGTAAGAAATATGTTAAATTGGTGATGTGGACCTTAAAATGATTATGGATCAAAAGGTGATGAGATAAAATGTGGGTAAATTTTCCCTCAAGATTTATATATTTCATCACCTATAGATAAATTTTCGGCCATCATCTAGGGAGGTTAGCTCTCAGGAAGCCATTTTCTCTATCTAGAAGAAGGAATTAGATTAAAATAAAGTATACATGAGTTCTTTCTTCCTTATATTGTCTTTGTATGCCTTCATCCCATCACATGACATTCCTATAACTTCCCCAAATAGATCCTCTAAAATATTGACCATAAGACCCTTGAAAGTCACTTTCATATGTTTCCATCCCATGGTGAAATATTTTTTCAGCAACTCATCTTGGAATTTTTTACACAACATAAACTCCATAAGACTACCTTTTTGAAGATTACACTAGACCTTTCTATTTGTTTGGATCTAGGTGTAGGAGATTGGCTTGAGTTTATCCCTATCACCCCCAATTATTTTGCTTCTCTTCCTATTTGGGTAGTGTGATGAAATATAGTGGTGTATTAGAGTGTTGATATGTTATAGTCTTCATTATCCCAAATTTTGTTAACATGACACCATACAAGATGATTTTGGTTATCCTAATATTTGAAATAAGTATCTTCATCATGACACTTGGTGTGAATTAGTTTAGGATTAGATGTCAACCCTGTTCAAACATTTTTACTAATCCCTTAGGTGATTATGAGGAGATTTTAAATAATTATTAATCAAGAGGGAGATATGAGGAGGGAGGTTGGTGGGCCTTTGTCACATAATGAAATCATTGGTTGAGATGTTGATGTTATCAAGTCCATCCATAATAACGTTGCCTTCACAAAAAAGGGGATAAATAGAGAAAGTATTAAGGGAATGTAGAAGGCTAAGGGAGTCATAAATGGGATATTTAATGTTATGGGAGGGTTTCAATTTAACCACAAGGTAATTGATGATGTTTAAGGAATCCTCTTCAATGGCCAAGTTGAAAATTTTGACTTAAACAACTAGCGAGATGCCCCAAAAAGATGCCTTAGCCTTTATTACATGGTTTTTTAAGGTACCCATATATAATTTGGTAGAATTACCACTGATAGATATCAATTATATCATCATAGATTTTCTAGATGAAATAATCATGTCTTTAGATGAATCATTAGAGTGGCAATTGTAGTTTAACAAGTCTTTCATAAGTCATGACTCAAGGGTAGGTATTTTTATTATCATTTCACAAGGATATCTAAAATAATTTTGGATAGGATTCCCTTCTACCAATAACATATCATAATATGAATCTCTTATTTCTGGACTCAAACTTATAATTCAGTAAAACATACACCATCTCCTATTTTTTGGGGATTCTCAACTGGTCATCAAATAGGTAATTGATGAATACCAAGATAAATATGACAAGCTAATTAATTATAAATGTATGGTGGATAAAATTAAAAAATCCTTTCAATCCATACAATTTAATCAAGTTCCTCAAGTTAATAATAAGTCATCTGATGCCATGGTCATGATTGGTTCCCTCCTCAATATTCATCCAGATAATAGTCACAACTAGTTATTTATGGAGTAATTGATGTGTCTTACATGAGATACACCTAAATTTGAAATTTTTTGTGAGGTTGTTGGTCCTAATTCCCCTTGGTACTAGTATATATCAACATACATTCATGATAATATAATGCCCTCTAACTTATCCCATAATCACAAGAAAACCTTCATCCAAAAAGCTTCTCGATTCACTATCCTTAGAAATAAATTATACCATAGGGGTTATCATATAACTTTATTACTATGTTTAAACTATAAGAGGTGGAATTATTCATTGATAAAATTCAAAATGTTATATGTGGTGTTCATAATAGTGGCATCGTCCTTGCAAATAAACCTCTATGTGTTAGATATTATAGGCCAATAAAAGAATATGATTTATTCTACTATCTCAAGAAATGTATCCCTTGCCAAAAACATGATGACATAATCCATATCCCATTGCAAAATTTTAAACCCATTACCACTCCATGTCCCTTCTCCACATGGGAGTTATACCTCATTGGAAAAATCAACCCCAATTCTTTAAATGGTCACAAGAATATAATCGCCACCACTTAGTACTTTACTAAGTGTGTTGAATCCATTCTGATAACCTATGTAATTGGGAAACAAGTCTCCAATTTTATCCTAAACCATATTATTTATCATTATGGTATCCCTTCTACCATTATATCTAATAATGGTTACTCTTTCAAAAATAAATATGTCAAGATGTTTTACCAAGCATATCATATTAAATACAAATGTTCCACACCATACTATCCCTATGGTAATGGTTAAACAAAGGCATCAAACAAAAATATTCTAAAAATACTAAATCATGTTATCAATGATGTTGGTTGTGATTATAATTTACATCTCTACCCTAGTATATGGGTTTATCATACTAACATTTGCACATCTAGGGGGGCAACCTTATATTATCTTATTTACAACATTGGTTCCATCTTACCCATAGAAATAAAGATTTTGTCCTTAAGAATCACTCTAAAAACATTATTGATGAATAATCACATCCCATCACAAAGTTACATGAGCTCGATCTCCTAGATGAGAAAAATCTTAATTCTCATAACCATTTACAACCTTATCAAAACTATCTCTACCATATCTATAATAAGAAAATGAGAGAAAAATATTTTGAAATCAAAGATATCATTATAAAATAAAAATAATGGAACATCAATGTTAATCAAGAAAATAATGGCAAGTTTGAACCTAATTGGTTAGGTATATACATTATCATTACCAAATATGGATCGATTTCTTACAAACTAGTTACAAAAGAGGGAGAAGAGATTGATGAACCCATGAACATCATGCAATTCAAGTGCTTTCATTCCTAGACTAATCTAGTGTTTATGTGTGTGTGTGTGTGTGTGTGTGTATACATATACACACACACATATATGTGTGTGTGTGTATATATATATACATACATATACATATATATATATATATATATGTATATGTATATATATATACATATATATATGTATATATATATATATATGTATATATATATCTATATGTATATATACATATATATACATATATATATATATATGTATGTATATATATATACATATACATACACACACACACACACACACACACATATATACATATATACATATACATATATACACACACACACACACACATATATATATACATATATATATATATACATATATATATATATATACATATATATACATATATGTATATATATGTGTGTGTGTGTGTGTATATGTATATGTATATATGTGTACACACACACATATATATACATATATAGACACACACACACACACACACACACATATGTATGTATATATGTGTGTGTGTGTGTCTATATATATATATATATTAAAAAATATTAAAAAATATCAAAAAATATAATTGAAATCCAAAAAATAAATAAAAAATAGTTCATCTAAAAGTGAAAATCATTCTTATGGCACTTTATACAAGTACCATGGTGAAAACCAGTTATTAGCACCATGCATAAACCATTATCTATATACACCCTAGTTACTTGGGAAGATCCCCTATCATTATTCATTGTCCATTTGTATATATCCTTAATAATTTATATATATTACATCTTCTTAGTTACCTATGACATTTTAGTTTAGGGCTTGATGTTCATAATTATGTAGCCATGCATTTGATCATATTTTTTGTAGATTCTAATACATAATACTTAGATAAATCATTCATACATCCAATACAACAACACTCATCCATAATCATACCTTTTCATCCATAATATTTTCTTGATAGGGTAAATTTCATCTCATCATCATCATCATCATCATCATCATCATCTTCATCATCATCATCATCTTACCTAATATCTTCACTTCATGTTTCTTCCCTTATTGGAAGAACTACATCAGCCTGAGGTTTGAATGAACTGTATAAGAAGCACTCATTTACATGGGGTACCTAATGTCATATCATCCACCATAATCCAAAAATACAACAATATCTAAAAACATTAAAAAATCCCCAAAATATAAAAAAATCACAAAACCAATCCAAAAACAAAAGTGTCCTTACTCAACATATCCTAGTTATCAATTACATGGATTACCCACATTTTCAAAGATATCATATCTCAAAAGATTTTACTCTATCCAAGGACATCCAAAAAGATATTTATTTACTTGTTAGTATCATTTAATTGTTTTCTTGTTTGTATAAATTATGTTTTGTTTACTTTTTTGTACAATTATTTGTTTACTTTATTGTTTATTTTCCTTACTTATTTTCTTCCTTGCAAATACTTTTTTTTAATCTTGTTTTCACGTTTTCTCTTTATTGATTCTAGATCACTATGATCATTACATATGAAATTATTATAATATTCCATATCAAGATACACCATGTCTTGCGCTTGTGATTCTAGTAGTCTTTATGAAAATAACACAATAGATATCATGGTTTTTCCATACCATTGGTACATATTGTCTTTCCCAACATAAAAATAAAGGGTTCTTAATTCATGTTAGAAATAATGTTTGAAACTCCAATAAAATCCTATAAAAATCAGCTATTCCCCTAAACCATATAATTACCTCATATCTAAACATACATCACATCCCTAACACACTCAAATGCATTCAAACACTAACCATCTAACTTCACCATTCATTTCAAAATCACCTTTATCTACCATCAACAAATACAATAGATTTTATCTAATCATGTGATCAATAGTCATTAATCCAAATATTTAATTAACTTATTTGTTTATGCTTCTACATATATCAACTAAATCAATCATCCATAATCATTTCCTAAAATTTATGTTTAATCTCCCACACTTGTTGATTGGGAGTGACAAAATCATAAAATACATCCATTATCCTATTAATCAATAAATAAATAAATCAATATAATCTAAGCTCACAACTTTTTAATGGGATATATCATTCCCAAAATCTAATCCTTATATATATATATATATATATATATATATATATATATATATATATATAATTTCTTGGGGGACATTAAATCATGCATATTATCTTGGGATATATCTTTCCCACAATTTTCTCCTTACATATATCATTGCTTAGGGAAAATCAATCCATCATTAAATCCAATCACAATGTACTAGTATTATCTCAAGTAGGTTATTTTAATCCACGGGTTAATCTCATTCAACCATCACATCCATACCATCCTCATCCTTATATCATCTCATTTTCTTCCAATCATAATACGTATTCATCGGATTACTCAATCTCTTTATTTTAGCATGAAAATAAATCTATTAAAATTTTATCACTCATAAATGGAAAAATTGTTTCTTATTTTAAATATCATAGGTTACCAATAGGATATATCATTTCTTGGGAAATAATCCAAGTGTGAAAATTAAAAAATGGGAAATCCTATTTTTCAAATCAGTTCGCTATCACCTATCCACTCAATGAAAATTATTTTTACATGTGCCTACAATCACACAATTTTCTTATTGATACTATTAATTATGTTAATTGGTATTATTACCCTCATCATTTTTCATATAACCTTTTTCACTTTTAATGTTTGTCTTCATACATTTTCCTTGTATGGCCACTCAAGGGGGCATCATTCACTTATTCATAACCATTAAGAAAATCATTTTTTTGTCATTGTTCTTTAAAATGACATTGCTTCTTAAATTTGTAATACCATTTCAAAGATGTACAAAATGAAAATTATTTTTACATGTGCCTACAATCACACAATTTTCTTATTGATACTATTAATTATGTTAATTGGTATTATTACCTTCATCATTTTTCATATAACTTTTTTCACTTTGAGTGTTTGTCTTCATACATTTTCCTTGTATGGCCACTCAAGGGGGCATCATTCACTCATTCATAACCATTAATAGAATCATTTTTTTGTCATTGTTATTTAAAATGACATTGCTTATTAAATTTGTAATACCATTTCAAAGATGTACAAATGTAGAAACTTAAATTCTACCAATTTAGTGTCATAATCGACTTTGATTTAAATTAACACACTAATTAATTAATTATTCCCAAATTTTAATTTCCACTAATATCACTACCCTCCATTATGATAATAATTGATTAATCCATATTAATTAATTATTTATTCATACAAAATTATTCAAAATTAATTAAAATATGGAATTTTCACCTCATCCAAACATTTTCCACACTTCTCTCAACCAAGTGTTGAGTCATCCTCAACAAATTATTGAGTCACATTTGAACATTACAACTACCATGGTGAGTCACTCAACTACCTTAACCAATTCATGATAAGTCATTCAACTACTAACTAACTCTTCCCCTCTCTCACACACATGAGAGTTAGTCATCATCCATTGAGATGAGGACTCAAATCCAAGAATTGATTATTATCATAATTAAATAAATATGGATTATTTTCAACCATTCATTTTCTCACCCACAAGCCTATAAATTGAAGTGGCATCCTCCATTTTCATCATCTACCTTTAAGCTATCAAATTTCCATCAAATTCATCATATGCATCTATTGAGAATCCAAGTTATTCACACTCAATACTACCCAATTCACCTTTTTTTAGAGAAATAAATTGAACACCCACTTCCAATGAAGTAAGAGTAAATCATATTTTCACAATATAAAAAGTGATGAGTGTATTTTACATGTTTTTTAAGTATCTTATTATTATATTTATTTTGTAATTTTTACTCAATCTGAGGTTTAAGTTTAGATTTAGAATAGGAAGTTTACATTAGTTTGATTTCTTATTTTAATTAGATTCTAAATTTTTAACTATCACATGTTCTTTCATTAGGAATATGTTTTGATACTTAATTAGTGTGAGCCTTCTTAAGTGCTACAAGAGGAAGCTCCAACTGTTCAATAGAAATAACACCTAATCTATGGCTATGCCTAAGTTTCATACAAATAATATAATAAATATAAAAAACAAGACTAGGGTAAAACCTCAAGAAGTTAAAAACCTTAGGGAAATCTATGATTTTCATAAAGATACATAAAGGTTGGGTTCACCAAATGTTTAACCCAAAATTGAAATATATGGGGACAAGGTTAAGAATATAGAAAAGCTTAAGCACAAGGATGATAAACTAAGCAAGCCAATTAATTATAAACTTAGATAAACAAGCATTCTAAATTTAAATGCTAAGATATGTTAATGATTTAACTATTTTGGGAATTAATTTAAAACCCTAAATAGATAAAGAGATGAGTTTATAAATTAGGGAATAAAATACCATAGTATTGACAACCACTAATTTATAAAATAATTGATTTTTTTGCTTACCCTATAAATAATAATGAATTGAAAAGGGTGTAGTTAGTTGGAAAACATGATTAATATAGACAAGTGGTAGGATAGAAATTGATGGAAGAGTTAGGTAAAGTGTCATGAATCAAAAATAGGTGAAATAACCCTCCTTCGATAGTAGTGCATTCCTCTTTTCCAATAGTTCCCTATGTTAATGACCCTATGTGTTGTGATATTAACCTATGAAAATAAAAGAAGCCTTTGCCTACATGACCAAGACTTGGATTATCATTTGTGATTTTTTGGTTTATTTTATTATGGAACCCTATGCCTCCATAATTTGTAGGGTTTTTGATGAATGCAAGTGTTATAAGAATGGATTTAGTAGGGTAGGTTGGATGTGACCTTAACACCCCATGTGTTAAGTGTTACAGGGGGATCAAACCTTATATTCTCTTAATCTAAGTGTTGGTGTAAGTGAGACTGATGCTAGTATCCCTAAGAATTAATGTTAATTTTAATGTCTTGAGTGTGACTCAAAACTAAAAATCTAGGTAAAATTTAAATCTAGGCTATTGCAGATGTATGTGTATAGAAATAAGGGTAAAGAGGTATCAATGAACTTAATTTGCATAAGTATTTTTAAGACTATTCATGAGAATTTCCATATAAGGGGTGAATGAATGAGAGTGGAATTTATGTAGTGTTATGATGTTATTTCATACATTAAATGAGTCTAGGATAACCCTATGATGATTTAAGGAATGGAAAAAAAATTGTTTGGGGTAGAAAGAGATAAGGAACAATAGTGATTCCCCTTTTACTAATGGCACACTAAAAAATAGACTAAATGGGTTGCATTAATCTCTATGTGGCTGGTACATGTGATCAAGGGTCTAAGATGCCTAAGAGATGGATTAATGTGACTTGTAATATATTTGGGCATGGGCAGAATACACATATAAGTTGGAAAAGCATCAAAAGAGGCCATAAGATAAGTTTAGGTTTAAGTTGAAGATAGGATGGTCTCAAGTGAAACTCATTAAATTAAATGATATCTTAAATGACTAAATCTCCCCCATTTATTATAAAAAAGTAGAAAAGAAAAATGACTATGATAAAGGAAAGAGAGATGTACTTGGACTTACTTAAGAGGTGAAGCCCATGAATGTGGATCTGAATCTGCAAACTATGTTCCATATGTGTCTTAAAAATTAAACATTTATGAATTAGTACCTACTTAATAAATATCAAAATTAAAGAAAAAAATTAAGTAAAGAGATGAAAGAGAGGAAAAGAATTAATACACCTCACTAGGTATATGAACCAATGTAAAACCCTAGTGATATATTGTGCGTCTAGATGTGATCAAAGTAGTGAATATATTGGACTAGTATGATGGCTTTCCCAATCCCTTTGTGTGGATGGCTCAATAACTCAAGCTATCCTTGACTCCATCATTGCCTACCCTTATTCGGTGGATCATAATTTGTGAATAACTTAGATTGGACTCGTGAGTTATCCCACCCTCTCATGTAGGTGGTTCAATAACTCAAACAAGATATGACTCCATCATTACCTACCCATGTGTAGTAGATACATATAAAACTAAAATGATGTAAGATGGATCTAGGCCACATGAAAATTCTAAAATATAAAAAAATGGATCTAGACCACTCGAGAATGTCAACTACTATAAATGGAATGAGGCATCAATGTGGTGTGATTATAGTTTAAAATTATTTCATATGGTGTCTATAGTATACAACATGGAGAATTTCATGGATTTATCATTCAATTTGAGATAACTAGTGCCAAATTGAACATATGGAAATAATGTGTTGTGTACATGCCCCTAATTTTGATATCTGAGCATATGGATTCTTAATTGAGTCATAGTAATTTATTTCTATGTATATCTAAAAATAAAATGGAAGTGATCATAACATGCATGATGCCCCCAATCTAAGCAAACATATGTAATCTTGTGTAAAAATTGATTATATACTAAACATATTTGATAATCTATGATTGAAACTATGCAGATCTAAATTGTAACTACTATACCTTTCTGACAATTTTAGAATCTTTTATGTTTGAGGATACCAAATATTAGTGCAATCCCATTTTATAATAATGCACTACACTATAGACCATTATACTAATTTATTTATCAAATGTGTTATTTTTTAGTAAAATTGAGACTAATCTAGGTGTGATTAAGTTAGACTACATTTTCCTAAGTCTAAGCTCTATAATCTGTGTTAGCATGTTGAAAACTATATTTTGAGTGCATTGAGATGGCCTAATCTCTGTGATAAACCACTATGAATTCCCCTCTTTTTATGGGAGTTATTAAACCTTTGTAATAACTATCCTCAAAATAAAATCTGTGTCATGTGTGTTAGACTAAAAAAATATGATATCTACATGATAAACCAATATAATGTGTATACATGACATCAAAATGTAAAATAGTGTGAGCATAAGTTTAGAATGTATGATATATGTTAAAATCAGCATTCATAAGGTTGTTAATATAGATATAACAATTTAATAATGTATATGAACATCATATCTGAATATAATCAGAGTAGACTACCTAAGGGGATAGGGCATGATGTCCATCAAGGTACCCAAGGAGGAAGGGGATATACATGAGGTTTCTCATGGAATTTTAAATTGGATGTGAATGTAACAAGAAATATACAAGTGTTATGTCCATGATTCATACATTAAAGTATGCATAAAAACATATGAGCCACACAAATTAGGCTAAGGGGCCATAATACAAGGGACATGAGTCTGAAAAAGAGGACACATATAAGGACATGTTCAAATTTTCACATATGAAAAGAGAAATCAAGGTTTGGTTTATATCCACATGTAAGGACATGTTTAAATGTCTACATACACAATCAATAAACAATATAAGTACATATACACATGTCCAAATTATACACATAATGAAAAGAATTGGGTTAGATTTGTAGAATACTGGCATATTAAAAAGCCATCAAGTAAAAGCAAAGAGACATAATCAAATATAGACTAGTAAATCAAGAAATGAAAGTATACATAAGCATATAGTAAAAATCCATTTAAGATCAAATATGGACAAAATTTGAGTCTATATAAGTAGTAGTTGACAAAAAATCAATGTAGTATAGGATGATCAATATCAAGATATAACCAATGTTAAATATATGATATGGAGTATAAAAATATATAACTTGGAAAATTAGAAGTTGTGTGTATGATGCCCCCAGTGGAATGATATGCTAATGTTGAATTTGTGTATATATGTATGTGCTCCTAATGGGTAGATGGTAGAAAATCTAGGTTTATGTACAAGACTTGAGTCTTGTAGTAATCTGTAATCACTCAAAAGGAACAAGTGAAGCATTTATGTATGATAAAATTAACTATACTAGCATAGATAACCTATGTATTACTTTTAAAATAAAAGGAATGAAATTATGGAAATGCACACAATCTAAAATTTATATTTTTTGAGCAAATATTTGAATGTTTTAGGATTTTTGAACATATTATATTATTTTTGTGTTTTTGGAGTATGTGTTATGTACAAGAGACATGAAAATGAAACTATATAAAAGGAGAAAGATAAGAGAAAATATGTATAATTAATATTGGGAGTAAACAAGATTATGTGCAAATCAAATGTAGTGACTCTGAAGATCTAAGAGCATATCCATAGAATGTGGATAGTCAAATGGTGGATCTATTGGGAGGTCATCCAATGTTAGATAATAAATCTTCCCAAACTCAAATAAATCGTCATTATGATCACACAATTTTATATACACAAGGATATCCTTATCCTTAGAATTAGTTTAGATTTTGTGCATTCAGATAGCATGTTTATCTATTATGTAAGAAGACTCACATGTGGTCCTAGGGTAGACCAAATTGTATTATTGGATGCCTATATGAAAGATATGATTTTAATTTATTCCATCATGTAAAATGTGGAATATGTGTCCCTCATAACTAAAATTCAAACATTTATTTGTTTGATCGACTATGGCATTCATTACCTATAACCACATACTACCAAGTGTAACTTATATGTGAGTGCCTATGCTCATGATAAAAAGTAGTGTGTTGACCACCTTAGGTCCACATGCAACTAGTAGTGTTATATGTAATAAAGAATCTGAAAAATGTATAAAATTTTGTAGATCCATCTCTTGGCACCCTATGTGTTGTAAGAATGCCAAATTAGAAGTCTTGTGATTGAAATCCTTGTATATAACAACATTAGGAATGTATTGGTCCTTAATGAAAGAATTGATAGTCAATGGATCATTCCTCAAATGTTGAGTTTAATGAAAAATATGTCATGGTGCTTGTAATAGTGGAGGGAGATGTTGTGTAATATAGATAGTTCTCTTAGATTTGAGTTTATTTAAAAAAAATTGTAATGTTGAGCATGTCTCTATATCATGTTTGGTAATCATATGAAAGAGACAAAAGGATCTATCCTCCTATTGTGACAATATACTAATAGATTTATAGTGAATGGTGGGTATTTTTATCAATCCTCTATCAAATAATATATGTAACTTTAGTTTTTGTCTATCATGTGTACTCCTTGATTGAATCTAGATAATTAAGTCAATATCCATAAATGTAACCATATGTACTAAGTGTATAGAATAATCTACCTCTAATTGTAAGTGAGTGTTTGATCCTGTATCTAGGTTATTATGAAATCATGGTGATGCATGTGTAGGGAAATGTGTGAGTGCCTTAGAATCATATCTTTACTCTCTAGGGCCTACTATTTTGAATCTCAATCTACATAAATAACTCTTAATTTTCATAGGTGTTTTATTATCCTCTATGGTGGTCTGTAAATCTATATCTAAGTTTATAATGTATATTTCCTCTAATTTAATAAGTAATGGTAAGATTTTTGTGAAGATCTCATCATCCATTATGGTTGGAGGGAACTATGTTGTAGGAGGATTTGGAATGGGTGTGAGAATAGTAGTACTAGATTCCTCAACCTCATATGTATGCATATATTCTATATGAATCATGCAAGGTGAGAATTATATGATATTATGAGACATCCCATCCAAAGAAATATCTAGGGTAGTAGGCTCAGTGACTTTACAATATTTGAATGGTTGATTATCAATTGTACAAGTGTATAAATATCCATTATGTAAAAACTTGATGTACCTATTCAAAGTAGAGGGTATTGCCTCCATGGCATGTATCCAAGGTCTCCCAAGTAATAAATTGCAATGAAAATGATTAGGCATCATTTAAAATTGTGTAGATAGGGTTTTTGGATCGATCATGATATCTAAAATAATAGAACGGAATGACTATCCAGGAATGTCATCAAAACCTCAAGTATTATTATATGTCTTCTAAATGGATGCTATATCAACCCCCATAGTCTATAAGAATGTGAGGTTACATATTTTAAGACCTGAAGCACTATCAATTGGAACTTTTTTAATAGTGGTGGTTTTAATTCATGCTTAAATGAAAAGTGATAGATTATGATTGATAATTATCTATGAGGACAAATACTAATTTCCAAATGATATAACATCCATAATGTCATTTATAGTGTTTGTTTTAGCTGAAAAATAATTTGGCTCAGTATCACAAGGTAAAGATGTATGATTGAGTGTTTGTAAAAACATGTCTTTGAAGATGGTTACATGTTGAAATAATTCTAATATAGATATATTAACTGGTGTATTTCTCCACTAGTCTATAATATCATATTATTTATGTTAATACCTATCTTATTGTATTATGTTATGAATGAAGAGGGATTATGGTATTACATTATTCCTATATAGGCTAAGGAGGCATCCAATTTCATCTAGTAATAGCTTGAACTATGAGATCTACTATTTGCCAAGGGTGAGTTTTAGGGATAGGATGTGAGTAAATGTAGTCAATGGTTCTAGGTGGAGGAGGAAAAAAAGGAGTCATCTGAGCCCTCTACCATCAAGTAGTAACTAAAGGTAAGTAAAAATTATACATGGACCAATGTTGTCTATAGAAGGGGAACTCAAGATGAGGTGTACCAATCTATTAAATAAGATGAGTTGTAACATGATCCATGAGAGGAGTGACATACATGTTCATATTTATACAATTGATAGTTAATATGAATATAAGACAAACCAAAATAATTTGTACCAAAAAGTATAAAATAGCTTCTATCATGATAATCATGATGAAGATTGAAAACTAAGCAAATTATGAAAATAAGAAGGAAAACCCTAATGGTACACTAAGGTTTTGGGTAATATGTTCAAAGTAAGTTAGGTTCACCAAATGATTTGACTATTTTGGGAATTAATGTAAAACCTAAATAGATAAAGATATGAGTATATAAATCAAGGAATAAAATACTATAGTATCAACAACCACTAATTTGTATAATATTTGATTTGTTTACTTAGACTGTGAATAGTAATGAATTGAAAAGGGTGTACTTATTTGGAAAATATGACTAAAATAGACAAGTGATAGGTTAGAAATTGGTGTATGAACTAGGCAAAGTTCCATTAACTAGAATGAGGTATTAAAGCCCTCCTTGGATACTAGCATGGCCCTCTTTGACAATAGTGCACTATGTTAATGACCCTTTATGTTACGTTATTGACCCTCTTTAAATAAAATAATCAAACTTGATTTATGTATTTGATCTATTCTAGGAATCTTGTGCCTATGTGATAGAGACATAGACAGCCATTTGTGATTCATTTTGATTGATTTCACTATGGAATCCTAAGCCTCTACACTTGCTAGGTTTTTTTATGAACACAAGTGAAATAAGAGTGGTATTAGTAGGGTATGATATACATGACTTCAATACCCCATGTGATGATAATTTCCTACATACCAATACCTTGAAAGGGGATCAAGCCCAATGTAGTTCTCCGAATATATGTGCTAGTGAAAGTGATAATAATGTTAGTATGCTATAGTAAGAATGCCAATTTGAATTCTTTGAGTGTGACTTAAAATTGTAATTTTGAGTAAAACTGACCTCTCAATTTTTTTAGATGGATGTATTTAGAAATAGGGGTAAATAGAGATCAATGACCTTAATTTACACAATATTTATGAGCGTGTTCATGGTAATTGTCATCTATTGTATAAATGAATGAGAGTGGTATTTATATAGTGTTCTAGTGTTATTCGAGACATGAAATGAGTCTAGGTCTACCTTAGGATGCTTCAAGGAATGGAAAAATATCAATTGAGGGTAGAAAGAGCTAAGGGATAATCATTTTGACCCCTTTTCCAATAATCCATTGTGATATAAACCAAAGGGGTTGCACTAATGCCCATGTGGTTAGTACATGTGAGTAAGGGTTTAAGATGCTTAGGATATGGCTTAATGTGATTTGTGGTATATTTAGGCATGGTTTGAGTGCACATATAAGATATAAAAGGATCAAAAGAGGTCATAATATAGGTCTAGGGTTAAGCCAAGTATAGGGTGGTCTTAAGTGATACTCATTGCATTAAATGACATTTTAAATGACTACAACTAAATATAAAAATTACCAAATTGGAAAGATGTTCAATTGATTGAAATAAAAATTGGAAATGATATTTACTTGGATTAATGTGTAGATATATATTTGGACTAGAAATAGGTGGAAAGTATGTAGGATCATAATTATAGATTAGTCATCATATTCTAAAAAATTATTTTTGTAGCCTCAGACACTACCATAGTATCTGGACACTACCATTGATGTTATTATCTAGATTCAACATAAATGTCCTATATAAAATATTTACTAGATCTAGATGTGACCAGATTCATTATTCTAATTTTTCTATCTCCTTTTTATTTGTATATTCAAATCTTGCACATAAGATGTCACTCTTTGATAATTGATCAAACCTCTTCACCCTTATTCAACCTTGGAATGAGATATCAAAAATGGGTGAGTGGGCTCATGTTGTCAAGTTGAGCTAAAATACTCCTCTATCAATGAGTATTGCCTACATAGCCATTATGGAAAAGAGGGCCTTATATATGTGTCATGTTGAAATTGTGTATAAAAATGGTACCAATGTATAGAATTCTACCATAACTATGAATCTAAATTATATAACTGTGTGTTTTGGCCAATTCATAATTTTGAACAAGTTTTGGTAGCATGTTATGATAACATGCCCCAACTATATATTGAGAAAGATTAAAACTAAAAATAAGTACCAATGTGGATGACAAAATTCTAAAACATGCCCCCACTGAATCTGGGTGTGTTAAATATTGAGTAAGTGTGGAGAACATGATTCTAAAGCATATCCCCACTGAATCTAAAAATTATACCAAATTTGGATAGCATGCCTCTATGACATACACCCACTGATATTCCCCCCTTTTAGGGGAGGGAAGAATATAAAATATTACTTACCTCACCTCAAAAGGATAAGTTAACTATATAATCTATGAATGGAACCATGTAGTATATATAAGAATATGTCTAGGTAAATGTATAATTGAAGCACATAGAACAATGTGATAACATCAAGGCCTAAGAGGTTCACAACAAGTTGTTCCATCATTAGGATGATACACATAACCAATATATAGGGTTAATTTCAAGACCTTTGGTTTGTCTAGAATAAATGGATTCCGAACAAATGTTTTTCTAATTTGAGTATCTATGTATGGAAAAGCAATCTCACCATAGGTTGGAGTTTCCTTACTGGAAATGGATTTTTCTTGTTTTTTCTCATAATTAGAAACCTATGGGATATAAAATAGAAAAACATTATACATCTTCTCTTTCTCATTATAAAAATATGCATTCTAATCATTCTATAACATTACCATCTGGGATTTTTACTTCAAAATTTATTGTTTTGGATCATTCTTTGGAATATTTGGCATATTTCAGAGAATGTGGTACATTATAATCTTGTATATCATTTTAAGGATCATCCAAATTTGATAATAATATAGACTTTGAATCTTGAGTTAGATTTGCTAAATGTTTCTCCTTTTATTTTGGAGGATCTTCTCATACCTATTTTTTTTAATTTGGCACCTTTGTTTAAGGAGAAGTTATTTCTTGTATCTTTATTTTCAATTAAAAACAATAATCTATATGCTGACCATGTATTATATGATATGAATAGTAATATTTGTATCTTTTTAAGGGATGCAAAGGATGTAGATTGATCAAATTATTTATAAGAATCTCCCTTAGAATCTCACTTGACCTCTTAGTAGATGTTTATTCATTTGTAGAATCATTATCATGAGGTGAATTTGGTTTTGGCTTCCAATATTGATTTTTATTAGGAATATAATTGGTATGTCAAGATGAAAGCACATGGTTCATAATAACATAATGTGGATTCTTTGTATATTACATTTTATTTTAAAATGAAGTGATCTTTGAATTTAGAGACTGATTTTTATTTTGTAACTCATGCATTAACTTCATCATAACATTGGTTTGTTCTTTGAGAGTTTTACAAGTACAAGTCATAATTATATCAAAATTAGCATGCATACATGTACCATCAAGGGATCCCTCTTTTGGCATAATAGGATGATCCACCTTACCTTTTGAAGAGGTGATGTTATGAACCTGGTTAGAGGGATGATAGTTATCACCCTCCTTAGGTTTATGAGAAGTGATCTCATTATTATCCATTTGAAATTTCCTAAAAATGATATTAAAATAAGATAAAGAAGAGAAAAAAAATGTCAAGGAGCAATCAATCATTACAATAATAAAAAATCTATAAATATAAACTCTAGGTCAACTAGGGTTTGGTAATCAAGGATCAAGTTCACCAAAATTTTCACCCTAAATTTGGAGGTAAAATCCTACTTGGGTATATAGGGTTAATAATATATAAATCACAATGAACAAGGATGATAATCACATCTAAAACATGCCAATTATTTTTGGAACTCAACTATAACATATGCTGAATTTATTAAACTAAGATAGTCTAAATATGAAAAGTAAAACTATGTTATATATGGAAATGACAAATAAATAAAGTATTTAGTTGGTTCAGATGCTAACATAATTTTGGATCTATTACAAGCATGAAGTAGACTGGAAGATGATTCTAGAATATTCACCAAATTATGGATTGACTACATCTAGAGCTATAGACACTAGTGTTATCCCAAGATAACTATATTGACATTATTATATAAACCTAATGTAGGTGTCTTGTACAAAATACCTGCTAAAAAGGATGCGATCACTTGGATGCTTCTAGGTTTGTCTTTTAATTTTCTATGGTGCATTCATATCTAGGTCATGTAATATCACTCCTCATGAAATCAAAAAACACTATTGTATGTAAGAAAAATTTAAAATGATCTAAAAATCAATCATAACTCAGAGAAGATAAATCAATTAACTATACCACTAACAATACTTAGATAATTAGGGTCATGACCAATATGGATTTATTAAACCTACCTAAGGGATCTCTTATCATATAACATGGATATAGAGGGTTTTAAATCCTCTAGTCAATTAATACCACACAATAAATCTAGCTAAGTTTGATAATAATGCAATAATAAATTAAATTAAATCTAATCTAGTGTTCACTAAAGCTTATGACATAAATTGGGGCATAAACATAAACAATAAAAATGCAAATTAAAAATATATTCAATATAATTTATAGGTAATCCTAGGCAAGGAGAGATAATACATTCATTATCCATTATTCATTCAAATATATCTACAATAATATAAGAGTAAGACTTAGTAATACCTACCTTAAAGATGAACCTATTGATCCTCAACCTCTCCCTTGGCCAATTGTGATTTGCAAGAGGTTGTTGTGTATTTTTAAATAAACTAAGAATAAAGAATGTATTCTCATCTAGCCAAAGACCTCCTAGTGAATCTCAATCCTTCACAATACAAAGGTTCTCTTTCAAGAAACATAAAACTCTAAGTAATGACTCCTCAAGTAGAATTATATAAAAGTAGATAAAAAAACATAAATTAATGATTTTGTCTATTAAAAATGGGTGAAATTTGTATGTATATAGCCTAATTTGACCCTAAACCCTTCCATAATTTTAGAAACATAGTCATACCAATTGACCTTGTTAGTTATAAAATAGAGTTGTTAGGTCATGGACTTAGTCATCCTAAGTTGACTTGGTCCTATAACATAAACTATTCCCATAACAAGGTTGACCCATTCAAATGCATTTAGTAAATGGTAAAAATGAGATTTTCTTATATAGGGGTTATTAGAGGTGGTGAATTATTTGGAGAAGTGTGTAAGAGAGTTATCTATTATATCTCAAATTTACAACCTTAATAAGGTGATTTAATCCCTCTCAACTTTAGTTATGCAATGGGATTGATCCTAGGATTTGGGTGACCTTTAGGTAGATCAAACCTCTAGATTATAGGGATAGATCCACTTGATGTATCAAGTAGGCTATACTACACTATTAACTAACAAAGGAAAATGGGTAATGATAACATGAAAACAAATATATCTAAGGGGGTGATACATCAAATAAGTTTATCACTAACAACTAGCTACATATACACATATAGACCAAGAGACTAACCTTAACATACATTACTCCTAATCTGAATCTCTCACATAAGCTCTTTAATGTCGAGGTTGCATAGATGCTTGGGCTAATAGGAATAAATAAGGGTTTTGAATGATGATAGTGAATAGACAAACTCAGTCAACCCTCATACTTCACTTGAATAATTCACATGACCTACAAAATAATATTTTAAACTACAAATAGGTTTTATAAAAAGATAGCATGCTAAGGAAGACTAGTCAAATCACTTTAAAATATCAACTATTCATGCACACACACTAAGTGAGATCAGAGGAGGTAAAACTAGTAGTTTCTCATTGATCAAAGGCATATAAATGAGAAGGGATTCATCATACCTAGGTGGAGGATGAATACAAATCCAAACAAGGATGCTTAAATTGAGAATGGAAAAAGGAGAGAAAGAGACATAGAAGAGAGCAGTGAAAAGTGTCAAGTATGAGTTATAATCAAGAAGGAGGTTTAATAACAGCTTCATAAGGTCTTTCAAGGACATGTGTTACTTATTTGATGATGTTTCTTCTTCTAAATGGTGTAGGAGTTTCAATCTTTACTTGACACCTCTTACTTCTTCTTCTTCAAACTACCCTTTACTTGGCTTGGAGAGTGAAAATTTGATTTATCTATCATCAAGTCATTTTAAACTAATCTTTTCCCTTTTTATTGACATCTTACATCAATTTTATAATCTCCTTATACTGGCATTGTAATGATGATCACACCCTCTAAGTGTCTTCAAACCCAATTGGTCTTATATACATATCTTTGTTTCAACACCTCAAAACTTGATTTCATCTTCATAAATTCAATCTAAATTCATTAAAGGCATATCTATATTTTAACAAACTTGAATCATCTCTTTTTGAAGCCTCAATCACTCTCTAAGACTTCACCTTGCACATAAAGCTCATAATTACCATCTATTCCTTATATCCCTCATAACATTCAAAGATCCTTGTGTATAATAATATGCAAATGATATTAGAAAACTAGGCACATTTGTGAATACCTAGTATGCCCTTACATCTATGTGCCAAATTTCATGACTTAACATCAAGTGTAATTTCACTTAGTCACCTATTTTATCTTTCTAATTAGGTTTTTAGGCCTAAAATTTAATATTTAGCTCCTTACAAATCTCACACATGTGAAACAACAAATAATGGTTTTATTCACTGCAAATACCTCCTATTCATATTCCATGTCCAATTTGAAGGTTTGATGCAACTTTTCATGTTTCTAAATAACTTAAAATAGCCATTTTTAGCCATTTTTTGTACACTTATACCCTACATGTGCCAACTAATGGCTTGATAATGTGATAAATGGAGTTATGAAGTTTATTGAGGTAATTTCAGTGGTCATCCAGCTCATCTTGATTGTTTATAAACACTATCAAACTCATCGAATCATTTATAGCCTTCTTGGTAGTCTGTGACAAACATATCATCTTAACAATTATTCATAAAGACTAGGGCCTTAAAAAATTAAATAATGCCAAAAATTCAAATTATAAAAGTCCCCCTAAAATCCCCAAAGAGTTTCATCTCCCATTCAAAACCTCTGTATAGTTATGGGCTTGAGAAGGTATCTCTTAGGTTAGTAGGTCTTCATTTGCGAGGTCAAGAAAGAGAGTTTGTCTTGAAAATGCCATCTTAGAGTTTGGTTTTAAATATAAAAACCTTAAATAGTTCTTATTCACCAATATTTAAATATTTTAATGGAATGATTTACAATTTATATTCATTATATCTTCCACAACCTTCTTAGCTCCTACTAGGGTTTATGAGCATATTAATGCAATTGACCCTAGTGTATTATTTATACATTATTTTACCTATCAATGGATATAAAACCTATAGATTCACATTAAAACACATAATTAACCTTTTTTATACCCTTTAATCATAAATATGTTTCCAAAATATTCGATCTTTTACAATGCTTAAAGACAAGCCTTAATGGTCTTCACTAGATGTCTTGATTGAGCTCTTAAGAGTTCTCTATTTTGCATAGTTTTATCAGTGTTACACCTATGTATAATTTTAAAATATTTCTTGAGGGTATTAAATATATAATTTTACTAAATTTAACTTATTATTCACTTTATCCCCAACTTCAATGCACACATTGCATTCAATTCTCTTTCATCCTATCACATAGGCCTATAGGTGATGGGTTGAATGTCTCTTGAATGTTAAGTTTTAAAATTTGGTCTCCTTAAAATAAATTATTGACACATTGATAGTATTTTATCTTTATTTAAGGATTATTATTATCCAATATTAACCCTCTGCACATTTATCATCACTTTCATCTAATTGATAATACATATGTGTTTCCCTTTACTCTACCTATAATAGGCCTGTTTAGATGTTCACTTTATCAATGCATTTGGTCATCTAATGAGAGCACTATGAGGTATAAAATATAAATTTATAGGTATAATTTTTTCCCTTAATCTGACATGTACACTTTTATATATTCTCCATGATGACTTAAGGCCTCAAATTGCTTAGATCTTGTCATTTTGCCTATAGGTATCATTTTGGCTTCCTTTACTGTGTTTTAGAGTTTAGGGCCTCTCTTCATGAGCTTTTTCAAAATTAAGATCCATGAAAATTATTATAAATCTAATCTCATGTGATTTATCCTTTCCACTAACCTTTTAACCTTCAATCATAAGTTGACATCCCTCATTTGACTAGACAAGCATGTGTGAAATTGTTCTAGGTCTGCTTAGACTTATTAATTGGGTGATCTTAGAATAGGTTTTAAATGACATAATCACCCTCAATTTTACCTTCACACATTTTATTTTGTCTATGCAGGTTTCCATCTCTCATTTTTCCCTTGAACATCATCATTTGATGCATAATTTATTACATCTCATATGAAAATAAGACCTTCAAGTCTGCAGACATGTAGGTCTGCATTTTCATGCTTTAAGCCTCAACATGATGACTGTCTTGATAATATCAAATATTTGACTCCAATTTAACTTTTTAGGTTATAAAATATTTATATGAGCTTATTTATTATATTAAAACTTGATTTCAACATCTATATTCAGAGACTTGTCATGAGGTTATAGCCATGTTCTTAGAAACCTAGAACAATAGAAGTTGATGAGCTTGTCAAGGGTTTGGGGCATGAAAGTTATAAATATTTTCATTGGTTAAAATTTTATATTATTTAGTGGATATTATGTGTTTTATATAACATCTTAAAACCACTTGTATGCATTGAACTACTGTAGAAACTTTAGAACCTCAACTACAAACCCTGTAACTTGTCTTGCATGGAAGTTCCTCTTGATCCTAGTTGTTCATACATGTGAACCAGATGTAAAAAGGTGTTATATGGTTTTTTATACCCAAATATACCTCCAAATAAAATATTAATTCATGTTCTAATTATCTCCAAATTTCATGAAACTTATGTAAAACTGAGTGTATGGATTTTTACAAGGGTTTAAGACCACCTATTGATCTTAGAAAATTTTCATAAATATCAGGGCACCAATATAAGTAAAAATTCCACAAATATTAATTTTATTATACCCCCTTCCTTTGATGACAAGATCAGGCCATGAATCTCTCTCCTCTGCCCATACTAATCACATGAAGTTGACCCTCACTAGTCTGCTAAGAAGCTGATGGAGGTTCTTATGCAAGTTTTAAACTTTTAAGAATTGTACTAGCTTGATATACATGGAAATAACATGAGTAATGTGAAGATACACTTTAAATATGTTTTCATTTTAAAGTGGATTCTCCAAGTCTGTACAAGTGCATATAACTACTTTGGTTAGCTTTTACATGCATCGGACTTGGTTATATGCAATTTTATCTTCAAATTAATTTACCATAAACTTTTTAAATAAACCTTAAATTATCCAAACAATAATAAAATATTAATTAAATGTGGATAATGGTTTGGGTAACTCAAGGGGCAACTTATGAACCTATGACACCTTTTGGATCAACCTCATAACATCTTGGCATAGATAGACTAGTATAAGACCAACATAAATATTACCTTAAACTTGTTAAAAAACCTTAAATTATGTTAATAAAACCTTTAAAAGACTATTTTTAGACCTTAAAAGGCATTTAAATTCTATGAACAAGGACATAAGACATGACAGGTCAATTTTTTTATGAACCTAGGTAATGGTAGCCAAAATTTGGCTAACATATTTGGCAGTCTCATAGGGATTCTTGCTTGCTAAGCATATTTTATAGGTTTCCTAGTCCATACATTAGGAAATGGAGTCACTACTACTCAAGTTCAGACATGCAATGATTTTGACACTTGATTGTAAAATGCTTGACCAAGAAAGGACAATTGACTTGACCTCCAAACACACACAAGACAAAAATAACACACAAATCCAAGGAATAAAAATAAGATAACACACACATAATTTTTCTAAGTCACTTATGAAAAAACAAGACATAAGTAACTATACACAACTAACCTCAACACCTATTTCTCCTCCAGGATCTAATGGGAAGCTCTTGAGATCATCATAACACCATGGAATTAGATTGTCACATGTTGAGTAGAGTCCAACTAGGCATGGTTCATGGAGTGAGAGCTTCCACCTACACTTGAATATGTTGGCATATTCATGGTCTCCATGACCAGCCATCAGACCTTCTTTCTTCATTCCCTCATACATATGCTAACTATATGAATCAATGACCAAATCAAAAAATCTCATTTTTGCCTCATCCATAGGCTACTCCTAATTATATATCAATTATTCATGCCTATTAGTTGTTACCTTATTGACATATTGATCTTGATCAAGTTAAATAATATTATATGGATCTTTTGGTATGCTTTTAGGGCTGGATTTAAGGATAAGTGCATCTTGTTTCTTGGGAGCTTGAGGCCAATTAAATTTAGTTTCTTTTTCCAAGAGTAAAGAAGGCCCTAAAAATGGATTGAGATATTTATAACCTTGATTAATAACATCAAAAAAGTCACCTTCAAATGGAGTATCCTTTTGGGGTGGAGATCTTGGATAGTTTTCTTCCTCTTACTTAGTGATTTGTTTAATAAACTACCTTTTTCAATCTGAATCAAACCATAAACTCTTTCAAGAAGAGTGTAAACTTATCTTATAACTTCAAACAAGTTTTCCAATGAAATCTCACTTGATTCTAGTTCACTTAGAACTTCATCAAGCTCAATAGGAGTCGATATAGAGTTAGGCACAACACAATTTGAGAAAGGATTAGAATTTGTACCTCTTTGGTCATGATTTTGAGATTCAAACTACCTTTTTCCACCTCTAATGGATCTTTAGAATCTTATTTTTCTTATATTATAACTTGATTAACTTGTACTCCATCAAGGTCACTTTTGTATTTAAATTTAAAGGTTGATTTACATATCTCTTGACCAAGTGGTGTTACAATGATGAACTCTTCCTCACATATACTTGAAGTATCCTCTTCATAACCTTTTTGGGAGTATTCTACATCCACCATTTGACTTTATTTCTCTAAGAGGGACTATTCAACCTAAAAAACAAGTTTTGAGCTCTTATGATTAATGTTCTCTTCCTTCTATTTACTCCATTCACCAATGAATCTCTCAATCTTTAGAATGTGTTGGATTTACACTTTCTCCACAAGGGCTTCATTCTCATTTGAATAATTTTTTGGATTGATTTCCAAGATGGAAAGTTCTTATGTTTTTCAATATTTTAACAAATACTTCTTGTTTGTCTTAGATTCCTTTTTGAATTGATTTCCAAGATGGGAAGGCTTTGGGCTCTTGAGGAGGTGGAGTAGGTTCAGGTTCTTCCATGATTTCAACTCCTAAATTAATGCTTGTTTCGCTTTGTTTATCCCATGATTTCACCACTTGATTCCAACTTGGAATCTTAAAGGACTTATTGGGAGGCTCTTAAGGAAGGGGAATGTATTTTTGTGCTAAGATGGCTTCATTAACTTCCCTCCAAGTAGAAATCAAACTCTCCAATTATGATTTGTATTGATTCTCAACTCTAGGTTGCTCAACAATAAGTTGTTCAACAATAACCTATTTCTTCTTTTGTATGTTCTCTTGGATTGATTTCCATGATGGGAAAGATTAGGGGATATGTGAAGGACTTGGGACACTTTTGAGCTCACTTGACTTGATATTTTGAGGAATAATGGTTGGCACATGAAAACACATGGGGATGATAGCATTGAAATTTCTGCCCTTCATGAACTATTATTTTATTTTCTATGGCTTGGATTAGTCCACTTATGTCCAACATGTCACTTGTGAGTCTTTGGTAATTTGATCTCTCAATAAGTGTCCACTCTATCTTTATCAACTGTAATGAGTCTCTCATATTATGAATGAGATGACTAGGAACACTTTGGCCATAACCCCTTTATGTTTTGAGCCTTAACATATACCTATCATAGTCCCATATAGTTTGTTTTAGGTTTGAGAGAGATTGATTTAAAATGTGGCTATGTTAACTAGGGTTGACATAGTCTTGACAAGACTAATTAGAGGGATGAAAAGGATTCCAAAGAGGTAAACTATCTTGGTATGACTATTGAGGCAAAGAAGGAGGGTAATACTCTTGATAGCAAGGTTGATCATGTGTATAAATAAAATCATGGGAAGGAAAAATAGGCTCATTGTACAATGGGTATGGCTTATTATAGGTCGGATATGAATCATTAGGCTATTGGTAATGGCTAAAATAATACTGACAAAGATTAACATGAGTTTAGTATGAATCCCCAACTTGTGTAAAATATAAATTAACATAAAACTCAGTGACAAAACCTCATAAGAAAGGCAAAAATGAAATAACACTTGCTTTAAATGGTACCTGGGTTGTTATAACTAGTTAGATACATTTGGATTCACCATTAATGTTTGTTGAGATGCCTCTATAGGATTATACATTTGAGAACAACACCAAAAAATCTTTAATTGATTGTAATCTAGTCCCATCGGGCCTACCATAATTGTTATAGCTCAAATTTACACCTTTGAAAGGGTGATTCAAGCCCTCTCAACTTGAGTTATACAATGAAATTGATCCTAGGTTATAGGTGACCTTTAAGTGGATCCAACCTCTAGATTATAGTGATATCTCCCCTTGACGTATCAATTAGTCTCTACTACACTACTAAATTGCAAAGGAAAAGGGAAAAGGGTAACATGAAAGAAAATATATCTAATGGGGTGATACACCAAATAAGCTCATCACTACCAACTAGATGCATGTGCACATATAGACCAAGATATTAAATTTAACATGCACTAATCCTAATCTAAATCTCTCATATAAACACTTCAATGTGGAGGTTATGATACATTCTTGGGCTATGATGACTAAAAAATAGGTCTTGAATTATACTATTGAGTAGAAAAACTCACTCAACCCTCACACTTCACTTGAACACTTTGCATGACCTATAAAAGAAGCTTTCAAATTGCATATAGTTGTTAGAAAAGGACAACCTGCCAAGGAAGACTAGTCAAATCACTTGATAAGATAAACTATTCATAAACACAAACTAAGTATAGTCATAAGATGAGGTAAAACTAGTAGTTTATCATTGATCAAAGTAATATAAATGGGTAGGTTTTCCCCATACCTAGGTGGAGGATGAATACAAATCCAAATAAGGCTACTTAAATAGAAAATGAAATAAGGAGAAAGAAAAGGAATAGAATAGCGCAACGATAAGTGTCAACGAGTTATAATCAAAAAAGAGGTTGAATAATAGCTTCATAAGGTCTTTTAATTGCATGTGTTGTTTCCTTGATGACATTTTTTCTTTCAAATGGTATAGGAGTTTCCATCTTTACTTGGCACCTCTTAATTATTCAAAGTACCCTTTTATCAGCTTGGAGAGTGACAAGTGAATTTATTTATCATCAATTCATGTTAAACTAATCTTTGCCCTTATTATTGAAACCTTGCATCAGCTTTTGAGTCTCAGTATACTGATATTGTAATGATGATCACACCCTCTTAGATGTCTTGAAACCTAATTGGTCTTTTACACCTCTCTTTGCTTGAAAGCCTCAAAACTTGATTTCATTTTCATGGATGAAATATATCCTCATGAAATTAATCTATATATCTTAAAAAACCTTAATCAACTCCTTTGTAATCCTCAATCACTCTCCAAGACTTCATCTTTCACTTGAAGCCCATACTTGTCCTCAATTCCATATACCCCTCAAAACATGCAAAGCTCCTTGTGTATAAAATTATATATATTATCTTAGAAAAATAGGCATATTTTTGAGTACCCAATATATCCTTATATATTTTTTCCAAATTTAATGACTTGACATCAAGTGTAAGTACACTTATTCACCTACTTTCTCTCTAATTAGGCTTCAATTAGGTCTCTAGGCCTAAAATAAGATTTATTACATAAAATTACCACACATGTGAAACCTAAAATAAATGTTTTATTCACTTCAAATACCTCCTAATCATGCTATATTTACAATTTGAAGGTTTCATGCAACTTTTCATGTTTTCAAATACCTTAAAATAACCATTTTAGCCATTTTCCATACACTTGTACCCTACACATGCCAAAAAAATTATTGAGAAGGTGATTATGGGATTTATTAAGGTTATTCAGGTCATTTAAAGGGTCATCCAACTCATCTTGAGTGCTTAGAAACACTATCTCTCCCATCGGTTCATTTTTGGCCTTCTTAGGAGCCTGTGACATACTTATCATCGTAATGCTAATTCATAAAGCTTGGGGACTTAATAAATGAAAAAATTACATAAATATTAATTATAAAAGTCCCCATAACATACCCAATGATGTTTACCTCCCATTCAAAACCTCTGTACATTTATGAGCTTGAGAAGGTGTCTCTCAGGTTAGTATGTCTTCATTTGTGAGGTTAAGAGAGAGTTTATCTTGAAAATTCCATCTTGGAGTTTGGTTTTAATTACAAAAACCTTATGGAGGTATATTTCACATTTATTTTTATACTTAAATTGTATTATTTACAATTTATATTAATTATACCTCTTGTAACCTTCATTAGCTTATACTAGGGTTTATGAGCATAATAATGCAATGAACCTTAGTGTCTTTTTTCTATGTCCTTTTCCCTCTCAGTGGATATAAATACTATATATTCACCTTGAAACACCTCATTAACCTTATTTATACCATTAAATCATCAATATGTTTCCAAAATATGCTTTTTCAATGCTTAATCATAGGCCTTAATGGTCTTCACTAAATGTCTTGACTGAGTTCTTAAGAGTTCTCTATTTTGCATGGTTTTATTATTGTTACACATATGTCTATTTTTAAAATATTCATTTAGGGCATTAATTATATAAATTTACTCCATTTAATTTATTATTTTATTTATCACCAATTTTAATTCACACTTTGCATTCAATTCTCTTTAATGCTCTCATATAGGCTTGTAGGTGATGGGTTGAATGTCTCATGAATGTTAAGATTTTAAATTTTGTCTTCTTAAACTAAATTATTGACATATTGATAGTATTTTATCTTAATTTAATTTTCATTCATATTCAATCTTAACCCTCTACACATTTATTATCACTTTCATGTAATTGACAATACATATGTGTTTCCCTTTACATTACCTGTAACATGCCTATTTTAGTTTTCACTGTCTCAATGCATTTGGTAATCCAATGAAAGCATTATGAGGTTTATAATATAATTTTATAGGCCACATTTTTTCCTTTCATACCACATGTACACTTTAATATTTTCTCCATGCTAACTTAAGGCCTCAAATTGTTCAGATCTTGCCATTATGCATGTAGGTGTCATTTTGGCTTCCTTAACTATGTTTTGGAGTTTAGGGCCTCTCTTCATGAGATTTGGGAACCTTAATATCCCTAAAAAATATTTTAAATTCATTCTCATGTTATATCTCATTTTCATTTACCTTTTAATCTTAAATCATAAGTAGGCATCTCTCGTTTGACTAGATAACCTTTGTGTACTTGTTTTAGGTCTACTTGGACTTATTGGTTGGGTGATCTTAGAATAGGTTTTTAATGACATAGTTTCAATCTATTTGACCTAAACATGTTTTAAAGTGTCCTCTCAAGTTTCCATATCTCATTTTTCCCTTTAAATCATCATTTGATGCACAATTAATTACATCGCATCTAAAAATGAGATATATAGGGCTGCATTTTCATGCTTTAAGCCTCCTCATGATGATTGTCTTGATCATATCAAATATTTGAATCCTTCACATTAAATTGGTGGGTTTTTTAAATATTTAAAGGATATTATTTATTTTATTAAAACTTTATTTCAACATCTTTATTCAGAGACTTGTCATGAGATTATAACCCCACTCTTTGAAACCTTCAACAGAAGAAGTTGATAAGCTTGTAAGGGTTTTGGGGGCTATAATTTATCAATATGTTAATTGGTTTAAATGTGGTATGATTGAGGGGATATTATTTTTTATGGAGAACATCTAAAAACCACTTGTATATATAGAACCTAATGTAGAAACTTTAAAACCTTGAGTGCAAACCCTACAACTTGTTTCACATAGAAGTTCCTTTTGATATCTATTTGTTCACATGTTTGAACCTAATGGATAAGTATTTTATATGGTTTTTTAGACCCATATATACCTCCAACAATACTATTCCTATTTTGATGAGCTCAAAATTGCATGAAACTTGTGTAAAATTAAGTCTATGGGTTTTACAAGGGTTTAAGACCACCTGTTGGTCTTAATGATTGTTCATAAAGATGAGGGAGCCAATGTAAGAACTAATTCCAAAAATATTAAGGCCATTGTACCCATTCCTCTATCCATAAGCTTAGGCCATGAATATATCTCCTTTGTCTATACCAATAACATGAAGTTGACCTTTACTAGTCTACCAAGAAGTCGATGAAGGTTATGATGAAAATTTTGGACTTTATGACTTATACAAGATTGATATCCATTTAAATGACATAAGGAAGGTGAATAGACACTCTAAATATGTTTTCACCTGAAAGTGGATTCTTCAAGCTTGTATAAGTTATTATAACTACGTTGGTCATCTTTAACATGTGTTAGACTTGGCTATATGCACTTTTATCTTCAGCTTCATTTACCTTAAACTTTTCAAATCAACCTTAACTTCTCCAAAAAGGCATAGAATATTCATTGAAGGTGGTTAAGTGGTAAGATTACTTAAGGGAAACTTATGAACCTATGACACATTTTGGATCAACCTCTTCACATCTTGGCATAAATAGACTAGTATAAGACCAACATAAAATATTAGATTAAATATGTCAAAAAAACCTTAAATTATGTTAATAATACCATTTTAAGACCTTAAAAGGCATGGAAAGGCTATGAACAAGGCTAGAAGACTTGACATGTCAAGTTTTTTTATGAACGTAGGTAATGGTAGCCAAAATTGGCTAACAATATCAAAGCTTAGGGAAACATATAAGAGAGGTTTGTATTGTTTTTACATCAAGGTATACGTAACAATAATATTTAAAATAACCAAAGGTCTACCCACCCATTTCCTAGTGCACCCTTTAAGTTGTGCACTTACAAATATTGAGACTTGATAGATTCCTATAAGAGAGAGCATCATTAATTGATAAAGTTTAAAAATATTATGTGTATATATATACCCCACTCAAATCTCATCATGTGTCATGTAGTTGTAACATGGGATGGTGCTTCAAGAAAATACATACTAATGAACAATGTAGAGCTAAATAAATTGTAGTAAAAATCAATAACTAAAATGATAAATAAATAAATAATTGAAACAAACAAGTAATATATACATACCTTGACTTACCTTTATCATTGAATTGATGTCTACTATATTTTTAGTTTTGATCTTGGAGGAAGCATAGACTACTTTGGACAAACCCTAAGGATACAAAACTTAAACAACAAAGAGAAATAAATATAGGGAAGTAAAAATAACTAAAATGTGTGTAGGCATGATGTACCTATAAATTTGGTAAGATAGGGTGATAAATTCTAATTTCAAACCAAAATGACCAATCCAAAATTTGAGTAAATTGGGTAACCAAAAATCCAAGGATACTTAATGACCAAAAAAATTTGAAAACCATTTTTTAGGTAAGAAAGGGGACAAAATAAATCAAACCAAGGATGTGTAAAACTGATATGATAAGTCTAAACTCAATGTATAAAGGAGTAACAAACCAAAATTTAGACAAAGATTATAAAAAGACATAAAGTAAGATAATATTGATAAGTGAGAAGTAACAATATAAACTTTAGACAAAGATAGAAAAGAAACATAAATAAGACAACATTGATAAGTGAGAAGTAACAATACAAACTCAATCATCAATGTAAAATGTACAAAAAATATAGAAATGGATGTATTTATTGTGTAAAAATGAATGATAAAAAATGTTAAAAATTTTAAATGAAATCAAGGAAATTCTATAAATGTAAAGCAATGGTGCAAAGAAAATAATCCATAGTCACTCAAGTATATTGTTTTGTTCTAAAGATAGATAAAACTAAAACAAAGTGATGTTAACATGTTTTAAGATGTGAAAAAGAGGGAATATATAAGTGGGGAAACAGATTTAGAATTAAACTTTCCTATTAAGGTGGGGGGATTGAAATGGGTGGTGGGGTAGATGGATACAAAATCAAGGTAGAGAAAATATTTATCAAAGTCAAGACACTAAATATAGGTTTGTAAAAATAAGAGCACTTTCAACATTAAGAACTCTAAAGAACGTCTCCTAACCACATAAATCTTGGGTTATCTATTGAAGTATGGATATCATCCCATGGAAGATATATGCATGAAAATTTAAATGAACCTACCTTCCCACAACATGTTCCCATTCCTCAGGACCCCTTACAGAGCCATTGATGTACTATAAAGATTAGTACTTGTATGATAAATTAGGTAGTGCTACAGATAATTTTTAATTGTGATATCCCAATCTACTATCCTACTACACCCTAATGGATGTCAAATCTTTTATAAGGCTAATTTTGGAGTTTAAACTACAATTAGGAATAGGATATGTGAAATAAATCATGTCTTTTGATGTGATTTTAATCTTTGATTTTATATTGCCTTTTGATCATTTATTTTTTTTAAATGATTTGACTTTTAATTTTTTTTAGGTTTTTTTCTATTCCTCTTCCATACGGATTTGGAGAAATAAACATGGGTGCTAAAATTCACTATCATTTGAAAAATTTATACTTGGTTACTAGAAAAGAGGACTTAGATAGAATGGTATCTAAGAATCTTATTTATTCATGTTAAATAAAAGTGATATCTTGATTTCAACCTTATTTTGTCTAAAGTGGAATGGAAGGAAGGGAGACAAATGGAAATGAACATGAAATGACTTGAGTTACCTCAAATCATAAAAAATGTGACAATGTGAAAGGGATATAATGATAGATAAGTATGATTTATTATCATAAGAATGTATGTAAGTGTAGGTAAACATGCTAACATAATTTGTTATTCAATTTTTATCCATAAAAGAAAAAAATTGAGGTTGATAATATGGAATCACAAATTTGTAACCATTTATTAACATTATAACAAGAACACGTGATTTTCAAAAAGGTTTGACATAATATATAGATTTTATGAGGAGAGCCTAGTCTTATCCATGGTCTTACACTACAACTCACAAAACATAAACCTAAGTAGGTGTAAAACTTGAAAATGCTATTTCTAAGGAATGTTTGGTCCTATCCATGGTATTATATTAAAACTCACAGAAGAAAGAAGAGAATGAACATAAAATGTTATAAAATAACAAACTTATGATCTAAGAAAAAATACATTAAAAATGGATCTATGAAAAGAAATATATTCATGAAGAAAATTGGGTCTTATCTATGATATTATAATGCAACTCATCAATTAAATGAGATTAATAAACATAAACCAAATGACCAAAGAGATGGACTAAGGTTTGTATTCAGAATAAATGACTGAAAAGGAGAGATCCTTTGAGAGGTCCTTCAAAAAGTGTTAGTATGTATATTATATATAATTATGAAAATAAGGGAGATATTTAAGCAAAATATTTCTTTAAAAATTGTGCATTGGTGGGTTCTTTGAAAACATTTCCTTCATTCATTTGTAGATGATAAGTATTAGTACTGAGGATAGGTTTTACTAAGGGCCCCACCATTTTCGGTCATATTTTCCTTTTTTGTCATGTGTATCATATAATTTGAGGACTAAATCATCAACATTAAATGTTCATAATTTAACTTTTTTATTATGTTGTTTATAAATGTGATCCTTGTATTTGTGGTTATGTTGTAAACCAGCCAAATGGTGTTCATCAAGAAAATATAAAGCATGAAAATGAACTTCACATAATTAGTCATCAGGAATTATACCATGAAGAGACATACATAAATATGAGAGTTCAAATTCTAATGGTAATATTGATTAAGATCCATATATAAGTGAGTATGGTGTTGCCCCAGAGGAAATACATATTCTAGTATGGTAAGCCCAAAGTATGGGATATAGATGAAGGTGTCAATATATACTAGTTTCTTGAATAGTCTTTTGTAATATTTTATTTAGGATTTTTTTAGTATCCTCTGCTTGATCATAACATTGAGTATGGTAAGGTGTGGAAATTTGTGGGAAATTTTAAATATGGCACATAGTGTTTCATGTCTTTATTTTTGAAATTATGACCGTTATCAGAGATGATGGTATGGAGAGATCCAAAATAATAAATGATTTAGTTAAGGATAAATTTTTAAATGGTAGTTCCTATGAAATTAAAGAGGCATGGATTCTACCCATTTTGTAAAATATTAAATAGTGGTAATGAAAAATACATGTCCATCTTGTGATAGAGGTAATTTGTTAATGAGGTCTAATCCACACATAGAGAATGGCCAAAGAGACTCTATTATTTATAGCTAAACCTATGGTGAGTGGATTGGATCATCATGGAATTGATAAGGATTAGAATTTTTAACAAAATTAATTGCACCTTTTTATAGAGTAGGACAAAAAAACCCATACACAAGTATTTTTAGGTTGTATCATGTCTACTACAGTGACCATCATAAATGCCCCCATGTACTTATTCTAGGAGAGTATTAAAATCATATTATATTACACAATAGAGTAGGGTCCCTTATGAATTATGGTAATAAAGGGTTTTTTATCAATATATACACTAAAATATTATTTATGTGTTTGAGTCTTCTCAAGAGAATATGTATTTAGAGGGTAAGTTTAGTTTTCAAGAAATTGGATTATGTTTATATACCATGGGTTTTGTTAAATAGTGATAACCTCAATGTGACCAATTGGTGAATCATTTGTTTTTATATAATAAATTTATTTCTAATTTATATGAGAAATTGGGAATCATGAAGTACTTGATGAGGGTGAAATAAAGATGTTGATGAAGCTAGAGAATCAGCGATGGTATTTTGATCTCTTAGAATTGGTTAAATGGTAAAAAAATCAAATTCTATTGCAAGTATCGTAGCCATTTGATGACATGAAATTAAATTTTCACTTTTGCATTGATAATCACCATTATCCTAGTGATAGATAAGTTTTGAGTCACCCAAGAAGTGAAAATATGGGATATCAAAGTTGATGGCATCTTTCATGCCTAATATTGTAGCTTCATATTCAGTAATGTTATTAGTAACATCAAAAGATAATTTGAATGATAAAGGTATGATATTACAATGAGGATTTGTTAGAATACATCTTGTCCCAAGTCCTTAGAGGAATTTGGCACCGTCAAAGTGAAGTGTTTATATGTGTCTTCATGTAAAATAATGGTAACTTTAGGTAGTTATTCAATAACCAATTTATTTTTAGTAGTATCAAGAGTGATATCAGTATCTTCTTGATTATTTTATTCTAGATTGATAGTGAAATTATGAAAATAATCTTTGAGAGAGATATCTTGGTTAAGACCTTCAATACAAATAATATATTCATCAAGAATATTATTTTGAAGGTGATTTATGGATAGTAAAGGTGCCACCACAAGTTGGTTGGTGATGACTTGTCCTTTGTTAGATTTTTTTGTAATGATTTGAAGGTCAAATTTCATAAATAGGACCATCCATTTACCAATTATATCTATAGGCAATAATTATTTGGAGAAGCAATGATGGAGTGGATTATAATGAACAATGATATAAGTATTTTGGTGGAGCATATAATGATAGAGTTTTTTGACTATAAAATATATAGCAAGGCAATCACGTTATACTTTGGTATAGTGTTTTTCATAATCATTGAATCCTCAATTGATCTAATAGATATCATACTCTCTATTAGTATCATATTTTTTGGAAAGCATTACCCCAACTAATATGGGGGTAGATGAGGTATATACAATTAAGGGATAATCATTTGAAGGTGGTCGAAGAGTAGGAGGATGGAGCAAATATTATTTCATACTATCAAAATATTTTTGGCATGAATTTGTTCATTCTAAAACATTACCTTTTTTGAGAAGTGAATTGATAGAATATATATAGTAAGCCATTTCTGGGACAAACCATCAAATCACCCCTAATTTTACAAGGTAAGTACGTATATCATGAATGGAGTGAGGAATATGCATGTTGATGATGGCATTTATTTTGGTTGGATCGACATCAATGCCTTGAAGGGAAACTAAGAACCTTATAAGTTTATTGGATGTAACTCCAAATAAAAAAATTTATGGATTAAGTCTAAATTTATATTTAATTAGTCAATCAAAAATGATAATTAGATCAGTGAGGTGCATTGTATGACATATTTGGGAATGAGATCATTGACATAAGTTTCCACTATCTTGTGTATAAGATTATGGAAAATGTGGGTCTTTACATGTTGATAGGTTGCACTAGCATTTTTAATACTGAAAGGCATTTTAACATAAAAATAGGTGCCCCATACTAGAGTAAATGTAATTTTATGTTAGTCTTCTAGAGCTATCTGAATTTGGTTATAGCTTGAGAAATCACCCATAAATGATAATATTTCATATCTAATTGTATAATCAACTATAGCATTGATTGAAGGTAAGGGAAAGTTATCTTTTGGACATGCTAAGTTAAGATTAATAAAATCAATGCATATATGAATAATCGATGACATTTTTATGAATGGGAATGATGTTTGATACCCATTTTGAGTATTCAATAGGTTTGATAAATTTTGCATCCAAAATTTTAATGGTTTTTTTAATGACATAAGATATAAAGTTTAGGTGGAAGTTTCCATTCAGTTTGTCTAATAGGTTTAGTATTTGGGTAAGTGGTGATATTATATATGATGATGATTGTATCTATACCTAACACATCTTCATATTACTAAGCAAATGTTTTTTGATACATGTCAAATAACAATCTAAAGTTATCATGCTCTGTTGGAGTGATTTCTTTAGAGATAATAATAGGTTGAGGACATGTTGGTGAGCCATATTCTATTTTTGTGGTTTATTCAATGAGCATAAAATTTTATCTTGGAAATGATACAAACCATGAGGGAAAGAAGAAATAGGATTTTTTATAGGATCCACTCTAGCAATGAAATTATTAAAATAAGGAGTTTTATATGTAAATTTTCCAAGTTTATAATGTTGTCATGGAAGTTGAGGTTCTTGAGCATGGAGTAGTTCAAGTATAGCTTTTTCACTAGGGAGCATGGATAATGGTCTATATTAGTTGACATCGACCTCAAGATCAATTATTTTTTTACCATGATGACCATATTCATAATGTATTTGGCATACATATGTGGATTTAACATCTAATGTGATTTTGGGTGTAGGCTTGATTTTAAAGGTAGTAGGTTGAGCAGTGTCAACCAAATTGGGGATGGGTGTATTAGTTTATATATTAGATGAACCTTGATTTTTATTGAGGTGAATAACTTTGGTGATATTAATGGAAGGTAAATTTTGTAAAATACATGGTTATTTAGAATGTGTATAAATTTTAGGAGTTGATATTTTGTTAAGTACCCATGGGGAGTCCACTAGTGGAAGATTAAGGGGAGATACATAAACTTTAAGTTATGATAAAATATTAGTTGATATATGAATTAGATGGACATCATGATTGAAGGCATGCATTTTAGCTCATTTATTTTGATAATTTTTTTATATCTAAGTCTTGTGATTGGGTTTGGGCCATGTTATAATTATCATCATATGTGTGGGAAATAGTACACACATCTATTTTTATGGGAGAATCAAAGGTGGGTGCACCTAAATCACTAAATTTTAGAGGATATGTTGTTAAATTATATTGAGATAATTTGGATACTTCATACTTTTAACATGCAAAATCATCTTATGTGTAAGAAACTTTGTATGTATTATATGGAGGAGGAATTTTAGTACTATCATCAACTAGAGGAATGGTACGATCATGTGGAATTAAAGAAGGAAGAAACCATTCCATAATGTAAGGAGGTAATTTAGTGGTATTAAAATTATTTTTTAATTTAATAGTTTCATCGTCATCAAATTCAATGAGAGTGACCTATAAATCTAGATTCTTGTTAATAAGTTTAGGGAGAGGTGCATTATTAACGCAAGGGATGATTGGAATCCAATATTAGGACTTGGGGTTTGGTATTTAAATAATCCATGTATTATGATCAGCCTCATTCTTGTAACATTTTATGTTATGGATGAATTTAATACATTGTATACCTAAGGAGGTAATATCCCACATACGATGCATCCATGGGTGACCTAGGAGCATGTTGTAAGATAGTGGTAAATCAAGAACCATGAGCTTAGTGTGTATTATCTTGCTTCCAATAGTGAGTGAGATGTAAATATAACCAAGTCATTTTTTATTTGTTATCAAATCATCTACATGTGAGATGAGTTGGTTTAAGATTATCTTTGGTATATCAAATCTATTATATTAACCAAAGAGAGGTGACATTAATTCTTGATCTTTCATCTACTAAGACTTTTCAAATGAGGGTATTATTGATTACAATTTTAATAAAGAGGGGTGGAACATTGGTATAAAAAATAATTTCATCTTTAATAATGTCTTCTTCAATAAATTATATGGATGGTTTAGAAGATGTACAAATAGTTTCCATAGTATGTAATTGTATAGTTGAAGGGTCTTTAGGAGGATTTTCCAAATCAAAATATGGTGGTTCTTCAATTTATTTTAATTGATGCATTCTAAATTTATGATTATATGGAGAAGTATGGACTAACTTCATGAGGGGAATTTTACAAGGCATCAAATTAAGTCCTTCCAAGAAATTATGTTGTGATTTAGAATATTAAGAACCAACATGAGGTTTATGAGGTATAATGTTTTTCATAAGAATAAGAGAAGTCAAGTGAAGTTCTAGTTATGGGAGTGTTTCCTCATTTGGTTCAGAATGTATAGGTGCAGTAGTTGTGGTGTCTTTAAGTAATTATTATTTGGTTATGGTTTTTTAGTTTTAGTGACTAGATCTTTGTGAGTAGGTTTTCATCTATAATTAACTTTGGTCTCATTCACATATTGATAATTTGGTATAATAATTATCATAATTAACATCGATTGCATAAATATACTCATTAGAATGTTGTTGATTAAAAGCTGAGAAATATTTTTGAGGTTTTGATGATGAAGGTCTGGTAAACTATTTATTTTTGTAGGCTTTGACATAATCATGATGATGTAATTTAATAATTGTATCATGATCAAATATATATCCTAACATAAAATAAGTAATAAATTTAATGGGTCTACGATATGTTTCATGAAAATGACTTATATCAGATTGGAACCAACAAAATTTATTAGGATCATACCATAAAGGTTGGACATTATTATAGGTGAAAGGTTTAGATGAAGATAATAGTTGTTTCATCTGATGGATAATTAGTAGTGTATAGGAAGTAAGGGGATCATCCACTATTACTATTCTTGCTTTTGTTTGAGGAGGATTGTTAGTGATTACATTAGTTGAATTTTGGAAAGATCCCTTGAAGGATTTATGATTTAGCTCAAATTATTTCATAAGAAAATCGTATCTTTTAACTTGATCAAGTGCATAATTTATATTTTATGGATAAAAATTTCAAGCCTTATATTTAAATGAGAGTTCTAACATGGTTATAAATAGTTTAAATAGATTATTATCAATCATGTTATTATATAATCTATGAGCCATAGATTTCCATCATTTATTGATGTCATGAAATGATTATAAGGGTGATTGTTTAGCATTGATAAAATGACTAAGACAATTTTTAGGAAGGTCATTTTATTGAAATTCTTTGACTAAGACATTAGCCAAATCTTCTAATTTGTAGATATAATGTTGAGGTAAGTGATTATACCATTCTATAACATCTCCTGTGAAAGTTTTAACTAGAAGTTTGATGGTAGAAAAGGTATTTGTTTGAATCCATTATTTGTAGAGATTAGAAAATGCCTTAAGAAAAGATGTAGGGTCGTTAGTCCCATCATACTTAGTAGTTGGAGAAATATTTCTAATATCAATAGAAATAATTAAAGGAGCTAAAGGTTCATTTTGGATATTTTGAAGCATTTTGTTATGATAAGGGGTTACAGAATGATATTTCCATTGGCATCATAAGAGGAGGAGGGATACAATTTTTATTAATTTGAGGTAAAATAATATAAGGTTGATTATTCATGTGTAAACCTTATTGTTGCATTTTCACAATTTGAGATGTATTTGTTGTTTTCATAACATTCATTTGTTGGAATATTTGTGCACAGATTTGAGTAGTATTAATTTGTGCATTTGGATTATTAGGGTTTTAAGGGAGAAGGTTAGTGTTGGTATTAGGAATAATATTGGTGTTTTTAGGAGGAGGAATTTTACCATTGTGAGGAATAGGGATGTTTCTTGTTAAGGGATTTCCTTTGGGGTTATTTATTAGACTTGTATCGATTTCTCCAATAATGTAATAAGGTATTTTGGATAGGGTAGTGTCTTTAAAATTTTGAAATGGGTCTAATCTATTGATATCATAATTTTGGGTAATTTGAACCATATTGAAATCCATGGAGGAAGGTTGAGAGAAGGTAAACCAAGAGTGAGTGTTCTCTTGAGTAACGAGGGTAGGAAGGAAAAAATAACCTATGTATCATCTAAATAGATTAAGGTTATCCAAAAATATTCTAATAGATAATTTCATGATGTTTAGAATAGTAATCTAAGAAGGAGAAAAAATATGAAATTTGGACAAAGTCAATCAATTATTGTATGGGATTGACTTGATAAGAATTCAGAAAAATGATTGAATCGGCTAGAGGGTATTAGCTAAATGATATAGGGTTGAACTAATCAACTACATTCTAGAAAAAAGTAAATAGAAAAACAACAAGAAAATAAATTAAAATTGTCGATAGTGTTGTGTGGGAAGACATACATAACAGCCTATAAGAGACTGAGTCGATTGAGTTGACTATGTTCTACATGAAGACAAATTGAATACCCTATAAGAGTCTGAGTTGACTAAGTCAACTATGTTTTGTAATTAGGAAAATTTTGAAATGGTATAAGTATAGATTATTGAGTATAAATTTACATATAATTAAGTAAAACACATAAGAAACTAGATCAATTAGGTCAATCTAGTTGCATCACATAGCATAGAACTTGTACCAACATTGGCTAATATAAATTTTGCAATATAAAACACAATTTACATATAACAAGTAAAAATACTAAAATGTAAATGATAATATAATAAGTGGACATTCTTATATGTTTTAAATTATGTTTTAAAATGTGATAGGATGTTTTGCTTTCTAGAGGAACTAAAAATATGTAAGCTAAATCTGGTTTAAATTTTGTTAAGGATGAAAGGGATTTGTATTGGTGATGGTATTGGATTGGTATTGGGGCCTACCCCCTCACTTTACAATCCCATAGTGATAAGGGTGTTGGGTGATTTTCCAATATATACCATCAATAATGTATTTATACTTGATAAAAAAATTGAGTCAACTTCCCCCTTGGCGATGAAATCTAAGTAGGTAAACCTGGATAGAATTATTTGAATGTTTATTTTGTATTTTGTGATTTAGCAGTGTGTGAAGGAAGAAAGTGACTAATATGGTAAATTAACCTTCCTAAATATACTATTTTCACTATTCTAAGCAAGCAAGTAGATAAATTACAAGTAAATTAATTACTACTAAAGTGAGTTAATTTTCATTGTTTGAAAAGACATAGTACTAGGTTGATCAGGCTAACCTAGTACGAAAACAGTACAAAACCTTATCAATTTAGGAAACTCTGTCTATTTTAATATGGTCCAAATAAATTAATTTAAATAATTCAACTAATTTTCTTGGTCAAAAATTAGTTACAAAACTAAGTCAAGCCATTTGCCTTAGTTTACTATAAGGTGACAATTTTATAGAACTAAAAATCTAGGAAAAACAGAATTGTAATTTGATAGAAAATCAAATAATTAAGCTAGTTAGAATGCACTTGATGATTAAGATGAAGCTGATTTAATCAATTTAATAATGTATTTAAATTATTGAATTATTATTTTTAAGTTGTGTTGTCTAGATGAGGGTTTAAAACTACAAAATAAAAGTTAAAACAGAGTCAAACTAGTCAACTGAGTTTACATCAAACTAAATAATTATAATAACTAATAGAACTATGTTAACAAAAACAATCTAATATTCTAAACAAAACTTGTTAGACAATTTTGAAAGATAGGATGAAAATCTAAATTGATAAGATCGATCTAGTGTGATAAGAGGGAAAATATGATCACAAAGAACTAAACAAGATCAATATGCTCACCTTAGTTGAAAAAATTGTAAGATGATACCCTAACTATATTGATTTGATTGATAAGATAGAAGATGACCTACAAATAATATGGAATTGAGTCAATCAAATTAATCTAGTTATCTTTAGAAGAAAATAAACTACACAGAGAGCTAAACTAAGGTGATTTGATTAATTGAGTATTAAAACATACTCACAAACTAATATCCTATTCTGAAAATGAGGATTAAAAAATATGTAAGGGTTAGTTTACGTCGAGTTCACTAGAATGTATTCAATAAAAAATGAATTTGATCTATAAATCAATCCTAACTCAGAGAAGATAAATCAGCTAAATATACCACTTAAAATACTTAGATAATGAAGGTCATGACCAATATGGATCCACTAAACTTGCCTAAGGGATCTCTTATCATATAATATGGTTAGAGATGATTTTAAACCCTCTAGTCAAGAAATACCACATAATAACCCTAGCTAGGTGTGGTAATAATGCAATAGTAAAGTAAATTAAATCTAATCTAGTGTTCATTAAAGCTTGTGGCATAAATAGGAGATAAACATAAACAATAAACATAAAAAGTAAAACTCTACTAAATTCAATATAGAAGTAATCCTACACAAGGAGAGACAATACAATCATTAACCATTATTTATGCAAATATATCTATTAAAATAGAAGAGTAAGAGTTAGTAATACTTACCTTAAAGATAAACCCACTGAGCCTTAACCTCTCCCTTGGCCAATGGTGATTTGTAAGAGTTTGTTGTGTATTATTGAAGAAACTAAGGATGGACAATAGATTATAGTCTAGCCAAGGACCTCTTAGTGAATCTCAAACCTTCACAAGCCAAATGTTCTCCTCCAAAAAGTATTAAACCCTAAGCAATGACTCCTTGAGTATAATGGTGGAAAATTATATAAAGAAACAAAATTTAATGATTATCTGTATTGAAAATGAGGTGAAAGATGTGTATATATATCCTAATTTGACCCTAAACCCTTCTATAATTTTAGATGACACAGTCATCCTAATCAACCTTGTTAGTTAGAAAATAGATCCATTAAGTCTTGATCTAAGTCAACCTAAGATAACTCAGTCACATAATGTGTAATATTACTATAAATGGTTTTACCCATTCGATTACATTCGATAAATGGTAAAAATGGGTTTTGCTTAGGCAAGCAATATTTGAGGTGGTGCATTGTTTGGAGAAGTGTGTAAGGGAGGTATCGAATATTAGGGAAATGTATAGGAGAGGTTTGTATTGATTTTATGTGGAGGTATAGGGAATAACAATCTTTAAAATCACCAAAGGTCTACCCACCCTTTTCTCGATGCACCTTTTAAGGTGTGCAGTCATAGAGAGACTCAATGGGTTCTTGTGAGAGAAAAAAACATCAATAATTGATAAAGTTTAAAAATATTATGTGTATACACTTATTTCTTCATATTCATAGTGACCTTGAATTATTACTTAGGAAAAATGGATTAGTGGGCTCATGGTGTGAAGCTAACCCCAAAGACCCCTATGTCAATGACTGTTTCTTACATAGCCAATACTTTAAAGAGGGCCTTAGACTAATGTAGTTCTCTCTTACATTAATTCAAACATAACTCTTGTGTTTATCCTTCATTAATTAAAACATGTGTGTGTTGTCCCTATAAGTGATATGAAAATAAGATAAAATAGGGAATCTTTACTTTATCAAGTGATTGATTGAATGCTTTGATAGGTTACCTTTGTTTGTGTTAGGTCTTTTCTAGGTGAGGAATGATTGAGGGTTAATCTTGTATTTATATAAATATTTTTGGATAAATAAATTACATTAAAACACTAAGGATGACCATTATGTTATATTTTATTTGAAAATTAGATGACTTTAAGACACTAAATAATTGCATCAAATCATGACATATGTGTAGATGTAGTTATCTATTCGGGATGCTAGTGCCTAGGATCAAGAGAGTAAGTACATGCTCAGAACTTATAGGAGCATAATATGAATACATTTTAAGAATTTTAGGTAAGATAATAGGTCTAGGTCATCAACATAAGACTATTTAGATTAAGAGATAGGCCAAAGGGCACAAGATAGAGTATATGCAAGACTTTCAAAAGTGGGAAAGGTCAAGAACTGAGAGAAATAACAAAGGTCTAAGTTTTCCAAGTGTACAAGACTGAGGTGATATATAATTCATAAATAGTGTCTATAGGACATTACCATTTATGGAAATGTCCCTCTATGATTGGTAGTGTCTAAAGAGTTATAAAATAAGTATGAGTCTAAAATTAACACTGAAGGATACATATCAAGTTTTGAGATTTCTACATGGTACAAGAGACCTAGGTTATCATCATGACATTAATCAGACTAAGAGATAATAATTTAGGCACAATGATATGTTGAATGTGAACAACAATAAAGGTCTATATTGAAGGGTCTAGATAGTGTGAAATAAGAAACTCATGATGTGAAAACATGCTAGAATTCCTAAGTATAAAACTAAAACCAAACAGGTAGCACAACACCACCACAAGGTGATAGGAAGTGGGGATAGTATAAAATATATTATAGGACTTAAAGTGTGATTGATACATAATATTATTTAAGTATACCAAGATGATAAGGTGATGATGAGTCTATAAGATCACCCTCAATTCAAAAAATAGAAAATTGAACCCAAGTTAAAATAAGTTTAATGTGCAAATGGAAAAGCAAGTTTAGCACATCAACCCTTAGAAGTTAGAAAGGTTCAATTTTAAATGTGAATTATCAATGAGGGACTTAAGAAAATTTTGAAAAATGATTTAGACTCAAATGGGTAACATAACTCCACCAATTAGACCAATGATGACAAATTTGAACAAAGAAAATATTGATTTTCACTTGGATAGCATAACGCCTCCTTGTTTAATAAATTGTGGACAATGTGTTTTTAGTTTATGATGTTTATGTTAACAAGTAATTTTTGACCCAAAATAAGACCACGTAATCTAAGGCAAAGACAAATCAACTAATTAATCATCTCAAGCCCTAAATCGACAAGGTATGACAAAATGGGGTTAACTAAACTAGTAAGTTTTTTAGCATTTCTCAATAGATCCCGTTCACAAGAATTTCATGTCAAAATGAAAGAGAATCAACACATCAATTGGGTCTATATCATATGTCTTATTTTAAAAGGGACTTTCCTTTTTACAATCACTACATTTGTCATTGGTTCAGTGTATTTCAATGTCCAACATGATCATACATCCCATATGATTAACCTAGTGATATGAGATGGTTTAACTACCCAAACCACTATCCCAATAGGAAATCTTGATTTATATACCCCCCCCCCCCATTGAAAGGGGTTGAAGATAACGCCAAGAGATGAAACCCTAGGTCAAAGCTTCCCTAAAGAACTTATGGGAGGTAATGAAGTTCCCCTCACAAGCCAAGATGTAAAAATAATAGACAAGTAAAATAATTTTAAATATTGTTTCTAGATCACCTAAGCCATGTGACTCTTTGGGAGAGCCTTGAAAACTTATATTTTACACCTTTGACTAAGATGTTTTTCAATAAAGATGGCACTTTTGATCCCATAAGTTCCCTAAATGGGACGAGTAGGAGAGCATACATGCATAATCTTTCTTTTTTCAAATCAATTATAACAAATAAATGATTTATAGAAGACAAACTTTGAAATGTGTTTAATTTTTAAAGCACTTAAATCAAAAAAGTTTGGTGATTTTTTTGGCCCCCTTGGCCTTATGTTTATAAACTTGGAAGAAATAATTACAAAACATTCAATAAAACATCTAAGTGTTTCTTTAAGTACCCAAAATAAATGTTTCTAATCCCTTTTAAGTACTTGTAAAGAGTTTTGAAAGACTCTGCTAAGCTTGTTTAGATCCTTTTTCAAGTTGGCCCTACAAGGAAAAAGTAACAATTTCATTCAGCCTTGAAGCATCTTTCCAAATGAGATAAACAACTTTACAAAATGAGCTCTTAGGTTTCACACAATGCAATCCTGCTCCTCTAAATTACAATCTTACTACTCTATAAAACTATGACTTAAACAAAAAAATATTGCTACTTTGGTTAATTTATTATAAATACACAATATAACTACTTGGGATAACAATCCTACTATTCAAGGTTACAATCCCATTGCTTAAGGTTATAATCTTTCTATTCAAGGTTAAAATCCCACTATTTGGGTTGAGTCAGGTTAGGGTCACAATATTTATATTTGGGGTTACACTCCTACTATTCAGGTTAGGTTAGGTTAGGTTAGGTTAGGTCAGGTCAGGTCAAGGTCACAATTTTACTATTCAGGGTTACAATCTTGTGGGTTAGGTCAAGTCAGGTCAGGTTAGTTTAGGTTGAGTTGAGTCAAGTTAGGTCAAGTCAGGTTCAGCTCAAAATCCCTCTATCCATAGTTATAATCTCATGATTTGGGTTGGGTCAAGTAGGGTTACAAACCCATGACTGTGTGAGTTACAGGATTATAGTCTAGAGGACAAAACTATGACTTCCAAAAAAACATACTTTTGCTATAATTTTCACCTTTTTTTCCTCCACACTCCAAGATCCTATAATAAAATTATTATTAGGTTACTTTTAGGTGCATTGTGATCAAACTTGTGGGGTGTGGTCTCATTAGGCGTGCCAAAATATAGATTGGATTACAAGAAATTATTAGTCAAGTATTTGTCCAAGAAATCAAAAAAATGCATAAAGAGCTAATTAAATCAAGACAATATATTCATGCATGGTTTGATAATAAAACAAGATACAAATTAAATAAAGTAAACCATTACCTTCCCAAGTGACTCCATTGCTCAAGAGTGGCTAAAAAACATGATCTCCCCTTGATCAAACATTCTTGTCTTCAACAACAATGGTGGAAAACTCCTCCAATGTCTCAAGAACACTCCACAAAACCTAGGCTCAAGATTTTGAAACTATATAATATGCCTATCAATGAATCTAATCCAATTATGAATAATTCAATAATCAAAACACAAAGAAGTTGTGGAGAGATTTAATCATTATAACATTACACAATTTGAGATTTTTAATGATGTTCATGGCCTCTCTATTTATAAATTTTTGATATCGATCAGAATAAATTATTATCATCCCTCTTGAGATTATGATTTGTGACCAAGAATCCATTCAATTTTGGAGGCTAAAATTAATAAATGTCTTCATAATAATTTTGGAAGAAGCGGCATTAATGAGGCATGGGAGGCCATGATTCAGATATTTTATGCATTTATGGCCTAGAGATGGCTTTCCATTGATCATGTCATTAGGTGATGCATGTATTAGAAATTAATTTTTAAAAATAAATATTCAATAAGCTCCTTGGAAAATCCACTTAAGTTTTTTATTTGGATTAATTAGCCTTAAACATGATTAATTAATATTTGTGTAAATCTTTGGAAATTGGCCCTTAATTAATCAAAATGATCAAAAAGTCATATTACTGGGTCATAATTTGACTTGGGAAGAATTAGAAGGTGATGTTAGATGCATTGGAACCATATTCTCATTTAGGAAAAATAATAAATGTACGTGATGTATATTACTGAATTAGAAGAAAAGAGTGATCCAGAACACAAAAAGGTGAAATCATCATTTTGATTCAAAATGAATTGATCAAAGTTAGGAATCACATAGAATGCAATACCCCATTTATGGATACATTAGCCTAAATTTTCACTTGTATACAACAAGCTCAAACCATTTAGCATGTTTTATGTATTTTGACCTAAAATGTGCATATGAGTAAGATTGATAATTTCAACACAAATGGTGTTAGGAATAAAATGTCTATATTTTGCCCCTATTTGAGAAGTCATATAAAGACATTTAGGCAAAGTGACATATTTTCAAAGAAAATATTTGTCAATAATAAATTGGAAATGACCCATGATGCCCCCTTGAGAGGAAATACTAGGATGAAAGAGGAGGATGGACTCTCAAAAAAAAAGGGACAATGAGAGATTAACCCAACGAATAGATCACATCTAAATGAGCTAATGCTTACACACATGGTTACCATCAATGATTAAAATATAATTATAGGTATAATGGGCCCCAAATATGGGGGGAATGGGAAGGATTCAATCCAAACATATAAGTGACACACTTTAAATGCACCCAATTTGAGAGTGCAAGCTCCGTGCTTATGACATTGATCAATCCCAAGACAAGTTACACACTAAAACATTGCTATCATGGTAAAAAGTGTGGAGATATTGGAATTATAGGAATAGGATAACATGGCATCCATAAATATTATAATAATAAGCTCCCCTATAGAGAAAATTTGATCATGATAAGACAGTTGGGCCCTAGCAAGGCCAATTTTGATCATTGATAAAGAATAAAGAATAGCTTACCCCCACAGAGCTAATTTGATTCTTATGGTAGGCTCTAATGTCATGCCCCTAATTAGGGTTTATATCATTAGGCTTAGTGGATTATTTCAAAAGCTTGTGTAGATTAGTTCTATGGATGTCAAATGTCTACAAGAGTTCCAATATGGAAATCTATGCAGGGGTTTTATTCAATTGGTCCACTAAACTATAAGGCTTTTGGATTGTGGATTGAGTTAGTTTAGCTTTTTTTGGAACAATATTTGGATTTAGAACCATTGGAATAGTGTTTTCATTATGTTTCAAGGAAAAAGTGGGTGAAGGGCCTTAGATGGTGACTCATGGGCATCTAGTTGTGACTTCACAACCTAGAGGTGGCAAGGAGCCGCTATAATTAGAATAGGAAGGCAACTGGCCTTAGATGATGACTCATGGGAATCTAGTTATATTGATATAGTTTTGAGTCAACAAGGATCCTTTATAAAAATAATAAAGGTGTTGTTATTTAAAACGAGTAACCCATGTAAATAGAGTTCCAATTGCACTATACAAACTTGATGTGATATTACTAGGGTAAGAGCGTGTTGACCATAGAATTATGGGTCCCATGCTATTAATAACATGATAGTGTCCACATGGTTTCATAATAATAGTGACAATTAGAATAAATGTGCCCCACAATATTGTTAAATCATATGGGATGTTGTTATAAGCCACATTATTAATATGGGCATTATGATCTTAATTATGCTCATTACGATTCTAACCCTGATGTTGGTTTTTATTTTGCCTCCATCCTTGATTCTGACCTTGGTTTTAATTATTTCTTGGTGGTGGTGGATTAATTTGAGGAAAGGGGTCCTTATATATCCCCATATCCTAATTTATGTCTTAATTAGGGGCCAACTTAATCTCTAGTTCACCACTTTCAATGAAGTCTTCAATCATGTGTCATAATTAGACACAATGGTACACACCATGAATAGATACACAATGGAAGTTACACCACTCATTCTCTTTATACCATTTTGGTTTCATTTGATCTTGAGGAAATGGCCTTGGTAGTGGCCATACAATCAGATTTTCTTCTATAAGCTTTTGAAGCACTGTTTTAGCTGATTCTCCTAACTTGCTAAAGACTCTAAATTTTTTATGAAATGTTGTACGTGGAGGTTTTCTATATAAATTAGGTGGTGGATTAGGGGTAATTAATTATACATTCAGAGGAGGTGGATCCTGCACCATTTATGCATGCCTTGTTTTAGTCACCCCATTTTCAACCATGTTCTTGTTCTTGTTAAATACCTTAGGCTTATCTTGCATAAAGTTTTATGTAGATTATTGGGCCTAATTTTAAGTTTGGCCTTGTGAAAAAATATTAAAAACACCATTATCAATAAGATCCTTCTCAATCTGCACCCCTTTGTTGATAATTTCCTTGAATGAGTTAGCACAAGCTAGACATAGATTGTGTGTAACCTTTGGATGTAAGTTTTGTGTAAATATATCTACCAATTGCTTATTTGGCAAGTTATGTTAAAATTAAAATGCTCTCCATATTTGTAGATATGTGGTAAAACTTTAACCATCACACTGTTTGGCTTTTCACAAGTAAAAAAATGGCCAGTTTATGTTCTATGTTGTTAGAGAAATGGTTGACAAACTTTTCTAACAAGTTATTCCAATCTGCAACCGATCCTTTGGGTAATTTAAGTATCTAATCAAGATATTATCCCACTAAAATACATGTAAATAGTCATATTAATTACTCACTACTTTAAGCAACCTATTCACATAAAATAAAAATGCCTGTATGTGCTTATGTGGGTCTCCTTTTTCTTTATATTTGTCTAATTTTAGTGCCTCAAAATGAGGTAGAAAGGGGGTTTATAAAATGGTCAAATCAAATGAATATAGACATATCTCATAAAATTTATACTTCTTGACTCTATTATTCATCTCCAATCATTGTATAATCTCCTTCATGCAGTTCTACTCTTGCATGTTTGGTGCATTCATGGATTGGTTATGATGTTGTTGGAGTGGTATGTGCCCCTAGTATTGTTGTTGGGGTGGAATGTGCCCCTATTATTGCATGGATTTGTAAGGGATGTACACTTTACATTATGTGACTTGGTTTTGATTTGATTCTAGAGTCGAGTAGATAGGTCATTGGTTCTTGGATTATAAAACATTCCCTAAATTTGGCTGTCTTGATTGACTAGTGTTTTGTTGATTTTTGAAAATTCTTTGTCTATTTACCAATTTATGTGTTTTTTGAGACAAACTAGCCAAATTGTCTTGAAGGATCTCCTTAATATAAACTGTATGTTTGGGTCTCTAATTTTTTTAAGTGACAAGAGGTTCATGATGATTAAATTATGTATGCTCCATTTCTAGGGGAACATTTTGCAATATCTCTTGCATCTTTAACTATTCATTTAGGTTACCTTGATCTACCACTATTATGTTCTCAATAAATGTTTGTCACATACTCTTAACCACATTTTATTATTCTTTCAAATTATCATTGTGAATTGAAGTAAAAACCAATGAGTCAGTTAAGTCCACAATAAGCTGATTGGCATGTCATTGTCTTATTTTATTGATCTTTGCTATAATATCTGGATTTGTGGGTTTTGAATCTGTGATCATTTATTTACCTTTGTTAGAAGAAGGAGGTATGTCTACTAGTGCAAAATATTTCCCTTGTCATTTTATTTCTTATTCTCTAACTAAGTTATGCAATTGTTCCATTGAAAAATATGAAGGTAATCTAGAACCTAATTCTATCAACCTAAGAAGTGCTTCATCTTGGCTCTCTTGGTGTTGATATTCATTGTATTCTTCCTTATATCCTACTATTGTATGGATGTCCTCAAAGACAACATAATTGTCCTGACCTTAATAATATTTCTCATCCTCATAGCTAGGGCCATAGGAGACCCCACTATGAGTGAACCTTTGAGTCATGTCTAAAAAGAGTTGTTCTCTACGTTTGACTAGATCTAGATCAATGTTTTTATAGATGTTATGAACAAGGTATGGGTTTGATCTTCTCTTTCAATAAAAGACTTAGGTACCAAAGAGACTATAAAAAGGAGGGTGGCTGGGAACCACACAAAATTAGAAGATTTGATTCATGAATTTACTTAACTTTTGGTAAATTCAAAATCATATATATTGGAAGAAAGTATAATAACTCAAAAATATAGAGTGTGACTTGCACACTAAAATTTAGACCTTTGTGATATGTTAATACCATAAAATCTAGTTTAACTTTAACGAGTTAACAATATAAAACTAGAAGAAAGCTCTCCAGATTATGAATAGGATAATGCGAACTAAGAAACTCATGATTTGAAAACATGCAAGAATTCTTAAGTATAAAAATAAAACTAAATAGACAACACAACACTGCCACATGGTGATAAGAAGGGGGATAGTATAAAATATATTATAAAACTTAAAGTGTGATTGATGCACAAGATGATTTGAGTCCACTAAGATGATAAGGTGATGATGAGTCTATAAAACAAGCATCAATTCAAAAAATATAAAATTGAACCCAAGTTAAAATAAGTTTAATGTTCAAATGATGAACCCATTTTAACACATCAACCCTTAAAACTTAGAAAGGTTCAATTTTGAATGTGAATTATCAATGAGGGACTTAAGATAATTTTGAAAAATGATTTAGACTCAAATGGGTAGCATAACTACACCAATTAGACCAAAGATGCAACAATGTTTATGATGACAAATTTGAACAAGGAAAATTTTGATTTTCACTTGGACAACATAACACTTCCTTGTTCAAGAAATTATGGAAAATGTGTTTTAGTTTATGATGTTTATGTTAACAAGAAAATTTTGACCCAAAACAAGACCAAGTAATCTAAGATAAAAACAAATAAAATAATTAATCATCTTAAGCCCTAAACTGATAAATTGTGGAAAAGTGGGGTTAATTAAACTAGTAAGTCTTCAAGCATTTCTAGATGGATTCCATGCACAAGACTTTCACATCAAAATGTAAGAAAAGTAACATGTCAATTGGGTCCACATCATATGGCTTGTTGTAAAAAGGTCTTACCTTTTTTACAACCACTACATCTGGAACATAATTAGTGTAGTGCGATGTCCAACATGATCATACATCTCATGAGTTTAACCTACCGATAGGAGATGGTTTAACTGCTCAAACCACCATCTTAGTAGGTGATCCTGATTGGAGAGGAGTTGAAGATAATACTTGGAGTTGAAACCCTAGATCAAAACTTCTTTAAAGAACTTATGGGAGGTAATGAAGTCCCCGTCACAAGCCAATATGAAAAAATAAAAGACAAGTAAAAGAGATTTAAAGGTTGTTTGTAGATCACCCAAGCCATGTGGGTCTTGGGAAGAGCCTTGACAACTTCTCTTTTACACCTTTGATTAAATTATTTTGCAATAAAGATGATGCTTTTGATCACACTAGTTACCTAAAGGGGATGGGTAGGAGAGCATACATACATAATCTTTCTTTTTGCTAATCAATTCTAACAAATCAATGATCTATTGAAGATAAACTTTAAAATATGTTCAATTTTTAAAGCACTTAAATCAAAAAAGTTTTGTGATGTTACTTTGGCCCCTTGGCCTTAAGTTTGTAAACTTGGAAGAAATAATTACAAAATATTCAAGAAAACATCTAAGTTTTTTTTTAAGTACCCAAAATAAATTTTCATAATCCCTTTTAAGCACTTTAAAAGAGTTTAAAAAGACTAGAATAAGCTTGTTTAGATCCTTTTTCAAGTTGCTCCTGCAAGGAAAAAGTCAAAATTTTGTTTAGCCTTGAAGCATCTTTCCAAATGAGACAAGAAACTTTAAAAAATAAGCTCTTGGGTTTCACACAATGCAATCCCACTACTCCATAGTGCAATCCTATTACTCTACAAAATCGTGACTCAGACAAGTAGTAGTGCTACTCAGGTTAGTTTATCATAAATCCAAAATATCATTACTCGAGCTAACAATCCCGCTATTTGGGGTTACAATCATATTATTCGAGGTTACAATCCCACATTTAAGTTGGGTTGGGTCAGGTTGAGTCAGGTTAGGGTACAAACCCATGACTGTGTGAGTTGCAAGATTTCAATCCAAAGGACAAAACCATGACTTCTAGAAAAATGGACTTTTGTTCAAAATTTCACCTTTTTTGCCTCCACACTCCAAGATCCTGCAATGAAATGGTTAGTAGGTTGATTTTAGGCGACTTGTGATAAAACTTGTGAGGTGTGGTCCCACTAGGCATGCCAAAATGTATATTGGATTACAAGAAATGATTAGTCAAGCATTAGTCCATGAAATCAAATAAAAATGCATAAAAAGCTAATTAAATCAAGTCAATATATTCATACGGGGTTTGCTAATAACAATAAGATAAAAATGAAATAAATTAAGCCATTAGCTTCCCAAGTGACTCCGTTGCTCAGAAGCGGCTCAAAAGCATGTTTTCCCCTTGATCAAACATTCTTGTCTTCAACAACAATGGTGGCAAACTCCTCCAATGTCTCAAGAACACTCCACAAAACCTAGGTTCAAGATTTTGAAACTATCTAATATGCCTATCAATGAAGCTAATCCAAATATGAATAATTCAATAATCAAAACACAAATGAGTTATGGAGATATTTAAACATTATAACATTACACAATTTGAGCTTAAAAATGATGTTCATGGCCTCTCTATTTATAAATTTTTGATATTGATCAGAATGAATTATGACCATCTGTCTTGAGATCAAGATGTGTGGTCAAGAATTCATTGAATTTTAGAGGCTAAAATAAATAAATTTCTTCATAATAATTTTGGAAGAAGGGGCATTAATGAGGCATGAGAGGCCATGATTTATATATTTTATGCATTTATGGCCTTGGGATGCCTTTTCATTGATCATGTCATTAGGTAATGCAGGTATTAGAAATCAATTTACAAAAAGAAATATTCAATAACCTCAATGAAAAATCCACTTAAATTCTTGATTTGGATTAATTAGCCTTAAACAAGATTCATCAATGATTGTGCAAATATTTGGAAATTGGCCCTCAATTAATCAAAATGATCAGAAAGTCATATTACTCGGTCATAATTTGACCCAGAGAGAATTAGAAGGTGATGTTAGATGCATTGGAATCATATTCCCATATAGGATGTTGCCAACACAAAATAATAAAGGTACGTGATGTGCACTAATAAATTATAAGAAAAGAGTGATCTGAAGCACAAAAAGGTGAAATCATCATTTTGACTCGAAATGAATTGATCAAAGTTAGAATCATATAAAATGCATTATCCCTTTTAGGGATACATTATCCTAAATTGGCACTTGTATATGACAAGCTTGAACCATTTAGTGCATTTTATGGATTTTGACCTGAAATGTGCATTTGAGTGCAATTTGAGTAAGATTGACAATGTCAACACAAATGGTGTTAGGAATTGGATGTCTACAAGGAATACCAACTAGGCATACAATCTCACCTACAAGAGGAAAGTTCCCAAATTACCATCTAGGGCATTGAAAGTGGGGCTCCAATTGTGGAGAGTCAAACAACCCCATCAAACACGCATAGTCCCCCCTCAAAGATCTCTCTCTTTTTTTAATTGGGTGAGGGAAGATTGTTAATAAGAAACATTTAGGGATGAATTTCACTTCCAAATCATTATCCAAATTCTTCTTCACCCATTGCTTCACACTTACAATTATTGGGCATTTCTTAACAAGTCAACTAATGATTTGAACATCCAAAACCAAATCCATTTGCTTTAAATCTGAAGAGGTGCATGCCTTAGGAACTAAGAGATCCTTTGGTAAATTTTCAACATGCCCATATGAGGACACCAAAATCTTATCCATTATTTTTACAAGGGGATTAGTGTTTGTGCTAAGGTGCAATCCTTAAGAACCAAGAGATTCTTTGGTAAATTTGCAATAGGCCCATATGAAGACACAAAATCCTATCTTTTATTCTTGCAAAGGGATTAGTGCTTGTGCCAAATGTTGTTCCATATCCTCTATTATTTCCAAGATGCATATTTTTCAATGGAGAGCAAAAAGACTAATGAGGCCGATTTTTTTTGGGATCTATTACCACCACAAGTGATTTTTGCTAAGTTATCCCCTTTGCTCCTATTGCACTTCCTCGTCTTTTCGAAAGTCTCCTTGATGGGGTTTTCTTTATATGCAATCCTTAAGCACCAAGAGATCTTTTGGTAAATTCACAACAAGCCCATATGAATACACCAAAATCATAGCCTTTGTTCTTGCAATGGGATTAGTGTTTGTGCCAAATGTTGTTCCATGTTTTTGTTATTTTTGAGGTGCAGATTTTTTAATGAAGAATGAAAAGACTAAGGGGGCAAATTTTTTGGGGGATCTATTACCACTACAAGTGATTTTTGCTAAGCTATCCCACTTGCACCTATTACACCTCCTCATCTTTTTGAAAGGTCCCCCATGATGGAGTTTTCTTTGTTTGCTCATTATCACTTTATTCTACTTTTTTTTTTTTGTTAACTTTTTATTTGAAATTTACATGCTCCTTTCATTTTTATTATTTTACTTTAAGAAAAATAATTAAATTTAATTTACTCCTTTTATTTTTATTATTATAAATTTTAAAAATGATTAATTCTAATTTACTATTTCACCTTTTTAATAAACTAATCAAATATTTATGTTATGTTACAATGGAATTGAAATTTATTTATTTATATTATCATTATACATGACACAATTCCTTTCCATAAGAACAAGGACATTTTAAACATAATTGAAATTTTAAAGAGATCATTCACTAGAATAAATATTAAAAAAATCAACTCTCATATTGATGATGTTTAAGTGTAATTCCATAAATCGCCCACCCTTTAAAATTGACGACTATTATGGCACATTCACTTTTTCATTTACTCTAAAAACGTCGTTTGTTTATTGAATGAAAGCCATCCATCCACATGTTAAAACTATACACCATATATTTAGTTAGGTTTATTAAAATGAAAACGAAAAATAATAAAATGAAATGAAAACGAAGCCACACAGTTCATATCTCATCCGCAATAAGTAGAAGCCCAGCCCAGCCCAAATAACAATTGCTTACACCATGAAATTGAGTTTGGCAGGGGCCCTGTTTATGCTATTGATTCATGGCCAGCAGTGGGTCATGTGGAGCTCCATCTCCGTTGGCGAGGTGGCCCCTTCCTGCAAATCCATTGAAT